>CAEFZP010003246.1:0-54454 GCA_903064625.1 Mallotus villosus
TCCACCGCCATTCGACACAAGGGCAGCCCAGCGAAGTGCATGGCCGAGCCTCGCCTGGGTGTACCTCCTTCATGATCAAGTGTCTGCCCTCCCTGCAGGTAAGTATCAGTTGAAGGGAGAGAGGGTCCCTCAGCGGCTGCCAGGGCGGCGCAGGCACCGCTGGTAAGCAGACAGCCAGTAAAAAAACAGCCAAGGAAGGGCGGGCTGAAGGGACAGCCCCACCTCCAAATCACCAACCACCCCAACCCCCCAAATCACGCCATCCCCCACCCTGTGGGTCACTCTCTCTGCCATGCCCTGAAAGTCCACCTCTGATTAAAATAGGCCAATGACACCAAGAGAAAGCAGCCATATACATTCAATGATCACGAGAGAGAGAGAGAGGTAGAGAGCGAGAGAGAGAGAGAGGAGAAGAGAGAGAGAGGAGAGAGCAAGAGAGAGGAGAGAACGAGAGAGAGCCCCGGTTTTGACGGTTACCGATGAGACGGAGCTGGGACCTGCGTCGAGCCACAAATGTACTTGACTCGAAACTTCTTCTGGCTTAGCCGATCGCGCTGAACATTTGTCGGCTGTACGACGCAGATTTTCATGAGGGTCGAAGGTGAGTCCGCGGTGGGATTATGATTCGAGGGACGATCTTTCCAAGTATGTCTCATTCTTCGCGCCTGCCGAAAGTGCACGGTCGCAGTGCTATGACGGACTTTCTCTCATCGCTTATTTGGGGAAGATAGCTCGGAATTTAACCGCTTCTCGTAATATATTCATATTGGTAGGGATTTTCGTAATGGTTCGTCTATCGCCGGATTACTCGTTCATCGAGTTTCTTGCGTATACTCCTTTCCTGTGCAAAGCGTTATTCCACAGAATCGGGCCGGCTTTTGTCGCAGGTTTCGTCTTTGGTGATGACAGAGGGCCTTCATTGCCCTCTTAGTGCATTACCTTTCATGTGATTGACTCAGATGTGTAGTAGGATGTTAGAGTAAGGTCGCACCGCGATTATGGCTGGCAGTAGGCTTTACAACTATTGGCGGTTATGTTTATGTGATCCGTATAAGATTACAGTGAGCAGGGCCTTAAATTGTAGTATACTAGAGGCTTCTTCAGAGAGCACTATGATAGCTGATTTTTATTTACTAGTACCTCTCGCCCATCATTTTTCGGCATTCACATTGAACGCTGCAGAGTCTGATCAAGATGATTTCATGTCTAGTATCTCTCCTTTGATTTTGTGTTATCCTGTATCGACTCTTGAGTGAGATAGCTGCACGACCGGAGGACCTGAGGATTGATCCGATGAGTGAGAAGACGTTATGACCGGATGGAGGAGAGAGAGAACCCGGAGGAGGATCTGGTTGGGAGAGAGCCGAGTATGGCGAGGTGGAACCCGTCAGGCGGGTTACGATTCCGCGAGAGAAGCGAGAAGAGATGAGATAAGTTTGGTTTTAGATTTAGGTGAGGATGCTTGCTTTTTATGAGAGAGAGGAGGAGGAGCAGAGAACGAGACTTTTCTAAGTAGAGAGAGGAGCATGAGAGGGACGAGAGAGAGAGAGGGAGAGAGAGGAAGAGAGGAGGAGAGTGACCCGAGAAGGAATGTCGTACAGAAGGGAGAGAGAGAGAGAGACAGAGAGGGAGAGAGGAGAGAGAGAGAAGAGAGAGAGGAGGAGGAGAGATAGAGACGGAGAGGAGAAGAGAGAGAGAGATGGAGAGGAGAAGAGAGAGAGAAGAGAGAGAGAAGAAGAGGGATGAGGAGAGAGAGAGAGAGGAGAGAGAGAGAGAGAGAGAGAGAGGAGAGAGAGAGAGGAGAGAGAGAGAGAGAGAAGAGAGAGAGAGAAGAGACGAGAGAGAGAGAAAGAGAGAGAGAGGAGAGAGAGAGAGAGAGAGAGACCACACACACACACAACACGAGAGAGAGGCAATAACAATAAACTCAAACTGACCACAAAAAACTAAGGAGGAATCCCAAAGCAAGCTGAGCTACTGGGCAGAGCGGTGTCATCTATAAGTAGCCTATGACCCACAGCTTCCTTCGCTTACGGCCATACCACCCTGAACACGCCCGATCTCGTCCGATCTCGGAAGCTAAGCAGGGTCGGGCCTGGTTAGTACTTGGATGGGAGACCGCCTGGGAATACCAGGTGCTGTAAGCTTTTTTTCCTCTTCTCTCCCAGCAGGGGGTACTGTTTCCCCACCTCGTGTCACACAGCTCCTCAACCGCTTGGCTTGACCTGTCTCAGGATTCCCACATTATTTTTCACAAACATGTTTCGGGGGAGAGCGCGTACGCAGTCCCCCACTACCAGAAATTATGCAGTCGAGATTCCCGCATTTGGGGAATTCGCAAAGGTCAGCACAGCCGAAGTGCAATGGCCGAGCCTCGCCCTGGGTGAACCTCCTTCATGATCAAGGTGTCTCCCCTGCCAGGTAAGTATGAGTTGGAAGGGAGAAGGGTCCCCTCAGCCGGCTGCCAGGGCTGCCGCAGGCACCCGCGGTAAGCAGACAGCCAGAAAAAAAACAGCCAATGGAAGGGGCGGGCTGAAGGGAGCCAGCCCCACCTCCAAATCACACCCACCCCACCTCCAAATCACGCCCATCCCCCCACCCCTGTGGGTCACTCCTTCTCTGCCATGCCCCTTGAAAGTCCACCTCTGATTAAAATAGGCCAATGACACCAAGAGAAAGCAGCATATACATTCAATGATCACGAGAGAGAGAGAGAGACACAGAGAGAGAGAGAGAGAGAGAGAGAGAGAGAGAGACAGAGACACACACACACACACACACACAGAGAGAGAGGCAATAACAATAAACTCAAACTGACCACAAAAAACTAAGGAGGAATCCCAAAGCAAGCTGAGCTACTGGGCAGAGCGGTGTCATCTATAAGTAGCCTATGACCCACAGCTTCCTTCGCTTACGGCCATACCACCCTGAACACGCCCGATCTCGTCCGATCTCGGAAGCTAAGCAGGGTCGGGCCTGGTTAGTACTTGGATGGGAGACCGCCTGGGAATACTAGACAGCACAGTTTTGACCATGGACATTGCAGACGAGATGGCCTGGAAGGACAATGGTAATGGGAGTGAGGGAATGCAGGAACAGAAGGTGGCGGAAGTGGAAAAAATCGGACAGGAGAATATAAGAGCGGAAAAGAGGAGCGCGATTCCAGAGAAGGAGCATGCAGAGGCAACAGGGAGTGGAGCGCCCGAGAAGGAGACGGTGACAGTTGTGAGTAAACCAAGCTACAGCAAGGCTTTTGTATGTGTTGGTGAAGCTAGCGGGTGAGCACAGGATCACCATGATCCTGTCTGTTTTGAAACAGAGATGGGAGCACAATATTTGAGTGTCATTCATGATCGCCAGGTGAAGGTTTGAAGAATGTGTATACAGCCAGGGCATATTGTTTGTGAATGCCCAGAGTTTCTGTTTAGGAATTGTGGTAGGCAGGGACACTATGCCAGGGAGTGTGACCAGTGGGAGCCAAAGTCCAAAGAATGTGGAAAGAAAGAATCCCATTTTGTGTTTAAGGGCGGGGAGAGTGAGGAGGAGGGGAGTGCCCTCTCAACTCATGAGGACAGTGAGTCAGAGGATGTTGGGGATGAAGGAGTTGAGGGAGATGGGGAGGAGAAGGGGTTTGTAGAGGGACAACTAAGGGGGGGGGCTGAGAACTAACAGCAGGCCTGTGATGGTGAGAGTGTGGGGGGGGTGATAGGGTCTAGCCTCGACTCAAATATGGTTGCACTGACGGACCCCGCAAACGGGAGTTTGGAGAACCGGAAGGCTAAAGTGGATGCACGGGCAACAGAAGGGAAAGGTTCTGATCAGGAGCCTTTGCCTCCTAGAGTTGTGCACACAAACTCTGAGAGGAGAGCAGCCATGGAGTTTGAGAGGCAGCAGGCAGAGACTGTATCCAGCCAGCAGGGAGAAGTACCTGCAAGTGACCCCCCCCGCAGTGTCTGAATGTGATGAGTCAGAGGAGGTTGATTTGTCTGTAGCAGGAGGGAGGAAGAGGGCTCTCCTGAACAGACCCGGCAAATTGGCTGGCGTAAGGAAACAAAATCAAAGGAAGAAAGGGAAGAGAAAATTATGTTTACTGTAGAACACATTCTTTTCTGTCTGGTTGCAATGGTTACACTCACCTCAATGTAAACAGGTTAAAAAAGATGACAACGTTCGAGGAAGTGTTGGTAAATTTCACATCTGACATTTTGTTACTGCAGGAAACAAAATGGGCACAAGCTAAAATACCAGAAATCAAAAAAAGATGGAGGGGGATTAGTGTCTTGCTGAGTGTACATCGTGAAGTTCTCCTCACTGTGAGTAATTCAGACTTGTTTCATTTTGTTGTGTTTAAGCTAAAACTGTGTCAGAGTAGAACTAAGATAGCTGTTATAGAGGCCGTTAGTAGATCGATTGAGTTTTAATCTGGATATTCGCCGCCGTGCGATACCGGGCTGTTTGTTTACCTAATTAGGGTCATTGTCACTGCGCCTTGCATATTTAAGGCAGCTAGCACTGCTGTGGCAGCCTCGCCTTGCAGCCTCGTGCACTAAAGGCCTCAATATGCTTCTGCGTCTCCGTTTTTGGGTGGGCGGGCTCACGGATACGCACGGATACACACGGATAGACTTCGTTTATAGTTCTCCGTAGGCTGTGGGTGCTAAAAACAATTCGCCGCCAGAACAGTAGGTGGCGTCACGGTCTTTTGTTGAAGACGACCTTAGAAAACCGTCTTTGTGGGGCAGTCGTTGTCTTCGTCGATTGTTTATTTACCTCCTCCCGGCTTTCATCACACACGTTGAATGATGGCAACTAACAGACAGAGACTGTTGATGGAACTGGAGCTGCTTGACATGGAAGAAGAAGCGGTTTTACTGCATTTCAACATACAACAACAGAAGAGGAGACGGAGGCGGAGGTGGTCTGTACGTCCACTAAATCGATCTAGGCCGACAACGGGAGAATATGTATCTCTTGTTCGACCTCTGAGGGATGTTGACGAAGAGATGCACTTTGCTTATTTCCGTATGTCGGCTGGCAGATTCAACGACCTTCTTCGTCGTGTGGAACCACACATACGGCACCAGGGCACACACAACATGCCGATTGATGCCGCCCAGAGACTGGCTGTGGTGCTACGAGTTTTAGCCTCTGGTGGAAGCCAACAGGCTGTGGCGGCGAGCCACAAGCTGGCATCCTCCACGGTGTCTTGCATTGTGACAGAGGTCTGCAAGGCGTTGTGGACAACTCTACAGCCAGACTACCTACCCTGTCCCTCCACCAGCCAGTGGACAGCAATAGCAGCGGATTTTTGGCGACTCTGGAACTTCCCAAACTGCGTTGGAAGCCTCGACGGGAAGCATGTCAACATCAGGGCACCACCAAATTCCGGGAGTGACTTCTTTAATTATAAAGGTGCTCACTCCATTGTCCTGATGGCAACATGTGATGCTAGGTATCGCTTCACGATGGTGGACGTCGGAGCGTATGGACGGCAGAGCGACGGTGGCGTTTTTAAGGAGAGCACATTTGGGTCTCAGCTGCTCGACAACAAGTTGAACCTGCCGCCACCGGCGTTTCTTCCCGGGACCAGGACTGATGCCCCGCACGTGATAGTTGCTGATGCTGCCTTTCCCCTGCACAACAACATCATGCGTCCATTTCCAGGGGCAAATCTGAGCAGGGAGAAGATCATTTTCAATTACCGCCTCTCCAGAGCCAGGAGGGTGATTGAAAATGCCTTTGGCATCATGGTGGCACGCTGGAGGATTCTTGGGAGGTCGATAGAGTTCCATCCAGACAAGGCTGGGGATGTGGTCAAGGCTTGTGTAGTTCTCCATAACTACCTTGCCTACACAGATGAGGCGACCACACCTGAGAGCCGCTACATACCTCCCAGCTTCTCTGATACTGACTCGAGGGGAACTGTACAGCCTGGTGAGTGGCGCAGACTGGTGGCTGGTGATGCCAATCTGTCAGATACACCACAGATGCCAAGGAGCCGTGGCACCAGAGCTGCTATGGGTGTGAGGAATTACTTGACAGAGTTCTTTCAGACACCTGAGGGAGAGGTTCCATGGCAGAACGACATGGTGTCGCGTGGCACACTTGACCCCAGATCTTCACCTGATGATCTTGCCTGATATGCTGGCTTTTAAAATTGTAAATAAAAAAACTCTACTTTCTCAAAACCTGTTTGGTGTGATTTTTCATTACTTTAATCTTTACAAAGTGCAAATAAGGAGTATAGTGTCATAAGGTAGACAAGTTACAATTAAACAACATGATCTTGACAACTTGGCATATGATCACTGTAATGTTTGGTTGGGTTCTTCAATAAACACACTGTAGGTAGCTTGAAGAGAAGTCCTTTATGTATACGAAGCATTAGGCTACACGAGGTAACATTAACTCCCCTCTCACATTGTTAACACCGAACTGCCGTCAACGTGCAGTGCGCCAGTCTAACTGCGCATGCTCTGCGTGACAGTCTAATAACTGATGTTGATGTCATTACATCTCCCTTTCTTAAAATAAGAATGTAAAACATTTATATAGACAACACATACTTCATTTTCAATACTTCTCTTTAACTCTTATGAACTGTAATTATTAACTGCAACAGTTACCTATTTAAATCTTTTCAACTGTAGTGTAATAACATTAGAATATTCTAGGGAAAGTATAAACTCATAACTTTACAACAATACTCATGATCCCCTCTTCCATTCTTTTTTCCTTTTTTTTTAAACTGCAAACATCTCATATCCTAAAACTGTTCAATAAGTCTCTGTGGTGGCTTCACAGCCCTGGAACCTCTTCTGAAGGGCAGGTCTTGCACAGGAACTGGTGCCACAGGTGATGAGCTATCCGAGTGTCCAGGCTGTTCTGCAGCAACTGAGTGTCCAGGTTGTTCAGCAGCGGCATCAGCTCTTTGATCTGCTGTGGCTGGTCCCATAATGTCTCGCCGGTTCCGTCTCAGCACTGCTCCATCCTCTGTTTGAATGGTGTACGACCTTGGATGCACTTCATTTAGAACAGTTGCTTTCTGTGACCATGTATTTGTTTTATCTTTGAGCCTCACATAATCACCAGTATGCAGTTCAGGTAGGTTCTGTGTTCCTTTATCATAGTAGAATTTCTGTTTTGCTCTTTGCTGCTCCTTGAACCTCTGCACTTTTCCCCCCTCCTTTGTTCTCAGCAGGTTTTCCTGAATGGGCAGGTTGGATCTAAGGCGACGTCCCATTAGGAGTTGTGCTGGTGAAATACCGCACTCTAGTGGCGTCGTGCGGTACACAAGCAGGCTTTGGTAAAAGTCAGCTCCACTGTCTTTTGCTTTACACAGCAACCTCTTCACAGTCTGGACCGACTTTTCGGCCAAACCATTAGACTGCGGGTAGTGAGGACTTGACGTTGTGTGTACAAAGTTCCATTCTTCTGCAAAGCGTGCAAAACTGGCGATAGAAAATTGCGGCCCATTGTCTGTGAAGACTTCGCTTGGCACGCCATGTCTGGAGAATATGGCCTTCATAGACGTTATAACAGCCTCCGCTGTTGTAGTGTGCAGTCTACAGACCTCTGGATACAGGGAATAATAGTCTGCCACCACAATGTAGTCTTTCCCTGCAGAAACAAATAGGTCAGCGCCTACCTTTTTATATGGTCTGTCAGGCACTGTGTGCGGCTTAAGTGGCTCAGCTCTATTGCTTGCGTGATATCTCAAACATGTTTTGCAGTTTGCCACCTCGTTTGCCACATCTTGGTTGATTCGAGGCCAGTACATCACTTCACGTGCTCTTTTCTTACATTTTTCAATCCCAAGATGCCCTTCGTGTATTTTCTTGAGCATTTCCTTTCGCAGACTCCTCGGGATGACTATCTTGCTTCCTTTATAGATGACGTCTCCCACCACCGACAGTTCTGCCCTGAAGTTCCAGTATTCTGTGATTTCAGGTGAACATCCCTGCTTATCATTGGGCCACCCCTCAGTGATGAATTTACACAGGCCTTTTAGTGTTTCATCTCGGGATGTCTCTGTTCTTATGAGCTCCATTTTCGCGTCTGCTACTGGCAGTGCCTTTGTGATCATGTTCACATAAACATCCACGTCATCACTCATCTTAGTGTGCGCCGGCTCCTGTGGGTCAACTGCTCTTGACAATGTGTCCGCTGTGTACATCAGCTTGCCCGGGGTATACATTACATTCAGCGAGTAGCGTTGCAGCCGGATCATCATCCTCTGTATTCTCAGTGGGCAGTCATTGAGTGGCTTTTGAAACAACGCGATCAGCGGCTTGTGGTCAGTCTCAACGCTTATGTTCTGTCCTGAAACAAACTGGTGAAATCTTTCACAGGCATATGTTATGCTGAGCAGTTTTTTCTCGATTTGTGCATATCGTGTCTCTGCGTCTGTCATTGAGCGCGATGCATATGCGATTGGTTGCCAGTCATCATATTTTTGTAAAAGAACAGCTCCGAGCCCACTCTGTGATGCATCTGATGAGATTTTTATGGGCTTCACTGGATCATAGAACCTCAGAACTGGTTCCAATGTGAGCTGTGTCTTCAGTTCTTTCCATGACTTTTCATGTTCATGACTCCATTCCCATTCTGTCTTCTTCTCAGTCAGCTGTCTCAGAGGTGCCATGCGTTCAGAGAGATTGGGTATGAATTTTCCCATGTAGTTTATCATGCCATTAAATCTCTGTATGTCCTTCTTACATTGTGGCTTTGGCATGTTTTCTATTGCAGACACTTTCCTGGGATCTGGTCTGATGCCCTCGCTGCTCAGGATGTCCCCCACAAATGTCAGTTCTTGCACCCCAAGCTGGCATTTCTCTTTATTCAGCCTTAAGTTTGCTGTTCTTGTTGCCTTGAGAACTTGTTTTAGCCTCTCATCGTGTTCAGCTTTTGTACTTCCCCATACTATGATGTCATCCATGGATGTGTCCACCCCTTCCAGATGTTCATAGATCATGTGTATTGTCTTATGATACACCTCAGGTGCTGAAGCTATGCCAAATGGTAACCGAAGAAACTTATATCTACCGAATGGGCTGTTGAATGTACACAGTCTTGAACTTTCGTTGTCCAGCTTCATTTGCCAAAATCCGGATGATGCATCTAGCTTGCTGAAGTACTTTGCATTTGCAAACTGTGACATTATTTCTTCTCTTGTGGTAAGTTTGAAGTGTTCTCTTTTTATTGCTCTGTTCAAGTTTCTGGGATCCATGCACACTCTAGGCTTGCCATTTTTCTTTTCTACAATAATAAGTGAACTCACCCAGTCAGTTGGCTCATCAATCTTTTCGATCACGTTGAGGCTTTCCATCCTGTCCAACTCGGTTTTCAGTGGCTTTTGAAGAGCAAATGGCACTTTTCGACATGGATTAATAACTGGTGGCACATTTTTATCCACTCTGATTGTGTGTTCTCCAGGAAGGCATCCGAGACCCTGAAACAGGTCATTGTACACTTCCATCAGTTCATCATAGACTGTTTCTCCTTCACTTTCCACCACAAGCACTCTCTTCACCAGGTTCAGTCTCTCACAAGCAGCTAAACCTAATATGGCCTGCACGTCTCTGTGCACCACGACGAATGCGAGTGTGTGTTCTCTGTCCTTGTGTGTCACTTTCACCAAGCATTTTCCTTTCACAGGTATTGCTGCTCCTGAATATCCACGTACTTTCACTTTTGTTGCATGCACTTTAGGTCTGGGTCTGATTTTGTTGAATGTTGCCTCTGACATCACATTTGCCTGTGCTCCAGTATCTAGTTTCAATGCAATGTGTGTGTCATTTACTTTCAGTGTCATCATCCAGTCCTTTTTAACTGTGTTCTGCTCTGTCACTACATCCACATAAAACTCATCAGAGTCACTCTCATCCACTGCATGAACTTTGCTCTGTTGGTTTTTACACTGCTGTGCATAATGGTTCTTTTTGTTACAGTTGTGACATACTTTACCATATGCGGGACATCTTCTGGGAGCATGCTGCGTGCCACATCGATCACATGTCCTTCCCTGTGCGTCTCTGCGCACCGGTGTATTTACGTCGGGAGCCGTGCTCTTCTTCTTGACTGCTCTGTGTGTATCTCTTCTCACAGCATCCACGTTGCAGCTTTCACTAAACAGCTCTTTTGCTTGTGTTTTCACCGTTTCTGCTGCTCTACACATTCTTAGTGCTTTTCCTAGGTCCAAATCTTGTTCCCTTAACAGCCTCTCTCTTAAGGCCTCAATATGCTTCTGCGTCTCCGTTTTCGGGTGGGCGGGCTCACGGATACGCACGGATACACACGGATAGACTTCGTTTATAGTTCTCCGTAGGCTGTGGGTGCTGAAAACAATTCGCCGCCAGAACAGTAAGTGGCGCTGCACTGCGATGCTAGCTATAGGTTATCGAAAACTCGGAGCACATTTACAAATGAGCCGTTTTATCAATAAAATAAGCAGTTTCAGCGACTACACTGCCCATTTCTCGTCACATTTGAATTCAAATGCCGATTTACATGTACTGTTTAGCTGATATGAATTGTAAAAACTGCTTCTCTTTGGTGATGTTTGTGATGCTAGCTGGAAGGGCAGCCTGCTTTGACTGGGTGTGCAGTGAACATTTCTGGGGGGTTATTATGATTACGGAAAGGGATCGTATATGTTTTTATATTGCTACCATTTTAGAGACTGCTTATCGATCCGAGTGTTAATCAGGCGCGGAGACGTGTGTAAACATTCCGGGTTTAGCCCAAACCAACAACGTATTGGGGCTTGATTTGCAAGAACGCGACGCTGAGCGCCTCCACGGTCCTCTTCCACATATTAAAATAGTGCTGCTGCCAACGAATAATGCACCTAATTATATGGTGCCTGCACTGCAATGTCATGGCGGGCTGGACCAAATGATTTTTCGGGCTGCATATGGCCCGAAGGTCGGACGTTCCCCACCCTGGTCTTGTTGGTCACGGCAACCCATAGCGGCAACACCGCCCCTGACTTCTTAATACGGACCAATCACAGCCAAGGGGGTCTCCGTCGCTCTCCGTCGCTCTGCGTAATTTCGACGGATAGAAAATTCAGGAGGTGCACGTCAATCCGTGAAAAGCTCTCCGAGGGCTGACGGAGAGCACGCAGAGGGCGTTCCACGGAGACGAGGGCGTTCCCTCCTCTGCGTTTTTCGAAAAACGCAGAAGCATAATTAGGCCTTTAGACTATTATCTGGAATCCCGCACACAAGTCTGTCCTTTATCAACGAGTCAGTCAGCTCTCCGAATTCACACGTCTTGCTTCGGTTCCTCAGGTCCGTTACATATTGATCAACAGTTTCACCCGTTTTCTGCACACACGTGAAAAACCTGTGTCTCTCAAATGTCACGTTTCTTTTAGGGATGCAGTAATCCTCAAACCTCTCAAGTATTTTATCCAATTTCATTTTGTTCGCGTCGTCTTGGAACTGAAAGTTATTATATACCTCCAGCGCTTCTTCACCCACAACATGCAAGAAAACTGACGCCTTCATCTTAGCGCTCTTCTCGTCCGCACCGATCGCCGTCAGGTACAACATAAAGCGTTGTTTAAATCTCCTCCAATTCTCAGCCACATTACCTGTCAACTGAAGGTTGGATGGTGGTTGTAATGCTTGCATCTTTGCGTTGGTGTGTCCTCTTTCTCTCCCGGAAAGTAATTATGCTAACGATGTCCTCTCCGTGGGTTATTAGCGTAGCTCTTAGTTGCTCACCGTGCTAGCATACTCCGAAGCTTTTCCAACTTTTTCCTTTTCCAAAAAACAAAAATCCTTACTCTCCAAGTCCATCTTCTGACACCATGTAATGTTTGGTTGGGTTCTTCAATAAACACACTGTAGGTAGCTTGAAGAGAAGTCCTTTATGTATACGAAGCATTAGGCTACACGAGGTAACATTAACTCCCCTCTCACATTGTTAACACCGAACTGCCGTCAACGTGCAGTGCGCCAGTCTAACTGCGCATGCTCTGCGTGACAGTCTAATAAATGATGTTGATGTCATTACAATCACCATGACAGGATGGTTCATATATCAGACCATACATTTCAAACAGACCATATACCTTAGAAGGATAGGATGGAGTAAATACTTAAATACTGTGAAAGTACTCTTTGGTAAGTTAAATAAAAACAGAAATTAGAAAATGATTGGCATAGTGTTTGTAGAGTTAATATGAACTAGCATCTTCATTAAAGCTTTTTCATGAAAAGAAGAGTGCCTTGGTCCAACCATTCTCTTGACCCCAGATGACCTGATAACGACCTTATGATCTTTACCTGTTGAGTCATCAGACAAGGCTCCTGGCATCTGTATGTCTCCTGATAGTTGGCTTTTGTCTACAGCCACGACTAGATGGTTAAAGCCAAAGGTATTTGCATCCATATGGCCCTGGGCATAGCTCTGTTCAAGCCTCAAACTACATATTCTTTCATACCTGATGACCTGTTAAACTGACCTTTAGCCATGGAAATAACTCTTTACAAAGTGCAAAGAAGCAGCATAGTTTCTTGGCATATGAACAGCCCTTTAGTTTAAACTGCAGGCTGTGTGAACTCTGGTGTGAGAAATGAATTGATGCTGACTTTAATCCATGCAAATAAATAAAATCCCCAACAGTTGACTTTAGTGTGTTATTTAAAACTTGTTTATTCAAACAATAATAAACAAAATACACAATAGTGCAAAATAAGTAATACAACACACACGGTGCAAAATAAGTAATACAACACACAAGGTGCAAAATAAGTAGTTGAACAAACAGAGTGCAAAATAAGTAATAGAACAGAGAGTGCAAAATAAGTAATAGAACAAACAAAGTGCAAAATAGGTAATAGAAATGGAACAAGGTGCAAAATGTAAAACTATTTACAAGTTGTAGTACGTTGAAACTCACGGTCAGCCCTGTTGTCGTGCATCAGCATGTACACCTGGTGCATAATGTCATGTTGCGTGTCTTGGCGCAGATTTTTTGCCATGCAACCTATTGGTTGCCCGAAGCAAGTGAATTCGTCCATTGGTGGTGGTGGAGGTTGAGAAGGTTCCTCGCTAGCAAATCGAGAGTACATTTCGATCCTGCGCTCCTTGATCTTGGATAAAGCTTCGGCGGTGATGGCACACTGTTCTCGCTCCATCGGTCTTCTCCTCTTCTTCTGTGAACGAGGAGATGGCGGTACCATGGAGGCTGGAGGGGTGAATGGAGACGGCAGACAAGGAGATCGCGGTATCCTGGAGGCTGGAGGGGTGGACGGAGTCAGAAACCTGGGAGGTGGATGGCATGTTGAGGTGGATGGCTCAACAGAAGCCTCAGGTTCTGAGGTGTGTGACTCTGGGGAGGCCTCGGGTTCGGACGTGGGTGACTCGGAGGAGGCCTCAGGTGCTGAGGTGGATGACTCGGGGGAGGCCTCAGGTGCTGAGGTGGATGACTCTATCCCCTCCCTGCATAGTGGCTCCGTCTGTTTTTCACAATAATAAAAGAACAGTCTGTTAGCAATATGAAAATAGCATTTGGCTTCAAATTAGGCTTGCATTTGATAAAAGTAACACAACTGCATTCATTACATCAACAATGTAAGCACTTCAAGAACAGACAGTTGGACCTTGTTTGGTGCAGTTTGTGTTTGTGACTAGAAGCCTGACCATGCTGGCGGGTAGTGCCTATATATGTTCTATTCAAACAGCACTAGCGATTGCATAACATTTACAATGCAGGCTCCCTCGCCAGCGTTTATCCCCTATTCCGTTTTGCTGAATGTTGAAGCATACAACGACAATATCTATCTGCAGTGTGGCTCTCCCACTCTGATTACAATGCTAGCTCGAGCACAAAGAGGCTGTGCAAAAAGCGAGAAATATTTACCTTAGTGTCGTAGTTAGAGGTGGTCTCCCGGTGCTTAATGTGTGGATTCAACCACGACATAAAGTTCAAGGAGGCAGGGAACGTCTGCCCTCCTGCATCGCCACTGCTGCATTTTGTGGTCTTCTTGAGCCTCACAAACTTGTCTCTGATTCTCCTCCATCGCTTGATGCACTCCTTAACTTCAATACCGATCGCAGCCGAAATCTCTTTCCACGAGTTGGCGGTCATTTGTGAGTCTTTGTATGTACTCAACGACGGGTTGTAGAGGTTCTCATATCTTCGGATCTCTTCAACAAGGCGCTCTTCAGTGATGTTCTCCATCTTCAAGTCGAATATTTTGTGCTTTAAAAATGGCGGTATTGTGATATGTACGGAATCAAACAGGAAATGGGAGGTTAGAGGTCGAGAAATGTCAGATTCCGGAAATGATGTCGTTCGGAGATGATGTCGTTAGCGGACCAATCACAGCCAAGGGGCTCTCCGTCGCTCTCCGTCGCTCTGCGTAATTTCGACGGATAGTTAGAAAATTCAGGAGGTGCACGTAAATCCGTCAAAAGGTCTCCGAGGGCTGACGGAGAGCACGCAGAGGGCGTTCCACGGAGAAGAGGGCGTTCCTTCCTCTGCGTTTTTCGAAAAACGCAGAAGCATAATTAGGCCTTAAGGCTCGGTCAACAAGACAGGGAGTCTTCGGCGGGAGTCATCCGAGGATGCCCGACGAGGCGGATCAACTCTTCTGATAAGTATCACCCTACTTGTACTTTATTCTACCTAGAACATATTCATAGCTAGCATGTGTTTCTTCAGCATTCCCGTTGGCCGTCGACTTCAAGTCTCTTCTGACTTCCTTCAACCTGACGTTGCTGAACACACCAGCGACCCACCAGGCAGGAAAACAGCTCGACCTCATCCGGACACGTAACTGTATCACTGACCTAACCTCTGTAACCCCACTACACATCTCTGATCACTACTTTATCCAATTCTCTATCTCTCTCCCTCCAACTCCTCCTACCTCCCCTCCCCTCATAACTTTCAGACGCAACCTCCGCTCCCTAACCCCCTCCTATTTCTCCTCCATTGTAACATCCTCCCTCCCATTAACGAGTTCATGTCCCACCCCACCGACACTAACATGCTGTTATCCACATTAACTGCATCACTTGACACTATGTCCCCTGTCAACTAGGCCTGCGCGATCTTCTCCCTCCTGCCCGTGGCTCACTGATGTTATTCGTGAAGAACGTTCCACCCTTAACGCAGCTGAGAGGAGATGGCGCAAGTCTAACGACAGTCTAGACCTTGATAAGTATCACTCCCTCCTCAAATCCTTCTCCGCCCATATAACTGATGCAAAGACTCTACTGACCCTACTAAATGTCTCAACTCTTTTTCTTCCCTATCTGAGGCAGAGATCTCTGACCTCATTCTCTCTCATCGCCCCACCTCTTGTCCCCTTGATCCAGTCCCCTCCCCTCTCTTTCAAACCATCTCTCCCTCCATCCTCCAGCGACACCCGAAAAAAACTAAACCCGCGAAACAAACCCGCTTGTATTTCTGTCACTGGACTCCTCCTCTTCCGCTACGTAGCCAAGATGGCGCCCGTTTAGGGCGAGTAGTGTCCATCGCTGGACACTTCATTTTTGGACCGTTAGCAGTGCATCATCCGGGTACTTTCAGTGCACTGAATTCTTTTGGTTTCTCAGCGTAAGCGCCCTAAGCACTGAAAGTAAGTGCTCGAAGTGCACAAGTGCGCGGTAGTAGACACAGCCCTACTCTTCTCTTACTTCCGGCACTTTCCCCTCTGCCTTCAAACAGGCCAGAGTTAGACCGTTACTCAAAAAACGGTATCACTTCTACCCTTCTGTTCTAAAACAGTTGAACGCGCTGTATCTAACCAACTGTCAAACTTTCTCACTCAGAACAACCTGCTTGACCCCCACCAATCGGGCTTCAAGACGGGCCACTCCACTGAAACTGCCCTCCCGTCAGTCACCACGGCCCTCCAGTCTGCAAGAGCGGCTTCGAGGTCATCCGTTATCATTCTGCTGGACCTCTCTGCAGCATTTGATACGGTTAACCATCAGATCCTGCTCGCCAGACTCTCTGAGATGGGCATCACTGGCACTGCGCTTCAGTGGATCTCATCATACCTGTCCGGAAGATCCTACCAGGTCTCCTGGGGAGGCAAAGTGTCTGACCCCCGCCAGCTCTCCACTGGTGTCCCACAGGGCTTCCTCCTTGGCCCTCTCCTCTTCTCCCTGTACACAACCTCACTTGGACCAATCATCACCTCCCATGGCTTCTCCTACCACGGCTACGCTGACGACACCCAGCTCTACCTGTCGTTCCCCCCGACCGATCCGGGGATCTCAGCTAGGATTAAGGCCTGCCTCACAGACATCTCCACCTGGATGACCAAGCACCACCTCCAGCTGAACCTCGCCAAAACCGAACTTCTCATAATCCCGGCCAAACCGTCCGTCTCCCATGATCTCTCAATCACCCTGGGATCTGCGACGGTGACCCCTTCATCCCCTGCCAGGAACCTCTGGGTTACCATGGAAGACGAGCTCTCCCTCAAAGCCCACATTGCTGCTGTCTCCCGGTCGTGTAGATTCACCCTCTACAACATCCGGAAAATCAGGAGATACCTGTCGGAGCACTCCACCCAGCTGTTGGTCCAAGCACTTGTCCTCTCCAAGTTGGACTACTGCAACTCGCTGCTCGCCGGGCTCCCAGCATGCGCAACCCGCCCTCTCCAGAGGATTCAGAACGCAGTGGCCTGCCTGGTCTTCAACCTACCCAGACGTTCCCATGTTACCCCGCTCCTCATCTCCCTTCACTGGCTGCCCGTCACGGCCCGTATCAGATTCAAGACCCTGGTACTGACCTTCCGAGCGGTGAATGGGACTGCACCCGACTACATCAAGTCTCTCCTCCAGCCCTACACCCCCTCCCGCCACCTTCGGTCCTCCTCTGACAACAGTCTGGTGGTCCCACCGCTCAAGACCGCCCGGTCCCAACACAAGCTCTTCCCCTGTCTGGCCCCCCAGTGGTGGAATCAACTCCCCACCTCCATCAGAGACACTGACTGTCTCCCCACCTTCAAGAATAGGCTCAAGACACACTTGTTCCGAGAATACAACGGTACCTAGGAAAGATCTGCTGGACATGATGTTATTTTCTTCCAGGATCACAAGGACTCTGACTTAGAGAGCTGCTGCTCTTGTCGGTTAGCTGTAACTGATTAAAATTATTGTACTCGCTGTGAGGTAGTTTACTGTTGTTTGCTCTTCCACAGGTGCACTTTTAAATTCATGTTGTCCAATTGTAACTTGTTTAACTTCATGCTCTTATGATTTTTCCCTTTGGCACTTATTTTTGGTTTTTTTCACAATGTATGATTCATGTTTGACTACTTGCAATGTTGGGGATATCTCGTTGTTATGATCAGTGACCTATGCACTTTTGTAAAGCTCTCTCTTGGAAGTCGCTTTGGATAAAAGCGTCTGCTAAATGAATAAATGTAAATGTAAATAACTTCTGTTAAATTTGAGGGTGTCCTTTCCACCCAGCCTCGAATGGATTGGCGGAGCGAGCTGTCCAGACGGTGAAGGAGGGTCTGAAGCGAATGAAAGGTGACACTCTAAGCACCAGGCTTTCCAGTTTTCTGTTTAAATACCGTTTGACGCCACAGACCACTACTGCTCGGGCTCCAGCAGAGTTGTTGATGCGTAGGCCTAAGTCAAAGTTGGACCTACTGTGTCCAGACATAAAGGCCACGGTGATGAGGAAGCAGGAATAGCAGAAGGTGGGACATGATCAACATAATAATAATAATAATACATTTTATTTGTATAGCGCTTTTCCAGGACACTCAAAGTCGCTTTACAGAGTCAAGTATTCATTCAGACCCAGTCATACCGGTGGTGCAGAAGCGAGGCTGCCAATTCGCGCCATACGGGCCCTCTGACCACCAACATTCATTCAACATTCATACGCATTCATACGCATGTCTTTATGATGGTGGGGGAAACCGGAGTACCCGGAGGAAACCCACGCAGGCACGGGGAGAACATGTAAACTCCACACAGAAAGGACCTGGAGCGACCGGGGTTCGAACCAGGGACCTTCTTGCTGTGAGGCGACAGTGCTAACCACTGCGCCACCGTGCTGCCCAACATGCACAAGAGAGACAGCTGAAACCAGGTGATAATGTCTATGTGAGAAATTTCAGCTGCAACTCTAGTCAGAAATGGCTACCTGGGGTTATCCTGACGCAGAGGTCCTCTCTCATATGTTGTTGAGCTGACTGATGGACGAGTGTTCCGCAGACATCAAGACCACGTCCGCCTACGTCATGACATCAGCCCAGAGATCATCAGCACCTCAGAGTTTCCCCTAGTTAGCCAGCCTACTGTGGCAGTATCACCAGAGGAAAGGTCACTCGGGGAAGGGTCTGCGCCCCCTGGAGAGGAGGGACAGTTGGTTATGGACCCACAGACACCTCCTGTGACCCGTCACCTGAACCACCCAAAACACCTACACCTACAGTTGAAAGTTAAGGTGTATGCAAGACAATGACACTAAATTAGCTTAATTTAACAAGTCGATTTGTATTCGTGGAATGTTGGAATGTAGTGGGGGAGGAGTGTTGTAATGTTTACGATATCAGTCTTTTGTTATACCACTAGGGGGAGCTCTAGTATAAATTTAAAAGTAAAGTACCTGAGTATACTCTGTATAGACCAATTTTGACTCTACGTCACACGGCGGTCAAGCTGGCTCAACTGCGCGTGCCGGTTGCAAAAGACGAACTTCTCCCCTGTATAATACACTTGGAGTGTAGATCAGGTCATCATATATCTCTGTTCACTGGATTACAAGGCTTGACATTTTTGAGGCACTTGTCAAGTACATTTACGTTTCACTTGTCAATGCAAAAAAGTCACTTGGGTTAAGCCAGCATATTGGATTTCTTTAACCGAGCCTGTTTCATTCCTCATTTTGCTGAGAAAGCGACCTCCGTTAGCCAGGCTAGTTTTGCCCGATGAATTGGTCAGGCTATTTAAAGGTATCGGGGTCCGATCCGACGTTTCTGGTGTAGAATGGAGTGAAATACAACATTGTGCAGACTGCCAGTGAGCGACGAGTCTGACTGAGGCTAACGTCAAAACAGTGTAATGGGGACGCAGTCTCATTCAAATTGCCAGTTTAAACAAATCACTAAAATAATCGGACCAGCTTGCTAAAAGCAGAATTCCCATATCTCTTGAAAGCTGCCCTGCTCGACTTTTTATATGTCGAATTGACTGTAAAACTGTAAAATTATGAACTTTGTGACATGACGCTCTTATATGCGGTCTGTACCGGGCGACAATTTCTCACTCAAATGTCAAGACTTTCGTAACCCAAAGCAAAATTCTGATGCGACAGATCAATGGGGAATCGAAAGGCTGTCCTCCTTTTATGGTATTTTTAAATCTAACTATTTGTATAATCCGTGTGGTCCTTCCGTTTTAAATGCTACCCTTTCCCGGTTTTCTGCAGCGACATTGCGCGCGCATCCTGAATGTTTACAAACATTAAATTGGTCTATTGCAACCTCTGCTATTTCTTATAAAGTTTCAACTCGATATATCTGGCAGGGACCTGTGACGTCGGTCCTGCCGATGAGGCTCCGTCCTCGTCCTCTTCGAGTTGCCGTTGAGGAGGCGGATGGCGACAGCTCGCCATCCGGAGATCTTTCACAACAGCCGCCGCGGCTTCCGTGCAGGGCAGACACTGTCTTCTTTCGATCAGCGGAGTCACGAGGGCCCTTCCAAGCTGCTCGAGGAAAAACCTCATCTTGTCGCGCTTACGAGGCATTCGGTTGGGGTTGACCTTTCTCCATATCACAAAGGCGTTGTAGGAGGAGACGTCAACGATGTTGCTGAAGATGACGAGGGGCCAGCGGGCCGTCTTCCTTTTACAGCTGTAGGCCGTGATGACCTTATCCAGATTGTCGACACCTCCTTTGTTGCGGTTGTAGTCTAGGACGATTTGCGAGGTATGAAACCAGAGTGGTGGTGGGAGTGAAGGCGAACTGCGACGAGCACCCGTCGCGCCTTTGTCGTCACCAGCTTGGACGGGAGCTTGGTCCTGTTCTTTCCCACGGTGCCAACCATGGTCATGTTTCTTGTCGTCATGAGGTCTCGTCCGAGTTCGTAAGAGGTGAAGAAATTGTCACACGTGACATTGCGATCCTTCAGGCCCGCTGTCACGTCGAGCACGACGCGCCTCCCCTGGTTCTGCTCGGTGGCTCCGTCCATGGGCTTCCCGGTGAAGAATTGCATCTTCCAAACGTAGCATGTTCCATACCTCTCTTATCGCCGCCAACTTGTCGGTCGCGCATCTCGTCGCACGGTCGTCAAATCGTATGGACGTCGAATAGGTGTAGAAGAGTTTCAGCTGCATGGTAGCGCGTAAAATCGATCTGCTGCTTTGCGCCTCCCATAGACTGGCGGCAGCTTCGCCTCGCGACTTGTACACCCCTGCCAGGATTAGCAGCCCTATGTAGGCACGTAGGTCAGTGGAGTCCATGGCTTTCCGCGTTTCAGATAGCCTTCCCGATTTGTCACGTCCAAGACTACTCTTTCGATTTGTGTCGTTACAAAGAGTAAAAACGTGGAGATGATGTTGTGAGCGTGTTAAACGGCGTAAGCTGTGGTTCCTCGGGGAGACCTCTCCGGACTGTTACGTTGCGACAGCTGCCTGGGATTTCTCAGATAAGCAACCGCATGCCATTCGATTTTGCCATTTTTCGACACGAAAGTATCTCTGTCAATTTGAGGGGCGTCGTCGTTGACTGCGTTGGACTCTTGCCCGTCTTCCTCTTCTGCCACATGCTGCGCGTGCTCCTGCCCTTCTTCTTCTTCTTGCTACTGCTACTACTAACCACCACTAACTACTAGCTTTTCTTTGTCGTAGTTGGTAGTGGTTGCGCTTGGAAGTCGAGAGGCGGCAGGTTCAACTCCCAGGGTTCTGGGGTGCTGGTGTGGAAAGTTCCCAAACACTGTGCAAAATGGCCAGAAAATATTAGATGCCATTGTATCGAGGCCCAATTGGACAAGAAGCCATAGGATATTTACAATTGTAGTAGGCCATAAGAATTGTTTTAAAAGTTCAGGGGTGTAATTTGTTGGATATTCGACAATATAAAGCCCCCACTCCAGAGACAGTTGGTGACAGTGAGGTGCAGACATTAAGTTAAACATAGTCATGCCTTTAGATTATAGTAAAAAAAAATAGAGACTAAATGTTAAAACTCAGTTCTCTGAGTTGGTGCATGTCAGTTTAGGCAAAGGTAGGCTTTTAAACCTCTAGGTTTAAAATAATTAAGATTTGATTGGAACTCTCTCTTTTCTACATTTATAGTTGGATTTGACATTTAACAGACATTTAATTCATTTAGCAAGTTGTTTAATTTAAACAACCATAACACAGTACATATGGTATACAAAGCTGCAGTCAGATTTGGCAAAATTGTTAGCTTGGATGTTATCTTTACATATAGATGGGGTCTTGATGATGATGCGCATATGTTTGATTGTGGGAGGCAATTTTTGGACTACATCTAAACCTCATGCGGCTGCTGCAGCATTTCTGCTTTGGCGTGACCTGCGCTGGGAGAGAGGGAAACAGCATGTGTGGGCAGATGTGTCTTTATATAGTGTTACGGCTCCTACTCCTGCCTGTAGGGGGTGTGTGTTTTGTTTGTGTATCTTGTCTGTAGGTGTTCCTGTGACGGTGTTGGTGATGACGTTGGAGTGCGCGCCCCGACGTCGAGATCCGGACCTGATGCGGCTGTGTCTAATTGGGCCTAGTTAGACACTGTCGTCATATATAAAATGTGATCTGTTTGGCGTATCAGGAGAGAGAGGGGCGAGTCGCGTTGCGCGGCTGTGTTTTGTCCAGATGCGTAAGAGGAGAAGGGAGATAGTGTAGAGACCCATGGGTATACTCCTCAACACGTAGATAACCTTTGTTATGCACCGTAGTTTAGGAGCGGTCCCACCTGCACCTTTTGTAACCTAGAGTTTAGTGTAGTCAGTTTAGAAATACTAGGTTAGTTAGTGGTTTTCCAGCAGGGCCGTTTTCGGTCCTTAGCGTAGTGCACTTTGTTTGTCTCATCGGGAATCGCTCATAGTCCCTTCTCCGTGTCTTTATGTACTGGTACGTCCCTTGTCTCTTAGCCCTTGTTATTTGTCATTGTTTGTTCATTGTTACGGTTTGCTGCGGCTTGCCGATACC
This sequence comes from Mallotus villosus, assembly GCA_903064625.1. Taxonomy (NCBI): domain Eukaryota; kingdom Metazoa; phylum Chordata; class Actinopteri; order Osmeriformes; family Salangidae; genus Mallotus; species Mallotus villosus. The sequence continues at coordinate 22,169 of CAEFZP010003246.1, forward strand.
TTTCTTTTTGCAGCTGTAATAATAATAAATGTACATTAATCCGTCCGTATGACCCCGCTGCCTTGTTTGTGCCTGGTGGCTTAAACGTTGACACACTGCACTGGTACAGTACTGACAGTCAAACAGTGTTACCTTTAACATCGTACGTAACAGAATGGGGGCTCGTCCGGGATCTCTATGATCCTACATGTTTGATTTTGTTACTTTCCTGGTGGTGCGTTAACGTGATTCGTTTGTGTTTCGTGCACGTTGCAATGGCGGCTGTCCAAGCTTTTATAGACGCTCCTGAAGAGGAGTTATTGCGTCAGTGTCGCAAGGAGGACTTATGGGCCTTGGCTAGTCACTATCAGATACCAGTGTCGAAACAGCTCCTTAAGCCCGAGCTGATTGAGGCATTGTTACGTGGGTTGGTGGACATACAGGTGTTAACGTCCACGGAACGTCTGAGTTCGGGGGAAGCCGACGCTGCTTCGGGTATACCGGTTGTGAAGACTCCTCCATCGTCGCAACGAACGGGTTCTACCCCTGGTTCACCCGAACAGGCTCGCTTAAAGGTGCGCCTTACACGCCTGCAGATAGAAAGGGAGGAGAGGGCCCGGCAGGTTTAGCTTACTCATCAACTTGAGTTGCGAAGGCTGGAGATTGACGGTGCGTACAGGATGCGTCAGTTGGAGTTAGGGGCACAGAACATGATGCCACCGAACCCTGCTGTTTCCGGGTTTACTCCCCATCCTAGTTCCCCACCGCATCATTCCGACAGGTTTGACGTGAGTAGAAACATCGCCCTTGTTCCACCATTTAGGGAATCCGAGGTGGATTCCTACTTTAGTGTGTTCGAGCGTATAGCGGCGTCTATGCGCTGTCCTACGGATGTGTGGCCTTTGTTGCTACAATGCAAACTTTCCGGTAAAGCTCAAGATGTAGTGTCCGCTTTGTCTCTGGAGGAGAGCTTGCAGTATGATTGTGTAAAGTCCGCAGTTCTTCGTGCGTACGAGCTAGTGCCGGAGGCTTACCGGCAGAGGTATAGAAATTACCGTAAAGCTCCTACAAAATCATATGTGGATTTCGCCAGAGAGAAGGAGACTCTCTTTGACAGATGGTGCACTGCCAGCAAGGCTACTGATTTCGCTACCCTCAGAGACCTTGTTCTCTTGGAGGAGTTTAAGAACGGCCTGTCTGAACGGTTGGTGTTGCACCTAAACGAACAAAAGGTAGTATCGTTAGCACCAGCAGCGGTATTGGCAGACGAGTTCGTGCTCACGCATAAGACTGTGTTCACGGCTTCTCAACGTGAGCCAGCTCGTGAGTTAGATGAGAGACGTTCCTTTGCTCATCCCGCTAAACAGAGAGAGGAACGTACGGGGAACAGTTACCAGCGCCCCAGAGAGGAACGGGAATGTTATTATTGCCATCGTAGAGGCCATGTCCTAGCAGACTGTCGGGCATTGAAAAACCGCCAGTCTCCCTCGTCACCAAAAGCACCTGCGAAAGGCATGGGTTTGCTTTCCTCATCGCCTCATTTAATGTCTCAACAGGGTGGTAATACGCAGCCTGGTCCCGACCCCAGTTATCTACCCTTTATATTGACGGGATCCGTGTCACTAACAGGGGAGTCAAAGGACGAGCAGACCCTTCACATTTTGAGAGACACTGGTGCAGCCCAGTCGGTGATCCTGCAGCATTTCTGCTTTGGCGTGACCTGCGCTGGGAGAGAGGGAAACAGCATGTGTGGGCAGATGTGTCTTTATATAGGGTGAAATGGAATGAGAAATGCAATACAAAATGGCTGAAAGGGGTGTATTTATGTAAATGTCCACATTGCCTCAATATCTTTGTGTCAATAAATCCAATATAATTTTGACTGATGGTTTTTCAAACCCTATTGGCTTCAAGGTGACATCATTTTGATGTACCATGCGCAATTTCATGCAATTTGAAATGTCAACTGTTTCTTAACCTTTGTCCCAAAGCTGACCAAAGCTAATATTGTGCCCTTTCTATTCATAAAACCTCAACAGTTGGTTTGTAGCAGAGAGCATAAAGAGACTGACTTGTAACCTTATGCTTCAAAATCCCCATTCAGCCTATTGTTGTTGGCCAAACATTAAGTAGTTTTGCTCTCTTGTTGTCCAACTCTCCAATGTACATTTTTATAATATTTTGCCATTTTGCTGAGGAACTTTTCAGCAATTTTTCATATTTACTTTTGGTGGTAGCCTTTTCAACTAAAGTCAGATTTATCTTTTATCTTTAAACTGAGAATTCAGGAACTGGATTTGTTGCCTGCTGTTTCTCTGCCATTCTTGTGCCTCTTGCTCAGTTGTTTACAATACTTCTGCTTAGCCTGATTGAAAACTACAGTTACACGCATTGAGTGATGGAGCAGAATGCGTGCAGATAGGTAGACAGACAGACAGGTAGCCCGTCCAATCATTATGGTGCGTTCACACTGCAGCATAGCGGACGGCGTGGGGTGTCGGCTTCCAATTAATTTTCAATTAAACCAGGCGTTGACGCTCGCGTAGGGCATTGTGGGAAGGCGAGCGGAGCGTCAAAAGTTGGATTTTCTCAACTTTATGTTAAATGAGGAGCGTGAAAACGCTAGCGTTGGCCAATCGGATTGGTTTCTTGTTTCCTGTAACGTAGCAACTGTTAGTCATGGTAAAATTTTCTAGGTTTGACAATTTCAAGATGGAAGAGCAACTGATCGTATGCGTGTCCGCACACCCAATATTGTACAATACGTCTCTGTTTGATTACAGAGATGTTAACAAGAAAAATGATGCCTGGCGCAGGGTTGCCGAAGTTGTCGGCGTCCCTGGTGTGTATTTTGTACTTTTGTAATTCAGTTGTCAGATTACGTAACTTTCTTCTGTGCTAGCTGCATAGTCTAGCTAGCTCACCCAGCACACGATTGACATCCAACGTTGAGTTCTAGTCGATGTATGCAAAAGGAAGTGGAAGACATTGAGGGACTGTTACAAAAAAGAAAAAAATAGGGAGAAAGAGCGGTGCAGGAGTGGAGCGGGCCTAGGGAGTGGTAGACCGTGGAGGTATGTGGCGGTCATGAGCTTCCTAGCTCCATTTATCGAGTTTAGGGAGACAAGTGGCATCTTCCCCAGCGAGCCAGAGCCCCCAGCCAGCCAGCCAGCCAGCCAGAGCCCCCAGCCACCCAAGATGGGAAAGACACCCAGGCTAATGATCAGCCTGCCAGTGAGGCTGGAGTTGCCCGAGTAATTAGGGGCCAGCCTCCAGCATCAGGTCTCCAGCATCAGAGTCAGGCTAGGAAGAGGGTGCAGAAGGAGAGATTGACCAGTTTTGAGGCGAGGCTGCTTGACGCTCTTCAAGCTACTGCACCTGCACCTCCACCACAACAGGAAGACGAGGATGAGCTTTTTTTTAAAAGCCTCCTCCCTTCACTGAAAATAATGTCGCCAGCCAAGCGGACAGAATTAAAATTTAAGATTCACCATTTGTTTTTTGACGCTGAGATGAGGGCCACAGAGTGACAGGGCTACTAAATAAATTAAAAAGTGTCACTGACAAGAGCCTTGTGTCCATTTTATGTAATTGGTACTATGAATGGTTGGTATAATTTGAGTTTTAACATACACAAAGGATCTGTAATGATTGGACTGGAGGGTGTTCAGTATTTAAAGGGGTCACTGACTGCAAAACCGTTTTTACCTTGTCATAGTCGAAAAATGACAGTTTGGTGTGTAATGTAGACATACAGTGAACCTAGAGCTAACTGAAGCTGAGTTGAATCACGATAGTTTGTTTAATAAGCTGTAGTGCTAACGTTACCCGCCTAAGGCGATTCTGTTTGCTTCGACAACAGAAGTGGAAACTACTGTAATCATTTCAAATGATATCTAGTCAATCTGTTGAAAACAGTGTTGTGTAGACACAATAGATTTATTTGTACGTTTTTATTTCAAGTCTCCACCTTCTCGTTTCAGTGAGTGCGGTTGGCCGTCTTTGCTCCGCAGCTTCGCTCTTTGTAAACCAACCAATCAGCACACAGCTCATCTAAATCACCACCAGCGATTTTCCCGGGAAAAAAATGATGGATGTAAAAGAGGGCATAGAACAGCACCCGGGACATTTTCAGCCCAACCAATGTTACATACCCTATTCGGAGACCCTAAGGAACAGTGTGAAATACCCCCAAAAAACAGTAAATGACCCCTTTAACTATAGGAACACGTTTTTGCTACTGCTTTTGAAACTGTCTTTAGAAGTGTTTTAGAAGTGCAAATTAGATAGTACAAGGAACTACACAACCATACACTGATTTTATCAAAATAACATTTAGGAACTGTTTGCTTTTTTTGTGATTAGTATGTGTGGCTCATAAAAGAACCTATGGTTTTCAATGCCACAGGCTATATGACATGTTGCTGCCAGGGCACTGCACCCTCTGCATTGAATCGATCATCTCCCTTTGTTGGCGCATGCTCTGCTGCGACATCACTCACCGTACCAAAGAATTTCCCCTAGGGGACAATAAAGTCTAAAGTCTAAAGTCTAAAGTCTAAAGTAGGCAGTGAATGCGTTCCTCACACGAATGGCTGCACGTGCAGGGTTGTTGCTGCCCATTCGTGGAGCCTCCTGGAGACCTGCCGACTCCTCCTGGTCAGGACTGGCTGAGGAGACAGCAAGGAGAACGATGGAGAATGTTCCTGTCAAATGCCTGCCTACTAATAGGACAAGCCTTGACCACTCCACCCACTACAGGGTTTGTAAAACTCTAGCACACAACCCCAACACGGATGACCAGGACAGGTAATGGCTCACATAATGCTTTATTACAAAGTTAGATTCAATACAATATAAATTGCTCCCCAAATAACGGCAGTCCAACAAAGTAGAGTCTTTCCTCAATTAGCACCGATACCAGCCTGGCATTTTCTCTTAGCGTCCGGTCACTCAGTCCAGAGCAGTGACGCTGCCCACAGCTACGCCAGCAGTTGGTAACAGCTTGGAGTCCTGAACGTCGGGCGTGTTGTCCGTCTTTCACCGTCTCAGATGTTCTATTGGGAGCATGGTAGAATGTCCATCTTCCATTGTGTCCATTATTCAAGCAGCGCTAAAAAGGCACGATTCTCTCAGATGGGCTGATCGCCTCGCGGAACGAAGTGTTTAGCCTCGCTATCCGGGGTCCCACTCTGGTCAGCAGGTCATCGAACTCGCCCCGGTTCAGCCTGAAGTAACGCTGGAACATGTTGTCGTCCAGTCGAAGCTCCTGAACCAGACGGTGGTAAGCTCCGTTATCTACCTGCAAACAGCGAATGGGATGAACCCAAAAGCGTCGGCGGCGTCTTCTCTGGCAGTGGAGCACGGCGATGACAGCAATCCTCTGACGGCTATCCATGATGAATGAATGAATATTGATGGGGAGCATCTATATTTATACCAATGTATTCCCTCCAAAAAACATAAATAGCAGGAGGGAATTTAATTTGTTGGTTCTAAATACAGGGTGTGGTTAAACACTATAAATACAAATACAACATGGACCATAGACAACTTTGTATTCCAGCCGGCACAAGACCAGTTACATAGAGTACAGGTGGCATTTAATCTTTCACTCGGCCTAAAAAAAAGTGTGGATAAAGATAACCTATTGTGTGCAGTAGATAAGATCATGTCAGATCTAGAAAGCGTATCCGATTTTTGCTTAATGTGTGTAAAAGTTGTATTTTGTCTGCACATTTTGCCATGACATTATACAAACTACATAACAGTGATTTAAGAACTACAGCTCTGCATTCATCTCCAACACGCCCACGAGCGTGGTGTACTGTGGGAAGGCAAGCGGTGAGGAGCGTTAAAAAACGCTGCAATGTGAACGCACCATTAGTCTGAGCCTGGCTTAATGATTGGTTGTGTTTATTACAGTCTTGGACGCCCACAGATGTCATATTGATTTAATGTCACTGTCAAACCTTTATATGTATTGGTGTATATGTATGTGTGTGCTTTGTAATATGTTGGCACCTTACATTAACTTCACATTCTCGAGGAGAGTTCTCAATCGTCTCACTTCAGAGAGGTCAAGGAATCTTTTTTTACAGTTATCCTATATTGGCCCAAATGGGTAAACCGTCCTCTGGAAGATTTGTGTCAAATATAATTGTTTATATCTACCCCCCCCCCATGTGTTGCCATCTGGTATGAAATGCGCAATATAAAAAAATGTTTTATTAATTGATTAAATGTGTGATTTCAGGGGCCATCATAGATCTTAGTTTTTGCCTTATAGAAACTCAGCCAATAAACAGCTGATCAATTCATGGGCCTTTGATCTGCTGAAATGATGTGAGAAACACAGCACATTGAGTATAAACTGTACATTATTTTTATGTTCCACTAGAGGTCACTGGAAGCCTTACTACTCAACTTATTTCCCATAGGCTTGAGTAAAAAAACTGGTGTCAAACATGTACATTAGGGAAAGACAAGGTCCAAGTCATATCACTTGGTGCATGCTGATTGTATGTTATCATAACCCATTGAAACCTAACTTCTTACTACTAAAGTTAATATTTATGAAATCATAATCAAAGTCAATTTTATTTGTACAACCCTATATAAGCAATGCCACAGAGGGCTTCACAGATGCCCACATATCAGCACCTATATTCCACCTAAACCCTCGACAAGGAAAGACTCCACACTACTAACTTACAGAGAAAATTGGAAGAAACCTTGGGAGTAGCAATACAGTGAGGGATCCCCTGTTCCAGACACAGTTGGTGATGCAGAGAGGTGAAAACCATAGGCTGGAGACAATTATACAATACAAGTATACAATAAGAATACAAATGTTATAATAAATATATGTTTAAGCTAACAGACTGCATTGCACCCTACTGTCAATACAACTTTCAAATACGTACACACAGGGGAGAATGTCAAATCCTATAATCTTTTACATACTTGTAGGCCCCAGTGGTTTTTGAGTTGTTCTGTGTACAGGGTTACTGGAGTTTGTTTTTGTTATGGAGACAGAGAAATCAATCAATAAGACAATCAAAAAGAGCAGCATAACCAAAACATCCATAACCAACCCTTCTTGTGACCTGTCATGGCTCTCTTTGTTAGTAGACTTTGCATGGACCATTAGACAGGTATATTACAATAAAACATAACAATATGATTTAATTTGTTTAATTTGCGTTCCTGGCTTTAGAGCTGGTGCCAATGATAATAACAATTGCCCAAATAGACAAGGATATGTAAACCAATCACACCATAACTAATAATAATTTGTCAATAATTTGTTCTTGATTAATGCATTTAGGCTTACTAGCTAGCTATCGATAGCTAGTTTAAGTTAGCTATGCTACCTCATGGTTAGCTATCTAAAAATGTTGTCAATCATTTGCCAAGGCTAACAGGAGGCTTCAATCGATAATTATTAGCTAGCTATCCAAGTTGACATCCTATACACTCGACTGCCCCTTTTGAAATGGACTTGACGTTAGCAAATATATGCTAACCCAAATATATGTTTATAAGCCATCATGCAATGTTGAACTAGTCACTAGGGCTTCACTTGCTAGACTGGGCATGTCAGGGAGGGCGTGGAGTATGGATACAGGACCCGGCAACATTCAACCAAGGATGTTGGGTGCAAATTTAGAAAAAAACTAATATTGTGACCGTCAAAAACCAAAATTCTCGTCTCGTTAACGAAAGTTAAAATCGATTTATTCATAGTTTTTATTTTCAAAGATCCATTTTCGTCACGTCTTACGCCTGGGACACACTGCCAGCGATCGTCTGCGATTGGCTGCGACGCGCCTGGAAGCGCCGCCTCTTTTCATGTTATCAAATGGGACCGACCACACTGGCTGCGAAGCGCCCCGATCGGCTGCGAATGCCTGCGATCTGCAGCGATCGTTTCCACAGCAGGTCTAATTTTTTCGCGAGACGCTTGCGAAATCGGCTGCAGGATGATGAAATACACCATATAAGTTGATGTATTTGAATAAAAAAACGTGTTAAGATTGTACTACATTAATTGTAGAGTACGGTGAACATTTGTAAAGTTAGGCCGTTGCTAACCCTAACCCTAACCCTAACCCGCTTTTGGTGGACACGGCCCCTTAGTCATGGGGAAAAGGTTGTTAACTAAACATTTTTGTCATAGTTTTCGTCGACGAAATTAACACTGGTTTGTAGCTAAGTGCAATCGTAGCAGGTGTGAAGACAATACCAGCTCAGACATACATCGGCAAATAGTGTAGACTTCACTGATATGGGGGACAGGTTTTGATTCCAAAAACACTTTTTGGATGGACTGTAGCATGTCCTTCAACTCTTTCTGAGCAAGTGCCATGAAGACATGCTGATACATGAGTTGTAAATATTGCAACTTAAGAGCCCCATGTCAGGATATCAGCAGCGCTACTGTACATTGAATTGTGCTGCATTGATAGAGGAGAAACATTGTGCATAAGTACTATTATTACTTGTCTATCAATCAACTCAAAAAAGATATCTAGGATAGTGTAGGACAGTTTAAATCTACAATCATGTTATTGAGTGGAGTCAATTAAATCTGGGGACCTGTTTTGGTGGAACAATAGTTTTCACAAAAGAGAAAATAATTACTTTCATATTCAGTCCACCTCAGCATATTGTAAGATAGGGTTTATTTGGTTTGATTTTATGAAAGTAGGGACCATAAATGGGTATGTTTGTTGTCAGTGTTATTAGTCTTTTTCAAGAAGTTGATTTTTAGCATGTAGTATACCTTGCTATTTGTTTTAAAAGAATGATCAGGTCAGTGCACGGAACTGAGTAGTGTGTGTTTGTGCATGTATCTGTTTGTGTTTAGTTTGAAATTCACCTTGGACTTGGTTCTAATTCATTACATGTTGTGCCACACTTCAAGGACCAGTTGGGGGTTCCACCTCACTTGGACTCCAGCTAGGCAAACCCATAATGTTCAGTCTGAGATTTTTGGTATGTTTACCTTTATTCGTCAAATGCAAACAATTCCATTTGATGCCAAAGGTTGAAACTATTGATTGTGGGCACACTTTTTCATTGTGGCAGGATACAAAACTTTGCTGATCTCTCCCCAACATGACCAAACCTGTCAACATGAATTTGGAAATCCATGTTCTGTGTGTTTCAGTAATAATCAATTATTATCAACTATAAGTAATATATTGCATTGTATGACTTGTTGCCATGTATTCGATATTTGAGTATATGGGTGACCCATTACATTTGCTTCTGAAAAACTAATTTAGGTATCCAAAAACTGGGAATTCTGAACAGGGGAGTCCATGTAGCACACCAACTGTCTACCAAAACTGGGTACTGTACTCTGTATGTAATTCCAAACACACCACCATGCACACACATGCAGTCTGTGTAAACTGTATTCAGCTGGACAAGACTGCTCTTATTGGGTGTGCGCTTTGCCTTCGGAAAGAAGCGCCAACCTTTGTTATCTCACATATATATTATTATTTTTGTGCCCTTAAGGCTCGGTCAATATTTGTACTACATAGACAACGTCGGTGTCAAAAGTTTCGTCTTAGTAGAGATTGAGTTGCTTGTATTCGAATTTACGTTCCGTTGCACAGTTTATGACCATACAACGTTTTTGTGGCAAAAAGTGTCTTTTATCGCCGAAGGGTACTTTTCTAGCCTACGTCAGCACAGGTTAGCAACGACGCATGGATATAACGTGCACTAAGGTCACGAAAACACGCGTGACTATCTCTAGCAGAACATTGGACTAGCAGCTCGTTAACTTCTGGGAGATAGCTAGCTAGGCTAACTAGCTTTACTGCAAGGCAGCTGCAGAAACGCCACAAGCAAAGAGGCCAGGGTGATAACTATTTACTCATGTTACTTTGTGATATGAATTGTGAAATGTATTCACTTTGTGATATGAATTATGAAATGTATTCGCTGATATTATTAAGGAAGTACACCTACTTTCGGAAACAGTAGTCTATTTCACTGAAGCATTAGCATCATGACATTAGCCTATGTTGCCCGGGCAACGCATACTACAGCGGTCTATGATGCATCTCTTTTCAATCGTTAAAATAAACATTCCTCACACATTTTCGTTGTACGATTTATTATGACATTAGTAAACGATTTGTTGGTGAAATTATCATTACCTGTGCTTTGAAACCAGTGTAGCTCACCTCAACGCTGTAGCCTACCCTCGACACTAGTGAGTACAGTAGCTAGCTAGCTTAGCTAACAACAACTCTCCACAGCTGTTTAGGAAGTCAAACGGCACTCCCCTTACTCAAAAGTCTTTCAATAGGTCAAAGTATCTGACTATTAACCTGAACTTCATTGCCACAGCCTAAATTTGTCAATCTGTTCATGAAAATAATTAATTTCAGCCTAACCCGTATAACGGAACGTCACATTGAATTCAACGCCATCGCTACCAAGACGAACACTGTAGCTACAGTAGTTGTACAATTTACCGGGGCAGCTCCTCCACACAGGGCTATATCGCATTTTGCGTTGTTACTGACAGTGATCGCTACCAGTGAGCTTTTTATGAATGAGCGATTATCCACTAAATAAATGTCAAGCTTATTTAAGTTTTTGGGGCCATATTTCAAAAGATTGTACTGTTAGCTACTGCCGATAACGTCGTTGTTAGAATCATTTACAAAGGGGGTTCTTTATTAATGAATGAATGCAATATGAGTATGCTAAATGCCTGAAAATATCTGGTCAATTTTTACACCGGTCTGCCAAATGTATTTGTTTTGATTCAACTATGAGGCTGCTCACCATTCCCTCTTGCAGGGGAAATGAGAAGACAACTATTTCATTCTACACTTCACTCTTAGTATTTTGAGTTGTAAGCAGCAAAAAAAATATGCTTAAAAAATCTATGTAATCTTTATAAATAATAAGTATGCATTTTTATATAAAATATAAACAAATATCAGTTGTAAAAATGTCATTAAAAAACGGACCCCTCTGCAAACAAACAGGCACACCCTACAATTTCCCCAGAAATTGTACGCTCTCTAGTTTTATAATGTTATATTTAATCTTTTACATTGTATAGTATTGGCTAATATTAATTAGATACTTTTATTATTTTTCTACTTTTTATATTTTCTACATCTTATATTTAAAACATGTTTACCATATGCACCTTACTACCATATACTTGTTGGTGCAAACTTACTTTGCAAATAGAGTTTCTGATTCTGATATCGCAAAAGTGATACATGAGATCAACATATACTTACTATTGTCATACTTAAACATGAAACTTATATTGTTTCACAACAAAATAATCCTATTTCTTATTCTTATTATGTTTTTGTTTAAATCAGGCATAATAAAACCACAAGCCATTAACCCTGCCTGGCTATGGTTGGTTATGGAACCAACAACACAATTAGTATGCTTCTTCATGTTCATCCAGTCTTTGAAGGAGAGTGGGCAGACCACCATGTTTTTGTTGGGTTACAGTACAGAAAAGAATGAGGCTGGAGTCAAGATTTAATTAGAAGCATAATTTGCCAAATGATCAGTGTCACCTTTACGCCACACCTTAACACACCAATGTTGTCAGCTCAGCTCTACTGTACATATGCATAGCATGAAATGGGCTAAATCCTGTCATCTAAATAAATAACACATTCATTTGTCACACTGATAGTAGTTTTGATACAATATTATCATGTATCAAGCCCATCATTATCAAATATGCAATAATCAACAGGCTATTTTAGTTGGATGAACATCCCCTATTTTGACTCACTATGTGTGAGAAAGGGCACTGAAAACTCAGGAAGCCTATAGGGGCCACTCTTCATTATAGTCTAGGGTGAGTAAACCCAATCTACCCATAGCCTCCAAAGTCCTCTAGCATAATGGACTTCTTATGTAATGGAATTATAATTTGGAATATATCATGATCATAACTCTAGGTTGCTGCTGTTATTCCAATGACAATTATAGTAATTCACTATCTCTGTCCCACAATTACAAGCCTGCTGGTAAAAGAATGACTAGAACATCCTTATCTGTCAGAACATGTCAGGCCCTGAGGTATCTTAGATTCATGTATGCATGGTATCATCAGCATATCATCCCAAGGAAGGTGCACATGTACAGTATGTCACCTCTTGGAGCACAGGTGAGCTCATAAAGGGCAAAGGTTAGATCCAACGCAAATGGTCTGACCAAAGTCCAGATACTATGTGTGACTGAACAACGCCAGAACATGTACATTTATGGTCATGGTACTAGTCATCTGTGTGTATGTGTGTGACAAAATGAGTGAATTGACAGAAACAAAATCAATCCATATTTTTACAATGTTTTACAATCTTCTTTGGGACCTGATAAGGCAAAGGAGACACATTGCTTCACGTATTCAACAGTTGATGGCACATGGCAGCCCTTTACTTCTGTATTTCAGACAGATCAATGTAGAATAACTGTTACCCAACCAGTACTCTACAGACTTTTTGTCATTAACCCAACTGTTCCTTACCCTTGAATTGAAGTTTTATTCAACTTTTTAAATGATCAAGTTACCATTACATATCATGTAATTTGACAAACCCAGAAGATAGTTTCTGACTATATAATAGTCAGTAATAGTTCTGTAATATACTGTTATATACATTTCTTTGCACTTTATATGTTGTGTGAATTGTTTATCTAATTAATTAATATGTGTAGTTTTGTATATGTCGTTTTGTAACTGCTGGATTTAAATGTATTGTGTATTGATTGGTGTTCATGTTTTTACTGGGATAAAATGCAGCATGGATTCCAAGACTAATATTCCTTGGGGACGATAACATTGTATCCTATCTTATCATAAGTAGGTAGAGTAAAAAATAAAATCTACCACTTTTTTGTAGGTTAGTCTGGCTACCGAAGACGTTACTTCTACTTAATGTTAAAACCAGAGGCTCTAATGTCTCTAGGGGGCCTCAGTGAGTTTTTCAAGGGTTGTTGAAGGAATTTTTATTATTTTCTACCTAGAACACATTTATAGCTAGCATGTGCTTCTTTAGCATTCCCGTTCACTGCAACGCCCGCCGACGTAGACATGTCACAAAGTATATACGTTCCACTTCTAACCTTAGTTACCTCTCTAGATCTTCTCCACCTGCTCTCTCTCTTTCTATAGGACTCTGGAACTGCCAGTCTGCTGTGAAAAAGGCAGACTTCATCGCCAGCGTTTGCCTCCCATGCTTCTCTTGATGCCCTCGCGCTAACAGAGACATGGATCCTCCCAGAGAACACTGCAACTCCTGCTGCTCTCTCTGTCAACCACTCGTTCTCCCACTCTCCTCGCCTAACCGGGCGAGGTGGTGGGACAGGTTTGCTTCTTTCCCCACATATTAAATGCACATCCACCCCACTCTCTTTTACTGCCAAATCATTTGAACACCACTATGTAATGCTAACTGATCCTATCAAAGCATTTTTAATTGTCCTCTATCGCCCACCAGGGCCCCTAGCTGACTTTGTGGAGGAGCTGGACATGCTCCTCAGCGCCCTCCCGGATGATGGAACACCGCTGATACTTCTTGGGGACTTCCAACATCCACCTCGAAGGAACGCAGGCTGTTGACTTCAAGTCTCTCCTGACCTCCTTCGACCTGACGTTGCTCAACACACCAGCAACCCACCAGGCAGGAAAACAGCTCGACCTCGTCCTGACACGTAACTGTATCACTGACCTAACCTAACCTCTGTAACCCCACTACACATCTCTGATCACTACTTTATCCAATTCTCTATCTCTCTCCCTCCAACTCATCCTACCTCCCCTCCCCTCGTAACTTTCAGACGCAATCTCCGCTCCCTATCCCCCTCCCACTTCTCCTCCATTGTAACATCCTCCCTTCCTCCTATTAACGAGTCCCACCCCACCGACACTGCCACTAACATACTGTTATCCACATTAACTGAATCACTGGACACCCTCTGCCCCCTGTCAACTAGGCCTGCGCAATCTTCTCCCTCCTGCCCGTGGCTCACTGATGTTATCCGTGAAGAACGTTCCACCCTTCGAGCAGCTGAGAGGAGATGGCGCAAGTCTAACGACAGTCTAGACCTTGATAAGTATCACTCCCTCCTCAAATCCTTCTCTACCCATATAACTGATGCTAAAACTCACTACTTCTTGAACAAAATTAACTCTGCCTCAAACCCTCACAAACTTTTCTCTACCTCCCCCCCCTCCACTCTGACAGCAGACGACTTTTCCTCCTTCTTTGAGAAAAAAGTTGCTGACATTAGCAGTCGGTTCCCTGAACCAACCTTTCCTATTCACTCACCCTCTATGACTGACCCTACTAAATGTCTCAACTCTTTCTCGGCCCTATCTGAGGCAGAGATCTCTGACTTCATTCTCTCTCATCGCCCCACCTCCTGTCCCCTTGATCCAGTCCCCTCCCCTCTCTTTCAAACCATCTCTCCCTCCATCATAACATTCCTTCTCCATGTCCTCAACTCTTCTCTTACTTCCGGCACTTTCCTCTCTGCCTTCAAACTAGCCAGAGTTAGATCCCTACTCAAAAAACCCTCCCTTAACCCAGCTGTCCTCCATAACTACAGACCGGTATCACTTCTACCATTCTTTTCTAAAACAATTGAACGCGCTGTATCTTACCAACTGTCAAACTTTCTCACTCAGAACAACCTGCTTGACCCCCACCAATCGGGCTTCAAGACGGGCCACTCCACTGAAACTGCCCTCCTGTCAGTCACCACGAACCTCCAGTCTGCCAGAGCGGCCTCGAGGTCATCCGTCATCATTCTGCTAGACCTCTCTGCAGCATTTGATACGGTTAACCATCAGATCCTGCTCGCCAGACTCTCCGAGATGGGCATCACTGGCACTGCACTTCAGTGGATCTCATCCTACCTGTCGGGAAGATCCTACCAGGTCTCCTGGGAAGGCGATGTGTCTGACCCCCGCCAGCTCTCCACTGGTGTCCCACAGGGCTCCGTCCTTGGACCCCTCCTCTTCTCCCTGTACACCACCTCGCTTGGACCAATCATCACCATACCTGCAAACTCTGAAGGGCTGAAAAAGGTGACACATTTTGTACAGCCAGAAGAAAACAATGGAAAAGACGTCAGTTAGTAGTCAAAACATTTATTTACTATTTACACCACTGAACATATGAAACAACCATAAACTTGGTCGAGTAAGGAGGACAAAAACATGTTTTCATTTTTTTACTCTTTTGGCCTGGGCAAGCCTTTCAAGGACCCGTTTTCTTTGTTTAGCCATGTGCCTCTTTCGGGCCACACTTTCTTCCTCCACCACTTCTGCCCTTTTTACAGCAGCACTAGTGGATGGCTGGCAGACAGACTCCACTCTCCTTTCGCAGACTTTCAGCTGCTTTTGCTGCCGCAGGGATTTGTCCCTGGTTCCAGCCGAAATGATGTTTCCACACAGCCTTCTATCTACTGGCTCAAACTTTGATTCATCTCGGCTGAACATGTCCACAGCACTCATCTTTCTGCTCTGTAGAGTATATTTGACTGTCTGGATAGCGCTGAATGTGGTGATGTTCATGCTCGTACTTCTCTGGTCAATGATGTTGCCCATTATATTAAAAGAAGATTCAACTAATGGGCCATGGAATATTGACATTGCAGCTTTCACTGCTTGACACAGGCCTGGATATGTTCCCGTATCGTCCACACAGGCCCACCACCTCACAACATCATCTCCATCTTGGAAGCTGGGCAGGGACTGATCTACGTTGTACTGGAGAATTTCCTGGTGTGTGTCAACATCAGGCAGCAGGTGATTCATCATTGCAGTGAGTTTCCTCAGTTCAGACCCAGTTTGAGAGTGCCCTCTCAGTATTGGGTCCATGGCCGACAAACACTGGAGGGTCTTGCTCTGCAGTGGCAGCTTTTTTTGCAAGTATTTGCCACACGTGATGTATGCCCGGGAGACTTCCTCCAGGAATGGCTTCAGCAGCTGAAAGAGATCAGCAACACTTACTATACTACTATTGTTATCATACAAACTCTGCAGAAGCGCCTAATCAATCATTAATCATTCTTATTGCAGTACACAATTTAAAGTATTCACAGGGTGTTGTGGATTTGCCAGTCTGAATTTATTAGCCTTCCGCCCCACATACATCTCCCTCAAAGGCAGCAGTTTGTTGTCCAATTCCATGGTAGACAGAGTTTTGGGCATCAGGTTCAGGTGTTCAGATTTGACAAAGCAGGCAAGGAAGTTGGTAAAGACTTGAAGCTGTTTGTCATGCAGTTTATGAACAAGTGTCTGACTGCCCTATAAAGAAAACAACATTAACATACTTTGAACATTGTGGTTCAATGTACTAAACACACACAATAAATGCATACCAATTAACTATGAAAAAGCATAATACCCTGTGGTCAAAGAGAATGTCAGTAATTATTAGACATGGGATCCCTCTCATAATTTTTTAGACCCAGACACCATAGAATCCTTTAACATTTTCATCATCATAATATAATTCTCATAATTTGTGCTATTTCTTCTTATTTAGAAAAACCTGATGAGAAATGTAGCATTCACCCTAGTAGAAAATGGCAGCCATAAGCAGAGGACTCAATGTTCAACTCACCTGGAACACCATGACATACTCTTTAAGGATCGACAGCACTCCTGTATAAACACTGAGGTGCAGCTCAGTTATGGTGGCTTCATGCCAAACCTTCCTAACCACCCTCTTCTTACGGTCTTTTCCCAGCTGCGTCATTCCTGGAAAAACCAAAGGCTCTATAACAAAGCTCTGTACAAAAGCTAACACTTCTTTGGTTACCATAGTGCATCTAGGCAAACACAGATCCAAGGATAAATAACTGATGAGTTACCTTTCTTGCTGAGGTCCTCATGAAAGGACCGAATCTGTGTCTGTGCCTTTTCGCTCACTTTGTACTCGACAAAAAGCTGACCCAGGGGGTCCTTGTAGAGGGTCTTGTCATCCCTGTCCATAAAGCCGTAGTACAGAACCTTGTAGGCAGGAAGCAGCCTCTGGGTGCTAATGCCAACATCATACGCCGATAGCCAGCGATGCTGAATGAACCTTTTGGGAGCTGAACCAGGAATGCTCATGAACTCACATATCTCTCTTAAGTACGCCAACTGAGAAAGAGAGATACATCAAATCAGTTTTTTCCCCCAAAGAGCTCAGGTAGCCTAAATATGTCAGTTAAGTATAAAACAATTTTAGAATCTAGATTACATCTAGAAAATAGTCTCCAAACAGGTAAGTATATTGTAAAGATATAAGGTTTCGTATTTAGTGTTGCAGTCAGTAGCATGAATCATTCTGAACTAAAAAAATATCTCTATAATGGAAATCGAATATTATTAACTAACCTGTTCTGTGGCCCATTGATGATCTGCATGTAGGTCACCAAACAGCCGTTCAAGATGGTTGCTGAAAGGAACTGCAAAAACCTTTGCAGCATTGTGGATATGGTGGCAACTATCACCGTCAACATCAAGAAGGCTTGGGCAGTGGTTCTGGCGCACTCTCGTTTCCAACCCCGTTTTACATCCTCGCATAACAGCGCAGGAGTCCATCAGCATGCTTAGGAGGTTGGCCCATGGGATGTTGTTATCCTTAAAGAACTTCACCAGCAACTTTTCCAGCTTGAGAGCGCTAACCTTCAAGACCTCTAAAGGTCCAAGGTGTTCCACATCAACCATCTTCATGTCGGAGTTGAAGTAGCTAACCAGGATGGAAAGCACTTTTTTACCACCATTGGAAGTACTCTCGTCGAGGTTGATGGAAAACGGATACTTCCGTGTATTGCTGAAGATCCTCTCTGAAAATGTGAATCCCAATCCATGCACCATTTTGTACACTGCTGCTGTGCGTGACAGCTTCAACCCACTCAGAGCTACTTTGTCTGTAGCCAGTGTTTGGGCCAGCTTCACCATCACTGGTGCAAATGTGAAAGGAAGAGAATGTTCAGCGAGAGTAGCAAGGACCATCGCCTATACAAAGAAAGCATGATTAGATTTTTATAAGTAAAACTTGTGCAAATGTCCTGCCTTTTATTGTAACCCTATGCCTGGGTTGTGGAGTCTAGTTCAACTCTAGTACAATTGACTTAACACCATGTACAGATACAAATTGTGCTGGTAATGTAGCCTGCTTCTATGTAGCCTGACAATAGCCTACTGGCAAACATCAAGTAACCTGTCAACAGTGAAATAGTGGTTATGATTTAGTGACAGAGAAAACTACAAGCCTATTTAATCTATAATACACACCTCTGCATTAGCAACCCGATGACATGTGGGTACAGGCAACCTAACTCGCGCTCTCATGGCTTCAGGCCCTGCCTTGGGAGCACTTTGACTAGGGACTGGAAGCACACTGCCTGTAGTCATTACAGTGCACACCTTTTGACGGTGCACCTCTGTTTGGCAGTGTGCCGAAAGAGCATGAGAGCCCTTGTTACTGTAGTTTATTTCTTTGCTGCATAGGTTGCATTTTGCGTACCCCACTTTGTCAATTTTTACAAAATACTGTGACAGTGGGAAGCTGTGCTGAACTTCCTTCACATTGGTCGTGACCTCGATCTTTAGCCAGGCCCAGCTCCATTTGCATCTCAGCCCTGAGTCAAGCTGTGCTATGTATATTGAATCCTTCTCTTTAAGCTCCCTCATTCTGGAAAACAATTGTCAATACTTTATGTGCTGGACCAGGGCTACTTTTTCATGATCATAAACGTTTGTTAAGGCTAACTCCGACTGCATTAAATCAACGTCAAATGATCCGCCAGAGCTGGTGTTTCGATCACTCATTAAACCAGACACCAATTGGTCTTGTTTCATTACACGTTCGTTTTCATTTCGCTCATATCTTACGACAAGATATAGATAAAAAATCTGATAACAATACTAATGCAGTGGAGGAGATAGCCTTGCCAAAATCCTTTACATTGAACTAGCTCTAACAATGTAGGTAGGCTACTGCAACACATTTCGCTGATCTTACGTTAGCTGACAAGCTGACTAGCCGACAAACCAATAAGCTTGCTTTCCATTATAACATTAACGTTAAACATCTTAACAACAACGTTCGAGAAAACAATTATATTTGTGGAACTTGCCAGATAACAGCACTTACCTCAAAACTAATGTCCGTGTCCATTGAAGTAGCGCCAGAGATTTTTTCCAAAAAGGTGCTCTGCCTGTTCGTGGTAGCTGAAAAGTTGAATCTATTCGCGGGCTTTTCAAAGAAGACGCTGCATTTCAGTTGATGGTGATTGGCCAAATGACTCGCCTGACGTTTCACCAAAGATGCTTGACTACAGTAGGTTTTTGAACGTCCCTTTTATGGAAAATTAATTAGCTACAGCTAATTTGCTACCTTGTAGTCTTCCGTTCCAGACCGCTTCTGGGAGGTATTGTACAAATCGTCCAGCCACCAGCTCATCCAGCCACCAGCTAGTGCCATACAGTGGTATAGCTGTAGCCAGTTAGCTAACAAACATCTAGCTAGTCTAGTCAGCTTTGCGATGTTGGTCAGCTACAATACAAAGCGATTCTTCATTGCCACAGCCTAAATTTGTCAATCTGTTAATGAAAAAAATATTTAATTTCAACCTAAACCGTACAGTACAACGGAATGTTAAAAAAAAGTGGGAACTATTAATTGTAGTCCTAATGAACTTCTTCCTCCCCCTGAGCCTAGGGCCTCCACTTCAAGGCCAAGACAAAGACACGAGGTATACGCAATGAACCTTGAAACACAGTATTCAAATGAACACCTTCAACTTTCTCCAAGTGTGCCTTGCAAAGGGACAATGTTATTTATTTGTTTCAGGTTGAAGCAGACATTGTGAGGGCCCTGTATAAAAGAACCCTGGAGCTCGATATAGAGTATAAGAGGCTTTTAATTAAAAAAAACAAGGCTGGAAAAACTGGAATATGAGAAGAGATAGTACATGACTGAATGAATGACACTAAACTTAATTACACTGACATTCCTTTTCTGTGTTCCTAGGAAAGGGAGAACATGAGGATGTATTTGTTAAACTTTTTTCTACATTTTGGTCTTTTTATACCTTTTTGTGCCTTTTTTGTTGTGCCTTTTGAGTCTTTTGTGGGGTTTTTCACAATTTGTTTCTTTCAATGTCCTATACATTTATTATTTTTGAAAAATGCTATAAAAGTGAATGATACATCCAAATTATATGAAAGTAGCATTGTACGGTACCATACACATTGTTCTTTTTGGTTAGAAATGTTTTGGTTGAAGGAAACCCCAAATTCGGATATGGAAATAATTAGAAAATGGGTCAAAGCAACCCCAGGACAGCAGAAGGGGTTAGGGGGAGACAGTGAGACACCCCAGTGAATAGGAATAACATATCAACATGACACTACATAAAAGTAGGCCCTACCCGTAGCGAAATAACGCATGCATAGGTACAGGTCTGTGGGACTGTGAGTGCACGGCTTCGATGTGTCACATTGGCAACATACAGCTCAAAAAGCTGGCAAAGATGCGTCATTTCCTCAGCTGAGAATCTATCTTGCATAAAGATACTCATCAGGGAATGCCAAAGGGATTTGTCGGTCTCTAAATGTTTCTCTAAATTATTTGAATTCTAAGCATTGCTAGTCTGTGTAGCCTACCTTTAGTATAGTTAGATCTCCTTTCTTAAGATTCCTATATGTTTAATGTATGCACCTTCCTGCCAAAGCAAATTGCTTGTCTGTGCAAACTTTCATGGCGATTAAAACCCTTTCTGATTCTGATGTTCTGGCTGTTCTGAGCGCACCTCTCAATATCCGCTCACCAAGCTCCACATCTTCTATGAACGGTAACGCCATTATCCTCAAAAATGAGTTAGTGGGCAGGCTTTTATACCGGTTGATCTCTGGGGCCCGTTCTCCGTACATTGCTTACATCCAAGATCAAATGACACATCCAAGATGACATCATCTTGCTTATCATGATCTGGCTAATTCGGTTCTTTGAACACACTTGTTGTTTACGATTAGTATAGCTGGATTGAGTTATACGTTGGTCTAAAAGGGGGGTATGTATCGATAGTAGAAACCTTGATCAGCAACGTTGCTATTGGCTGCTCACATAAGTCTATGGCTGCTTACCGTGGCCAAAAAGAGCACCACGTTTTTTCCGCAACAGAGCAACAGCTTGCTCGAAGACTACCAGAACACCTCAAAGTCTGCAAAATCCAAGAAAGAGGGCTGGCAAAAAGTAGCAGACCAAATTAAATGTATAGTAGGCTAGTGACCACGCATGTTATCGCTTATTACAGTAAGCTAGGCTTATGTTTTTTTATTTTCATACTTTCATATTTTCATTTATCGTCTTTAATGTCATATAATGTGGTTTCAACACATTTATGATGTAAATGACACCCTCACAAAAAAAGTATAGGCTAGTAGCATATCGCGCTGTGCTTACGGATCTAGCCTATCTATCATGAGCAATTAATTTGGTTTCATGTAAATTCTGCTAATTATTCTTGCTCCTTCTGCAACAGTTCCTGTAGTAAAAACGGGCAAGACATGTCTGTGACAGACTTCCTGTATCACCTCTGCTTGTGAAGCCTCAATCTAATCCTGTTTACATAAAATAAGTTTACGGACCCGTTGCTATGACAGCAAGTCCAGGATGAGCTTCGAAGAACCGAACAATCCAAGATAATGACAAATCGTCAACAATCAAATCCAGCTAACTGAGTTAGCGACGTACGGAGAACGGGCCCCTGCTCCGGGCCTCTGCCCTGCCCCCGGGTTTCCCTCCAGACCCCCCTTGGTCCGTCCTGCCCCCGGGTTGTCCCCCGGACCTGCTCCCAGCCTTGGCCCTGCTCCCAGGTCACCCTCCGGACCTCCCTTGGTCTGTCCTGCACTGTAAAAAAAATTGATGAAATTACCGCACTTTTTTGTGTTACATTACACATGTTTTTTTCTGTATTTCTGAATTACAGTAAATACAGATAGAAAGACAATGGAAAACTGTAAATGTATAATTTTACATACAAATTACAGCCAAATGTTGTTACTTAAAAATACACTAAAATGTCTGTCTTTTTTACAAATATTAATAACATTTTCACCAACATTTTCTGTTAAAACAGATAAATTCACTTTATCAAAAGCCTTTTTAGGGCTATCTGGTTGTTTATGATCATTGACCAATGCACTTCTAGTAAAGCTCGGTCTTCGTAGTCACTTTGGATAAAGGTGTCCACTTTGGAAGTGCTAAATGAATACATGTAAGTGATGAGTTAAAGGTTTAAGCTTAGTTAGATAAGCATTGTTTGGAGTTTTGTTGTTATGTTTGTTCTGTTTTGATATGTGTAATGTGATAGTCTGTAGTTTGGATAAATTAAGTGTTCACCCCGAGTGTAAATGTTGTCCAGTTAGATGGCGATCTAACCTGTCTCTTAAGCCTTGTGTGCGGCGAGCAATATTCCTCTCCAATTGTACAGCTAGCCAGCGCGACAGTTATAATCTGAAGCACAGGTAATATCTGTAGTATCTGGATACTGATTACAGCATTGAATGCTGTATGTTGTGCACACGTCTTTGAATGAACATGTGAAATCGTTATATCTTGTTTTGGCTTTATTGAATATTTTTAATGATTGAAAATGATTTTTTTTACAGAGAAGTTTAATTAATAAAAGACATATTTACCGGAAAAGAACAGCCTGTAATGTAATATTACAGATATATCTTGTAAATTTGGTACAGAAAAATTTCAATTATTATAATTTACAGTTAATTAATGTTAATGAATTTTCTTTTTAAATCTAATTTAATGGGTTTAATTTGGCGTCCCAGCTGCCAGATTGTTCCTGTTTTTTTACAATGTTTTTTTTACCCCATGGGAGTTGGGGTTAGGTCTCTGGAGTCGCCCCTTAGGTGGGGGGTACTGCCATGGCCGTGCCCCAGCCTTGGTTTGTCTGCCCTAGTGTTTCCCTTTGTTCTGTGTTTATTAGTTCCACCTGTGTCTTGTTGATTGTCGTTCAGTGGTGTTGTTAGTGTTGTTTCTTTCACTTGTGTCTTGTTTAGTTTGGTGTAAAGTCCCTGTCATTTGTTCAGTCTTGGTCAGTTTTTGGTTTCATGTAGTGTGTTTCCTGGGGGGTATTCCAGGTAGTGGGTTTAGTGAAAACCTTGAGTTGTTTAACCCTGAAAAGAGGAACACTCTGAGTTCCACGTTCCAGAGAGAGAGGTAACGAAACCTTTTGGTAAGTTTCCATGGTAACTTACTCTGTAAAACTAACCTGCTCGCTAGCAGGTTTTCCATGCCAAGCTCTGCGCTCCTACCTATCCCCTCCCACTTTCTGAGCTTGATAAAGACATGCGTATGAATGCGTATGAATGTTGAATGAATGTTGGTGGTCAGAGGGCCCGTATGGCGCGAATTGGCAGCCTCGCTTCTGCACCACCGGTATGACTGGGTCTGAATGAATACTTGACTCTGTAAAGCGACTTTGAGTGTCCTGGAAAAGCGCTATACAAATAAAATGTATTATTATTATTATTATTATTATTGATAGCGTTGGCAAACATGGATATCCTTTCCTGGTTCAGCCGAGCGATCTTGAACTACATTGAATTCCCTTAGTTATACGCCGGGAGACGATTTTAAGACTGTGATTTGATGTGCTTTAATTCCCTGATGAATGCCTAAGTTAACGCTACCGTTTCCCGTCACAATCTGTAATTTATTTTAGCAACATTCTCAGCCCTTGGGTCTTCATCGCTAGTGTTACACGCCGTGGACGTGCACTCAGAATTGACCAAATGCTTTTTGGCACTGAAATAAAGACAAATAATTGAAATTGTATTTGGTCTTCTTTATTGCCTACAAATAGAAATCTAATGAGTATTTGTATCGGCTATTGTTCCTACAATTTACATGATTCATGTACTGTCCTGTAACTGGTGTTTCAGCAAATCTATTTCAACATTGTAGGGGGCCAATATTGTCCAAACAACTGTAACTAATTCCCCTATGGTTTGAAGGAAGATGGGAAACTGAACAGTGTATTAACATTAACCAAATAATACCAATACTAATGGAATTACAGTTATTTGACTCAATGGGTTAAATAAGAATGGTCAAATTAAGGTTAAATAGTATAATAATTGAATCATATTGCAAATGAATTAAATCAATGAAGGTTAACTCTTACCTACTCTACCATGATTATTGTAACCCAGAGATAGAAAGCAAGAGGTGAGGAAGAAGTAGGACAAGCCAGAGCTGAGGAAAAGGAGCTGAGGAAAAGGAGACTAAGGAGATCAAGAATCCAAAGAACGATGCTTCACAATTCCTTTTATACCCAAGAACAACTACAATCACACCACAATCTTGACCCTTACTTATCAACATGACTAGCAATACTACAGTAAGTTACACAATGATGTGTTAGAGCCATCAAGTTGAGACTCCATCCAGTAACTCCATATTTTACCATATGAGAGGTGGGGGCAGGTTGATAGCCTTACAAGATTAGCCATTATTATTTTGCCCTAAGTACACCATCTCTTTATCAAAATAGAAATTCAGCAAATTCAACAATTAATATTAATTTAGGCTATTGTTCCTACAATTAACATCACCTGTGACCATACATCCTCCAGTAACTGGTATTCCAGTAAATCTTTTTCAAGATTAGCCTTTATTCTTCTATTCTTCTAAGTAGGCCTACACCATCTATTGATCAGTTTTGGCACTTTCTTCATGAGGTGCAGTTTGTACAACTAATTTACTTGTAACTGGGAATACATGAGATTACATTACATTTCACAGTTCCAGATGCAAAATTCACCTGCCATTAAATGAACGTCTCACTGTATACAGCATCCATGTTCTGTTCAACAGGATCAGAATGTGCAAATCGTTTTTTATATTCATTATTCTTATAATGTCAGTGTAACTGACAATTCCACACAAGCCTGTAAATAAAAGTACATAGGGAAAGAACTACCAGTAGCTACCATACATAATTCTCTACATGCATTTCTGCGGCAGCAGTCAATCACTGCAGTTACATGCATTCGAATTACTGGCTTAATCGGACTGAAATAGAATTATCCCTTTCTTGTAAACACCTTAATTCGAATCATTGCGATCCGACTACGATCCGATCGACACCCCGAGATAACTCGGTCCGATTCGATTGATAATTCGAATAACGCATGCATGTAAACGCTTAATCGGACTATGAACTGGATTCAGCGTCTTTGCGCATGCTTGAGCCACTCTCCCAGGTCGTGACACGGAAGTCGAAAAAGGTTGTCGCTGCCAGGAGCTGGCCCAGGACAAACAAACAAACAACGCGATGTACAACCCAGAAGACTTTGTGTCTGCTCTTCATCAAGACTGTTCGTCGAGACCTTTGCGGTACTGTGGCAAAGTGCAACCACATATTGGTGGTCTGAATTAAATTATCCATGTTCCTTCGGCGGCGTCTTCTCTCCTTTATCAATCTAGCCAATATCGCCGTTTGCATTCGCCACTCCTATTGTCATCATGGACGAAATGTAGAGGGACGTAGCGTCACCTTGCCATCTTTCTCGAAATGTTGATGTTGTTGTCATAAATATAAGTAAAGGCCTTTATATATATATCTATGGTTGTTGTTGTTGGTAGTGGTGAAGAGGTCAAGCGGAAATGGCTGTATCACCACTAGTTGTAATGAAAACAGCGCCACGTATCGGACTGGGATATGACATGCTTTCGGCCAATAATTCGGTTTATTCACTGTCATGTACATTCGGATAATCCAGTTGCCCCAGAGAGTAGCATTATTCGAATTAAGCAAGATTCGAATTACTACCATCATGTAAACGCACTGAATGTCTCTTCGTCATCTTAATCATCATCATAGTCTTTTGATTAAAATAATTCTGTTGGGGGAAATTGCTACTACAAGTTGAAATAGGCACCGATTGATATTTACTGAGGATCATATCGAATATGATTAAAACCAAGGTGACGTTGAGGCTACAATCACAAGTGTATAGCCCTAAGCAAAATATGCATTACGTATTCGAAGTATGTTTTCATATTTAATAAAACATTGAACATGCTATTTGATCCACCAATTTTTCTAATATTAACAGACAGTGGGGTTACTGGCTATTGCATTCAAATGTATGCATTGACTCGGCAGCAATTGTTTCCCACACCACTTGTATACGCTGCTACAGCCGTGTTGCTTTTTTCCGGAATATGTGTTCGACCATAAACACAAATTAAAACTTGTATCTGAAGTTTGGTAAAGCAGGACAACTTTTTTTGACGCCGGCTGCCATGGTGGATCCTAGAATGGGAGCTCCATTGATGTTGGCTTTTAATAGTTCTCATGCCCGCGCTTAACTCTGAGTTGACGTACTCCGAGTTGAGTTAACAAATTAATATCAGCTTTTCTCGAACCGAATTTACGAGTTTCCCCTTTTAGAATAACGCAACTCAAGAGTTCAGGGTTAATCTCAGAGTTTGGTAAACCCGCTACCTGGAATACCCCCCTGTTGTCTATCCCAGCTGTGTCTAAATTCCTCATTAAAATCCCTTTTATTTGATAATCCTGCATCGTCAGTCTCCTTGCACCTGGGTCCTCCCTGCACACCCGTTAAGAGTTAAAATTACATTTAGTCTGTTATTGTAGACACATAAAAATAAGTCCACAATCAAAATAAATGACAGTGCATTGCATAGAAAAGTGTGTAGTGTTAGTTCTGCACCTCAATATGACTATTGAGAATTATGATGCATACTTAATTCCAATCTAGAAAAATGTGAAGCCAAACAGAACCCTTAATCAGAACAGTACTTAGTTAACAGAGTATTTATAACAGCTGATAAAATAACATTTTTACTCTGTGTAATTGGAAAAGCTAAAAACATCAGCTGTTGTGCTTTTTGGGGGGGAGAAGACTGGATATGTCAGTATAATAATTGTATCAACTGTAGCATGTCTTTTACATGGCCATATCAGTTGGAAGGTAGCTGGTTGATTGCCTCTCAGTATGGAGTTTTGGAGTACATTTGCTTGCTTAACAAGCATTCCTCTTTACAATTCCCTGTAACTATTAACACATATTGATTGTTTTAGTTGCCCACCTAGCAAATTGCATAACCTTAGGGGTTACTCTGTAGTTTTACCAGGTTTTTCCTCTGTTATTGACTACCATGACATGAAGAATGTTCTAGGCTTTGTGCCTTTAACATCTCACCCACAGAATAGAGTACTTTGGCCAATGTTCTCTCTTGCCAGTACATGTTGAGAAATAGCAGGAGCGTTGCTAGGGCATTTAGGGTTCCGCCTCAATCCATGTTGGATGGTCCAGGTGTATCCAAAAATATTGTAAATGTGTGCACCAAGTAGGCCTCACGGTGACCTGGGTTCAAATCCTGGTCCAGGGACCCCCTCCAAACACACACCATCCTCATCATATATAATAAAGGCTGAAATGCCACACAAGAAATGCTTAGTTACTTTTACAGTTTCTAACTGTTGTAGTTGACAGTACTATTTGGAGCAAACATGTGTCAGTGACAATATATTATTTTCAATATCTTTATATGCAGCTATCAATGCCTCTATGTAATTGTATACTTTGTTGCTCAGTGTTCAGGGATGGACAAAAAACGTAAGGGATACGGGCATGCCATGTGAATGTCCCGTAGGCCTACAACATTGTTATCTGTCTTAAAGTTGGCAGATGGGGGGAATGTTGCAATGGTGTCAAATACGAATAGAAGTTTCATGGCTATGGGATGTTTGTTTGTGTGTGTGTGTCTGTGTCTGAGCACTCAAAAAGTTCAGAACTTTATCTTCCCATTTTAAATTCTCATCAATAATTATGTTGCTTACATCCCTTTGTTACACAGAAGACAATAACTTTGAGATTAAAAAACATATATTGTTGCATTTGAATGTTCAAATCTATTATTAGCAGGGGCATATATCAACGCTTTAAGTACAAAGATTGAGGGATGAACACAGGTGTTGATAAAATAGACCCAAAGTATAACGATTAAATTATACTGTCATTGTGTCTACTACATATGATCTAGACCTGCAAATGTTATATTATTGGCAGGTCTTTGAGGAGTGTATTTATGGAATTTCTAGAATTTGAAACTTGAATTGACAATTCCAATTTCATTCTGTATGTTGTCTCTGTCCAAGCTTTATATGATGTGACAGACAAATATAAATGATCCCAAGCTGCACAAAATGATCTGGTTCTGCAATTCTGGCAACTTGGTTCATCTGTGGCCTTTATAAACTCTTTGCCTTTGTCCCTCAACATGGGCTGGAGGTATGGACTTTGGATCTGTAACTGTGCTGCAGTCTGTGACTCCCTCCTTCCCTACCAATAGGCCGTATGGGGTATAAAATCCCAAACCAAGGGCTGACAAATCAGTCTTGTTCTCATTAGTACTCAACCCCAAAAAATAGAGCTTCAAAGAACTTACGATGGGGGATACCAACCTCTGCTTGGTTCTTTTTAGCTGTATTGCTTTAGCTTGTAAGTACCACACACAGCTTATATCTTCTGATTTGGGTTTATTGAGGGATTTTACATTGTAACTTTCAATTACAATCATCAGTTTGTGTGGTGTAGTAAATCTTCTCACACATCACAATAGTCTTTGATTGTGCTCACCTTCTTAATTGCAGATGCCCAAGACAGCCCTGAAGGTCAACCAGCATGCTTGTGTAAGTTGTAAACAACATTCTATATAGCTTTTCAATACAATGTATTGCAACTTTCACATAAAAAACAAACATACATACAATGTAAGTGGACACATCTAATGTAAACAGAATAAAAGTTCTCCAGTACATTCCGATGTTAGGTGAATTATTTTCAAAGGCTAAATACAGTTATTGTTGATGATTTCCCTTAGTGGCAAAAAGGTACAAGACACTGCACAAATATGAATACCACTATGAAGCTGAGTCCCTGAATGCCATTACTGGTGCTACTCAGCTTAGAAATGGACCTAAAGTATCTTGCAAGGTAATTATTGTAGATACTATTCATCTAACATAATGTTTGTACTAACATAGCATTGAACAGGCTAAAATCTATACCTCTCTCTAAAGGTTGAGATTGAAGTTCCTCAGAGCTGCAGTTACATCCTTCGCACAACAGGCTGTAGCCTAAGTGAGGTGGTTGATATGGATGCAGAGGGCAACCCTGTGTTCGGACCTGCAGCTGGCTCTGATGCCTTTGTAGCTGCTATGGAAAAGTATGTACAATGCTTATGTCATTTATGCTCAAACCCAAACCCGTCCTATTCTATTAGTAATGTTCTGAATGTCTCCTGTTTACTTCAGATATCCTCTGAAGGTTGTGGTTGAAGGAGTGTATGATGTGAAACTGTACCCTGAGGAGGATGAGCCCATGACCATCCTGAACATTAAGAGAGGTATTGTCTCTGCCCTTGCTGTGCCCCTGCTGGAGGAAGACAAGAACAAGAGACTGGTATGTTCATCTAACACCTAGTTTCTTGTATGTGTATATTATATTTTCAGTTAAATATGTCAATTGTTGTTGGTTGTGTGTATGTAACATACAGTAAATATGCATGAAAAGTTACATTATTAAATGTGAAATATTTTTGATTTCTTCATTGTCCACTTTAGCCTACAATCCATGGCATGTGTAAGACCGACAATACTGTCAATGCAAGGGAGGACATTGCCACTGACATTACCCTCACTAGGGACCTGTCAAGATGTGACAACTTCATCCCCCAGAGGGACCACACCAGCCCCCTGGCCCTCATCTCTGGCATGGTGAGAATTTGGCTTTTGTCACCACTGTGAAATACAATTACACCCCTTCAAAATAATTCACAACAAAAACATGTTTCCTCCTACAGCACTACCCTCTTTCCCAGCTAATCAGGAGCTCTCAGACCTGCAACTATAAGTTTGATAATGAGAACAAGCACATGACATCTGGTGCCTGCACTGAAAACCACATCTTGGTGCCTTTTTCTCACAAGTGAGCCTCATCAAACCCCATGTTCCATGATATGCATGAAAATAAGTGATATCCAGCACTCTTTACTATCTTTCATATTCCCATAGGGGACAATATGGAGTTACCAACGTTGGCAAGCAGTCTTTGACCCTGCTGGAGGTTTCAGCCTACAATGAGAGAGTCTTCGACAACAGTATGAGTCTTCTTAGTTTAATTTGTGAACTCATTGACAGCCATATAAAATACGCAAATGTGCTTTTAAAACTGGAGCAATTTATCAGTCCATTCTTTCTCTATCTACAGATGAGGCTAATCTTAAGGGTCTGGCCATGGAGGCTGCTGAAGATAAGAGTGTTGTTCAGGACAAGGATGCAGCACTGGCTGTCCTGAGAGAACTGGCTACTTTGTCTCAGTCCACCAACGGAGAGAATAGAGCCCACCTCTTCCAGAAACTTGTGAGGCTGGTCCGTGGAATGAAGCAAGAGACCCTGAGCCCTGCTGTTCCAGAGGCCCTAGAAATTTCCGGTTCCCTGACATACCAGGTTCTGGCCCAGTGCGGCACACCAGAATGTAGCAGTGCCCTCATGCAGATCCTTAGGACCTTTGACACCTCAGCTGTTGAGGTTGATGCTGCTGTGTTCACCATGGGCCTGTTGCCTAACCCCTCTGCCCTACTGGTCAACGACATGCTGGCTATGGCTCAGTACAAGCAGAGCAAGCCCATCATGTATGCATTGAGCAATGCTGTCAAGAGGTGAGAGAATGCTTACTTAGCTTGTGACCCAAGGTAGAATGATAACATTTTATCTTGATGGCCCTTTTTAATGTAATATATTTTCTCTATTATCCATACAAGGTTCTACAAGGCTGAAGGAAAGTTGACCCCTGAGTTCCATGCTGTTGCTGAGTTTATGGCTGCCCAGTTGGGGGACTGCTCTGGTGACCAGGACAATATTTTCATGACCCTTAGAGTGAGAAATTCATAAAACAAAATACATTATGTTTTATTCCTCCTGACACAAGGTAAAAATTAAATATGACTAACATTTCCTGCTTCTGTTTCCAGGTTATTGGTAACATGGCCGCTGCCATGGGAGCTGCCAGTCCTGCCCTGAGGACCGCTATGATCCAGTGCGTGAACCAGCCAGCTGCCACCATGGAGGTCCAACAAGCAGCCATCCAGGCCTACAGACAGACCCCTGTTCCTGAGGAGGCAAGCCAAACTATGAACCATTCTTTAGTAGAAACAAAATCCAGTACCACAACGAGGAATTAATATGACTTGCTTCCCTACTAAAACTAAGTTGTCTTTCTTGTCACAGGGAAGAGAAATACTCATGCAGGTCCTTTTGGACAGTGCTAGCCCTCTGCAGAAACGTGTTGCTGCCTATCTGGTGTTGATGAAGGATCCTCAGCCAAGTGAACTGGCTCAATTGGCCGCCGCCTTGCCTATTGAGGAGAACCAGCAGGCTAAAAGCTTTGTCATCTCCCATCTGACCAACATATTGGCCTCCACTGAGCCTGAGACCCAGGGGTATATAGTATCTTTCAATTAAACTACAGTCAAGTTCTCAACTACTGTTCTCTTCCTCCATTATAATTTTGACCTCTCAATTCTGTTTTCTCCAGGCTTAGACAGAAGATCCTTGATGCTCTTCAAGGAAATGAGGTTGGAACGATCATGGACTCTAGCCGGTACTCCCGCAACTACAGGATTGGATCTGTAGAAAGCAACATGATATTTGATGGCACCAGCTACTTCCCAAGGGAACTTATGCTTGAAATGACACTGAAAGCCTTTGGCTATGACATTGACATAATGGAGGTATGATATTATATAACAATTTATGTAATTTGCTAAATGTAGGACTTCTGGTTCATTGGGTTTTGCATTACTTTAATAATAACTTTTTAAAAGGTTGGCGTTGAAGGCAAAGGACTGGAGCCAACTCTTGAGACTCTCTTCGGCGAGAATGGTTTTTTTCCCTGACACAACTCTGAAGACTATTTACTTTGTTTCTGACAAGATGCCCTATGAGATCAGTAAAGTTCTGAAGAATATGTTTCCAACTCTGACGGCTGATAGAAAGAAGAGACAGGTATCATATTTATGAAGCAATTCTGTTCATTATTAACTGGCAACTGACCTAATTTGCATTTACATAAACCAGATTATAGCCTTTTCTACAACATCCTTTCTTTTAGGCCTCTCAGAACCTAATCAGTGAAATCAGCCGCAACCTCAACAAACTGGTGAG
>CAEFZP010003247.1:0-31690 GCA_903064625.1 Mallotus villosus
TTCGAAACAGAACCTCCGACAACAGCCCCTGGAACACGGAACACGAACTCGCCACGACATTCCTACCCGCTCCAGTTAGAAACTCCATCATGTCATCTGGTGCCATTCTGGTGTTGTTCTTTTCATTCCTACCACAAGATTGCAACCTTGCCTTTGCAGTATTACGCTTACCAAAGTCCAGATGGAAAGTTAAATATGTGTGAGGGATACGAGACCGACAGAGACAGCGAAGAGAAGGAGAGGGAAGAATAGTACAGATGAGGAACAGCGAAGAAAGTAGAGAGAGAGAGAAATGATACATATAGAGAGATAGAGATAAGACAGAGAATGAGAGAGAGAGCGAGAGAGAGAGAGAAACCGACAGAGAGAGGAAGACATACAGAGACAAGACAGAGATAAGGAGATAGTGAGAACGACAACAGACAGACAAGGAGAGAGAATAGAGGACAGAGACTTTACCCTCTATGCAGATCTCATCTATCCTTGCCTTCTCTCCTCGAATGGAAAACCTCAGGACAGTTCTGTCTGCTCTGATTTGCACATCCACACACGTCCTCAAACTGGACTCTTAAACGAGAGAAGAGGAGGGAGAGAGGAGAGAAAGATAGAGACAGAGAGAGATAGAGAAGAGGAGAGAGAGATGGAGAGAGAGAGATGGAGAGGGGAGAGAGAGACAGAACATTAGAACAGAAGCTGTTGGTGATTTCTCTTCCTGTCAACACTTAACAGCATCCCTTTGATCCATCTCCTTTCCACAGAGTAACAGATCAACGTCAAGAGCCTCATCTGTCACAGTCACGTGCCAGAATAAACATCAAACCTAATTCCCTCACTCTTTTACGAGTCCCGCCGCCTCCTGTTTTGTCTGAACTTGAATGCCCCGTTATAAATGCCTAAACAAGTCAACTACAATCATATGTTGAGGCGTGTCGCATACTGTTTGCATCTATACTACTTTATACTACTAATACTTTTCAAACACTTGTATTAACTGTACATAGTGTATATTAATACTGTATATATCCACAAATCACACCAGTATCCACACCCGGCACACACCACCTCCATGATTCATCAGGTGACAGTTTCCTTGGTTTTCTTTCTTGGCAACTGTGACTCCTTCTTCTCCTCCCCCCTCCTCAGTCCCCTCTCCCTCGTCCTCCCTCCGGGATGGTGGCAGGTCCTCTGGCCCCGCCCCCTTCTTCGGCGGAGGGGGGGAGTAGGCTGTTCACGGACAGCTTCAGGCGTTTGAGAACGCCTCTGTGTGCAGTTGGCACGTCCATATGACGAGAAGTTCCCTGTGGGGGTGAGTTAGTACAGTGAGTACAGTACAGTAGGAATATAGTAGAGTACAGTATATTGGATTATAAAGTACAGTAGGATAGAGTACAGTAAAGTAGAGTAGAGTACAGTACAGTACAGTAGAGTAGGATAGAGTACAGTAACAGTAATTATAGTACAGTACAGTCCAGTAGGAAGAGTAGAGTAGGTAACAGTAGAGTCGGATAGAGTAACAGTAAGTAGAGTAAGACAGTACAGTAGAGTAGGATAGAGTACAGTACAGTAGAGTAGAGTCACAGTACAGTAGACGTAGGATAGTTAGAGTAGAGTACCGTACGTAGATTAGGATAGATTACAGTACCGTAGGATAGATTAAGTAGAGTACCGTACAATAGAGTAGAATAGAGTACGTACAGTGAGTAGAGTACAGTACAGTACATTAGAGTAGGAATATACAGTAACGTAGAAGTGAGTACGATACAGTGTACAGTATGATAGAGTAGAGTAGAGTACAGTACAGTATGAGGATACCGTTCAGTAGAGTAGGATAGAGTACAGTCGAGTAGAAGTACAGACAAAAACAAAAAAAACCAAACAAAACATACAGTAGAGTACGATAGAGTACAGTAAAGTAGAGTAGAGTACTGTAGAGTAGGATAGAGTACAGTCAAGTACAGTAGAGTGGGGTCGAGTAGGATGGAGTACAGTAGAGTTTGCGATTGAGAATTTGCAATGTAACTCGGCAGAGGAACATGTCCACAGTTAATGGAGCCCAGAGAGACAGATCCTCTCCCTTGATCAGTTGCGTGCTCTGTGTTGTTGTGTTGGGACTGATTCTGGACCGTATCAGCCTGACAGAGAAGAGAGCAAGTCCGTAATAGACAGTGTGTGTGGTTGTGTGTTGTGCGTGTGGTATCTTTCTGGTAGGTGTGTGTGTGTGTGTGTGTGTACCTTAGTGTATTCCAGAGTAAGCGGTCATCCTCAGTGTGTCTAGAGTGGTGATGAGATGAACTATCTTCTCTCAGAATCTGAGACCACTGAAGAGAAGCACGTCATAACACACACACACACCACAGACAGAGCATGTAATAAATCACTAAAACCGCCACCTCCTCACACACTACCCTCCTCACGACACACACACACACACAGGCTGACACCCCATGTGCTCGGGGCTCTTGAGGCAGATCGCTCCCGGAGGAAGGTGTAGGAGGTCATGCGAAGGTGTCGCAGGCTGAACTTTTCTGTGCCCAGAGCCCCTCGATGTCCAGATGGAGCCACGACACTCCACACCGTCCGCTCAACGACACAGCTGCCCGACACCTGGCACACACACAAAGGAGTGACAGTGGTGTATGGTAGGTCTTACAGTCGATCTGGTATAGTACAGGAGACGAGAGTAGAGAGTAGAAGAGAGGAGAGATATAGTAGGATGAGAGGAGATAGACGAGAGGGGAGAAGAGGAGAGGAGAGGGAGGAGAAGTAGGAGAGATGGAGGAGGAATTAGAGAGAGGAGAGGAGGATAGAGGAGAGTAGGAATTGCTTGGTGAGAGAGAGGAAGGGTAGAGGAGCATGAGTCATCTTCGTATATTAATTATAAGAGGATACTCTGCTCCTCTTCTCTCTGCTCTCTTCTCTCTTCTCTCTTCTCTCTTCTCTCTTCTCTCTCTTCTCGCTCGTCTCTCGCTCTCCTCTCTCTCTCTCTTCTCTGGCTCTCGCTTTCTCTTCTCTCTCGTCTCTTCTTCTCTTTCTCCTCTCTCTTACTCTTCTCTCTCTTCCGCTAGGCTCTCTCTTCTCTCTCTACTCTTCTCTTCGCTCTTCTCTTCTTCTCCTTCTCTCTTCTATCTTCTCTTCCGCTTCTCTCTTCCTCTCTTCTCTCTGCGCTCTTCTCTCGCTCTCTTCTCTCTTCTCTCTTCTCTTTTCTCTCCTCTTCTCTCTTCTCGTCGCTGATGCGCTTCTCTCCTCTGCTCTTCTCTCTTCTCCGCCTTCTCTTTTCTACTCGTATTTCTCTGCGCTGTCTCTTCGCTCTTTCTCTCTCTTCTTCTCTCTCTTCTCTTGCTCCTCTCTTACTTCTCTTTTCTCTTCGCTCTTCTCTCTCCTCTCATCTCTCTTCTCTCCTCTCGTCCTCACTTCCTCTCTCTCTTCTCTCTTCTCCTTCTCTCTTCTCCTCTCGCTTCTCTTTCCCCCTTCTCGTTTTTCTCTCTTCTCTCTCTCTTACTCTTTTTCTCTCCACTCCTCTTCTCTCCTCTTCCCTTACCTCATTATCTCAAACCTGACGAGGAGCTCCGTCATGTTCTTCTGGGTCCTTCTTCACCAGGCCCCTCCTCTTGACGACGCTGAGCGCTGGAGCGGACTGGCATCGTCTGGGAAGAGGGAGGCTCTCCTCCTAGAGGAGAGCTGGATGCATCGTAGACAACAGGTCCTCCGACGAACCTGAGCACACACATCCACGCACGCAGACAATAGGGACGTGTGAAATGTGACAGTGTGTGTGTGTGGGTGCCTCTACCACCTGAGGGCTTAAGGACCTGTGTGTGTGTGTGGTGTCTCACCTGAGGGCTAGGACAGTGTGTGTGTGTGTGTGTGTGTGTCTCACCTGAGGCTAGGCACAGTGTGTGTGTGTGTGTGTGTGTGTGTGTGTGTGTCTCAACTGAGTCGAAATAAGATGATGGAGGATCCCCGGTCAGCGATAGCTGGTCTCCTGTTAGCTGAGCGTGTAGACTAGGTGGCTGCAGACACACACACATCACACACACTTTCACTTCAGTGTGGCTCCGTGATAGACACACACACACACCAGGGAGAGAGAGAGATAGGTACCTTGGGTCTGGAGTGTGATGTCGGAGCCTTGGGGGCTGGTCGGCTCTCAGGCATGGGGATGCGGTCTATCAGAGCAGAGCCAGCACGCGCGCACCTTATCATCTGAGATAACGCACCCGACAAGCAGAGGCAGCTCCCCGGACACGCTTGACCTGAACACACACCACACGCACAGCACGCACACACACACACGCAGTGAGTGAGGAGTCACATGTGTGTGTGTTAGAGAGACAGAGCGTGAGAGTCACTAAGTGTGAGCGAGAGATCAGTGTGTGTGGGTGTGTGTGTGTGTGTGTGTGTGAGAGAGAGAAAGAGTCAGTGTGTCTGTGGGTGTGAGAGAGAAGAGTCAGTGTGTGTGGTGTGTGTGTGAGAGAGAAGATCTGTGTGTGTGTGTGCGTGTGTGGTGACACGTGAGCAGGGACAGAGTCGTACTTGGGCATGCGAGGGTCCGACACCACCATGGCCCTGCAGAACACCACCTTCAGGTCCACCGGCTCCAGGATGTGAGAACGACTTCTTCAGCTTACGGCATTCTCCAGTCCCCATCTAACACCGGAGAGAGAGACCATGAGTGTCTGGGAGGGTGTGTGAGTGAGTGCACGTGTGTGTGTGTGTGTGTGTGAGTGTGTGTGTTGTGTCACTTTGTGTGTGTGTGTGTGTGTGTGTGAGAGAGTGTGTGTGAGTGTCACTGTGTGTGTGTGTGGTGTGTGTGTGTGTGGTGTCCCCCTACCAGGCTTGCTGTACAGCAGTCTGCAGGCTGGGTGAGTGAGTGAGTGAGTGAGTGAGTGAGTGAGTGAGTGTGTGTGTGTTGTGTGTGTGAGTGTGTGGTGTGTGAGTGTGTGTGTGTGGTGTCCCCCTACCAGGCTTGCTGTACAGCAGCTGCAGGCTGGGTGTGTGTGTGTGTGGTGTGAGTGTGTGTGTGTTGTGTGTGAGTGTGTGTGTGTGTGTGTGTGTTTGTGTGTGTGTGTGTGTGTGCTTTCCCCCTACCAGGCTTGCTGTACAGCAGCTGCATGCTGGGTGTGTGTGTGTGTGACTGAGTGTGTGTGTGTGTGTGAGTGTCCACTGTGTGTGTGTGTGTGTGTGTGAGAGTGTCACCTGTGTGTGAGTGTGTGTGAGTGTCACTGTGTGTGTGTGTGTGTGTGTGTGTGTGTGTGTGTGTGTGTGGTATCACCCCCTACCAGGCTTGCTGTACAGCAGCTGCAGGCTGCGTGTGTGTGTGTGTGACTGAGTGTGTGTGTGTGAGTGTGTGAGTGTGGTGAGTGTGTGAGTGTCACTGTGTGTGTGTGTGTGTGTGTGTGTGTGTTGTGTGTGTGTGTGTGTGAGTGTGTGAGTGTGTGAGTGTGTGAGTGTGTGTGTGTGTGTGTGTGTGTGTGTGTGTGTGGTATCCCCCTACCAGCTTGCTGTACAGCAGCTGCAGGCTGTGTGTGTGTGTGTGGACTGAGTGTGTGAGTGTGTGAGTGTGTGAGTGTGTAGTGTTGTGAGTGTGTGAGTGTGTGAGTGTGTGATGTGTGAGTGTGTGAGTGTGTGAGTGTGTGAGTGTCACTGTGTGTGTGTGTGTGAGTGTCACTGTGTGTGTGTGTGTGTGTGTGTGTGTGTGTGTTGTGTGTGTGGTGTGTGTGTGTGTGTGTGGTGTGTGTGTGTTTGTGTGTGTGTGGTGTGTGTGTGTGTGTGTGTGTGTGGTGTGTGTGTGTGTGTGTGTGTGTTATGCTGCCCTCGTGTGGTGTGTGTGTGTGCGTGACTTTGGGTGTGTGTGTGGTGTCACGTCCCCCTCCACAGGCTTGCTGTACCGCAGCTGCAGGCTGCTGACTGCACTCGAAGCTGTCGTACGCTCGTGCCATGAACTCATCGATGGTGCTGCTGTCCCACCGACAGCTGTGGAAGCCCCTTCCTGCTCTGACTGGTCACCTGGACACACCTAGACACAACATCAAGAGGTTGCCAGGTTCGAATCCCCCCGAACCCCCCCCTCGGAGAACCCCTATCCCCCCCCGCCTGACCTTGAAGTGTCCCCAGGTCCAGCAGGATGACGTTCTGGCGCCGCTGTAGAAGCCCGTCTGAGGAATGATCACGTAGGACGCCATCAGGTTGACGTTCAAGTCTAGAACCTTCTGGGTCTCGATGACGTACAGCAGTCCTGGGGAGAGGGGGGGTGCCGGGCGAATAATGAACGAGAGAGGAATGAGAGAGAGAGAGACAATGGGTGTGCGTAGGATAGAGAGGATGTGGAAACTAGGAAAGTACAACTGGCTACAGGTGGAGAGCGTAGTCTTAGAAGGAAGTCTGGTCTATGAGGCTGATATCCTGTCTGAGGAAGCACCGTCTCACACACACACACACACACACACACACACACACACCTGTGGCGGTCCTGTCTCTGAACTGCTCCAGTTTCATCAGCGTGGCGTTGGTCAGTTCGTCCAGCTGGAGGTCGTCAGGGGCATGAAGAAGGCCGCCATGCCGTTCAACCGTTATCTACATGGCAGAGAAACACTGTCACACACACACACACATCTTCCCTCTCACACACATCTTCTCTCTCACACACACACACACACACACCAGCCAGACTCACAGCGTCGTAGATGATCTCCAGGGGGCTGGGACTCGACCTTCAGCCTCTGGTCGGCGCTGGCGTCCAGGGGGTTGGTCTCAAACAGGATGCTCAGCAGGGGGGTGCCCGTTACCGTGGCAGCCTTCCTCGACGACAGCAGCGTGGGCGCCACCCCGGTTACTGGACAGCCCGGTCACCTCAAACAGGCTCAGCCTGGCAACCAGCCTGGGAGGGAGGGGGGGTGGGGGTAGGGAGGGAGGGAGGGGGTGAGAGGACAGGGTCAGAGAGAGGGAAACAAGAGAGAAGAGAGGCAGACAGACAGACAGACAGACAGACAGACAGGATAGACACAGAACCAGAAAGACACAGAACCAGCCAGCCTACTTGAAAGCCTGAGCCCCAGGCCTCTGGGTCAGCAGGGACTTCAGCTCCTCCACAGTCAGCTTGATGATCTCATCCTTGTCCTTGCTGTCCTTGATGGACACTGACAGCTTCTCCATGTGGAAGTCGACCTTCATGTCCTCAAACTGCAGGCCCACATCAACAGACACTTAGTGTGTGTGTGTGTGTCTGTTTTCTATATAACTCTGCTTCTCATGTGTGTATCTCAGCACTACAAGAAATCTGGGCGGGTTTTAGGATTGGCAGCCACTCACATTCTTTGGCACGTTGGGATTGACAGCCGTCTCGCTGTATCCAATGGCAGTGTAGAGTTTGGACTTCTCAGCAGGTGTCATCAGCCCATCAAACCCTGAAGGGGCGGGGCCAGCCGGGAGAGGGGCGGAGCCGGGTCAACAGAAACAGAGAAGGTGAGAGACAAAACACACAAATCAACATCCAGGTGTCGTGTGCCTCATGATAAAACAATTGGGTTCTATCAACTTATTTAGCTGTTTCTGATTGGACGAGAGGCGTTCCATGAGTTGAGGTGTTCTCACCTCCG
This sequence comes from Mallotus villosus, assembly GCA_903064625.1. Taxonomy (NCBI): domain Eukaryota; kingdom Metazoa; phylum Chordata; class Actinopteri; order Osmeriformes; family Salangidae; genus Mallotus; species Mallotus villosus. The sequence continues at coordinate 7,596 of CAEFZP010003247.1, forward strand.
GTCTTGACCTCCTGGGCCTGAGCGGGGTCCTCGCTTCCCCAGCCCCACGCCCAGCTTAACCAGCCCTGGGACTCCTCCACCTCCATCTTCAGCCCCGGGCGGTAGATACGGAGGCCTGCCTTGCTGGCCTGGTGGAGGGGAGGGAGGTGGAGGGGAGGAGGAGAAGGAGAGTGGAGGAGGGGGAAGAGGAGGGTGGAGGGAGAGAGGGAGGAGGGTAGGATGGGCGAGGGGAGGAGGGAGGAAGAGGAGGGTGGAGGTGGGCAAGAGGAGAGGAGGGAGGACTGAGGAGGGTGGAGGAGGATGGGCAGGGATGCGTTGATGTGGCCAGGAATGAGGAGGGTGGCTATGAGTTGCGAGGGGAGGAGAGGGAGAGGTAGGGACAGTGTTAAACATCAACATCAACCCTAAGTACCCGGTGTGAATCTCACCCTAACCAGCGGTCTAGCAGCAGACGCCGGCCAACAGCTGAATCTCTGAGCTGTAACACCACAGAGGAGGTCACATGGAGGTCACATGACACATCGTCCACGGAGCTGTGAAGCGACCACAGCCACGGGCTGGGACAGCGGTTAGCTGTTTGCACCATGCAGACCAACAAGCCCTGACAGCACTCACTGAGGAAGTCTACACACGCGTGAACGTAGCACACGCTACACGCTACTGGGGGTGTATCAGGAGGAGATCTCGCCGCTACGTCAGATTAGAGACATGAGAGAGAAATAAGAGACGTGTAGAAAGGGACGACCGATAAGAGAGAGAGATAGAGAGGAGAGAGGAGAGAAAAGGAGAGATAACAGAGGAGAGATAAGAGAGAGAGAGAGAGGCTGTGCTGCTCGCTGTGCTTGTTGGCATACCTCCATCTCAGCCTGCTGTCTGCCCAGAGTGATGTTGAAGATATCCAGCGTCTTCTCGTATTCCTACACACACACACACACACAGAGAGTATTGATTTAGCCATTTTAACAGATGACTCGCATGGATAATTGCCAATTACTTAATGTCCATCATCCATCAAAGGCTGAGAGGATAACCCAGGAAGAGGAGAGCAGAGGAGAGGAGAGGATGAGTCAGAGCAGAGGAGAGGACCTCCAGTTCTTTGAGGAGGGTGTCTGGGGGCTTCTTGCTGGTGATCTTCTCCTTGTAGCGTTCCCGGTAACGCTTCACCGTCACCCGGTGACGCTTGATGTGTTCCCATGACCACATGTGCAGCCGGGGCTTTACATCGACCTCCATGATGCCCGTGATCACGTACTGCCACCTGGACACACACACACAGACACACACACACACACACACACAGATATGAGCCCGTCCGAAGCAGAGTGACGCAGTATGAATCCCTGAGAGCTCTCTCTGATTGGTAGAGGGTTCTGACCATTGGTTGGCGTTGGTGTGAACCCGGACTCCTGGACGGTACTTCCTGTATGGAAGGTTCCGTGACATCATGTCCACAGAGCCCAGCAGCTCCAGGATGCTGATGTACTGGAAGGAAGAGGAGAGGGGGACGTCAGGGGTCAGATAGAGCATGATCACACACAGACAAAACGTCTCACGTCTCCCTCACCCTCCCTGTCCTCCCTCCCACCTTCCATGTCCTCCCTCCCACCCTCCCTGTCCTCCCACCCTCACTGTCCTCCCTCCCACCCTCCCTGTCCCTCCCACCCTGTCACCCTCCCACCCCTCCCATGTCCTCCCTCCCACCCTCCATGTCCTCCCTCCCACCCTCCATGTCCTCCCTCCCACACTCCCTGTTTCTCCCTCCTTCCTCCCTCCTACCTGGGGTCTGTTCAGCTCGATGGCCACCTCTTTCAGTTTGACCACCAGGTCCACCTTGGGCGAGGAGAAGTCCACATCGGACCGCGGGTTCATACGCAGCTTGGCGTTCGCTGTGATTGGACGAAAAACTGCCACGAGGATACAGGGAAGATACAGTGATTGGTCAGCCTGATCTTGCAGTGATATTTCAGCAAATACAATCAGATAATGATGATAATAATAGGCTAGTTTGTGCCATCATCATCCATGGATGACTGCCTGACCATGGAGCATGTGACCCAGGGGATGAGGTCACAACCGAATGGTGTTACTCACTGAAGTCATGGTTGCCGGGGAGGGGGACACTGAGCGGTAATGCTGTTCTGGAGACATAACTATGGCAACCGGGGACAGGAAGCGGCAATTAGTTTAGAGATTGCAGATAACGCACGCACCACACACACACACGAGTACACACAGACAGACAGCAAACACAAGTGCCCACAACACACACAGATACACACACACGCTCACAAAACACATACGATGTTTACAGCTGATCCCCAGACACACACACACACACACTCACAGACAGACAAACAACACAAGCTTGCTCACACAGATGACACATAGATGCCACACACACACTCACATAACACACGTACAGATGTTTACAAGCTGAGTCCCCAGTACACACACACAGACAGACAAACAACACAAGCTTGCTCACACAACACACAGGTAGATGTTGACAGTGTGACTCACCAGGGCTGATCTGGGCTGTGGTTGGAATAGAGGGTGGAATTGACGTTCCAGTAGGCAAACAGGTTGTCCAACTGAACGAGCTAGAGACACAAAACCACAAACACACAGAGATATCTTACGGACTTATCACACAACAACGCCTCATCACAACAGAACTGTGCAGTTTCAAATCCATCAGCAAATACAGATGTTATAACGTTAAGCCGTGTACAGACTGTGTGAATGTGCAAACAGTAGTTGTGGTAGCAGGAAAACGCTACCTTGAAGAAGAGCTTAGCTTTCTCGTCGAGGAGACAAGGCTTCCATTCTGCGTCACATGTCTGGAGGAAGACGACAGGGTTCAGCTTAGGGTCAGGACCCCAGAAGCAAACACAGCCTCACACAGCCTCACACAGCCTCACACAGCCACACAGCCTCACACAGCCTCACACAGCCTCACACAGCCTCACACAGCCTCACACAGCCCCCACACAGCCTCACACAGCCTCACACAGCTCACACAGCCTCACACAGCCTCACACAGCCCACACAGCCCACACGCCTCACACAGCCTCACACAGCCTCACACAGCCTCACACAGCCCCACACAGCCTCACACAGCCTCACACAGCCTACACAGCCACACACAGCCTCACACAGCCTCACACAGCCTCACACAGCCTCACACAGCCTCACACAGACTCACACAGACTCACACAGACTCCACAGACTCACAGCCTCACACAGCCTCACACAGCCTCACACAGCCTCACACAGCCTCACACAGACTCATATAGCCCAGTGTTTGAGCAGGATCATACTCTGAATGTTTACTGTACCTGCAGGCTGAGGTTTTGAAGGGATACCCCGAAAGACAGAGGACAGTGAGGGTTGGTGACCTGAGAGAGAGAGAGAGAGAGAGAGAGAGAGAGAGACGAGAGAGAGATGAGAGAGAGATCTGAGAGAGAGATGAGATAGAGTAGAGAGAGACGACTGAGAGATGAGAGAGAGAGACGTAGAGAGAGCGAGAGAGAGAGAGAGAGAGAGAGAGAGAGAGAGAGAGATAGCGAGAGAGAGAGAGAGCGAGACGAGAGAGAGAGAGCGAGAGAGAGATCAGAAGAGAGAAGGGAGAAACAAGATGGAGAGAGGAGAGACAGACAAAAATAAAATAAAAATGCTATAGTATTTACAAAGTCCAGGAAGCAACCCTCCAGCTCTTCACTTGGTAAACGGATAACGGACAGGTAGGAACTCACGTCATCCTCGTAGCGGACGTGGATGTTGGAGATCTTCACCTGCAGGTTCTTGATCACCTGGGTGACCAGCTTCTCCACAAAGGTGTCTGCTTTTCCAAGGTGGGGTTTTCTGAACGGCAGGAAGAAACACAGGACATATAATTAGAATATTCTAAATGTATAATGCAGATTTCAATTTCCAACAGACCTGCACACAGTGCCAACCTGGTTTAAAGACCATGGTATCCCGGTACACCTGGTTCAGAATCACTGTGTTGAACATGTTTTATATGACCTCGTGACCACCATGACCTCTGTGACCTCCGTGACCTCTGACCTTGCTCTGCGGCCTGTTGCTTGGTGTCCTCGATCCTCTGCAGCTCCCTCTGACGCACTTCCTGCAACTGCTTGTCCTCCTTCTCCGCATCGTACTTGATACCTGACACACACACACACACACGCGTAGGTACACACACAAGCGTAAATACACACTCGCGTGTACGTACACGAGCAGTACACACATACATGTATACAGTGCCATATTCGGGTGTATCTGCCTGTGTGAAAGAGGTAGGCACTTCCTGGTCATACTGGACGGGGGTTTCTTACTGGCTGTGGGCACGATGAGCAGGTAGACTCCATCCAGTGTCGCCTCCACTGATTGGGTGTACAGGTTCTTCCAGGGAATCTTAAGCTCCAACCGTCCTGAAAAACGAACACAGAGCGTGAGAGAGAAAAATAAATATGGAAAAGTTGAGAGAAACAGTAAAGACGTGACAAATATTTAATTTTTCACTACAAAGGTGTAGAAATCAGGTCAATATTGGACTCCATAACTTACCTATATGCCCTGCTCTCACTTTGAACGGAATGTCCAGTTGACTCTGAAAGAACAGGCGCAGCACCATCAACAAACATGAGGAAACCCTCACACATAAAAAAGTTCAAACGTGAAAATGACAAAGAACCTACCAAAGCATTCTCCTTTATCTCAAGATTTCTCAGCACCGCATCGCCTGAAGAAACATGATATGTGTTATCGGTGTGAGGTGGTGGTTATCGGTGTGAGCTATTTCACTATGTCAAGTAAGCCTAGCCTACATTATCGCTGCTATTGACATTTTACTTTGCTTATCAAGGTATATCTAAATGCTAACAGTTTTGAAACAAGCTTCAACTGTCTGTCTGCCAGGAAAATATCAATGATTTATTCCAACTTATTAAAATCTTCAAGAAACACAGAATTATAGCATTGTTGAGTGTGAATGTAAGCGTGAAAAGAAAGAGACAGTGTGTGTGTGTGTGTGTGTGTGTGTGTGTGTGTGTGTGTGTGTGTGTGGTGTGTGTGTGTGTGTGTGTGTGGTGTGTGCGCGTGTGTGTGTGTCCGTCCTCGGCCAATTCAATTCTATGAGCTAATCGGTATTGGCCGACGCCCGCGCTCAACAGGCCGATATTCGCGCTCCTCCGCGTGTCAATTTCGTAATTCTAGAGGCCGACGTTAGTGGGTGCTGTTAACCGTTAACGTTACCGGAGAGAAAAGGTAAGACTTTAGCTTTCAAAGCTCCTTGTATTTAATTGGCCCTACTTATAACAACATACGTTGGGTTTAGTCTAAAGTCTAGCGTTATATAATTACACTGGTTCCGGTATTTGAGTGCGAGTTGAGAATTGGGCTAAGGACACTAGCACAAACATTGCTAGTTTACACTAGGCTCAACACTTTGTAACTATGTTGTATGGGCGTCCCCAGCCACCACTCCTCCCGACTAGAGAAACATTTATATTTTTGTTATTTGGGATGGTTTTGGGACGCGCATAAAGTGAAGCCAAACTCTGAAGCGCTTTAGCTTTGAAAACAGAGGTTTTTGCTTCATGTTTTCAAAACATTTCTCACCCATGACAAAACAAGTGAAAACTACGAGTTGCAAACTAGATCATTTTGCAAAATGCATAAGCAAAACAGTCGTGCAAGTTATAGCCTACAACTACACCAAATTATGATCAAAGCAATGGTTCTACGAGACAGACACATCCTATAATTCGTTTATTTTATGGTTTGATGGGCCGATGCTCCTGTCATAAACCGCAGTGTAGACAACAATAACTGCTCAAAGTCCAGGACCTTGCTTTCTTTCTTGACTTTTACTAATTGAAATCTATTTCGCTTCTATTTCTGTTAAATTGATGTCAGGCTACTATCAACAACGGCTTGCTGCATGATCGCTGTGTAAAGGTCTGCACCTCCGTCATCAGTCAGGTAAGATGACCTTTCCTGACCTTTGTCAAAGGCTTTGGTGACGTAGTCCCCCTCTCTGTACTCAATGTGTCCCACCCAGCAGCCCACCCACACCACATAACCCTGCCCACATAACCCTGCCCATACCTATCCCAACCCAGGCTAGGTCAGCACCCATACCCCTGCCCACCCTAGCCCCCACTACCCACCCCAGCATTATTGAAGACCTTTCACAGCCAACATGATAACACTAGAGGGGGGGGGGTGTTTTTAAATCCCTATTTTTGAATTCACACAGGCTGTAACCCTAGTACCTAGTCTGTCCTCGCAAAAATAACACCCCACACACACCTAGGAATTAATATTTTCACTTTGAATCACAGTGTATCACTGCTCACCTAGGGAGGTGCTCATTAATCAAAGGATCGATTTCATCAAAGGCTAATAGTCCACTGAGAGCTTTACAACCAGGTCTCAGGTTTAAGCGGTGTCTGACTGAGTATGACTCAAAGCAAACAGTACATTAGTGTGGTGAGGGCACAGCAGGGAAGTTATCAAGCAAGTCAAACACAACTCAGGGAAGAACCGGAGCAAAAGCAAAACACGGAGGAAACCGGAGTCTTTTTCTAAACTGCTGCTGTCCTGTGCTGGCTAGCTAGGTCAGTAGGAGATGGTTGCTTGTCAGTCATGCAAGTTTTGACATGTTCTTACGAAACAGCTAGACAAGAAGGTGGAAAGATAGAGGGGGTCAGAGAAATAAGTGCGGACGGAGAAGAAAGGCTAAATGTTATAGGTAGCTTCTTAATCCTTACTTGGCAACTAGGACAAGGTTGAGCTTGTACTATTCTACTCAAAATGACATCTAGCTGACAAGCTAACTGGGACTTCGCCATGGGTGACTATTCATGGGACAAGAAACTCCACCGGGTGTGGTCACTTTAGTTCCCGAGACCCGAACGTCAGCTGTTGTATTATATTTTCTATTAAATCACCATGGTTTTAAATCACTTTGCTACTGTACTGCTAGACTAGCTAGATTACGTTAATACTACATGTAGCTAGCTAGGTTAGCTACGTGTGCAATGTTATCTAGCTGCTAATTATTATATGAAGGTTTCTTGTAGGCAATATACACATTATTGACACTGACAGCTGATTCTACAGTGGCAATGCACGACGTTAGTTAGTGCTAGCAGCATTCTGGCTACAGCAGCAACATGATGCATGTCTCAGATACAACAAGCTGGTTAGCTGGCAAGTCAACCTCCGTTTAAAAACAAGCGTATTACCTCCCCATATGCCGAGCTTGAGTTGTGAGCTATCGAGGTTTACAACGTAGTCCCCTAGAAACCTATTCAGGACATCTACAACCACACTTTCGAAGACCATGTTGCCGCGGCGTTCACCTCTCAGTCACCATGTTTACATTCACTTTCGACTGACTCGCTGGTCTGAGGACAAGGGGGTGTACTTATAAATTGTGCACCTCGATTGGTAAACCAGAGTATTCGTGATGGGCGGAGTCTTAGCCTTCAACGGAGAACTAAGCTGGTGACGGCGAAGCACGGGGTGTTAATATTTTCTAGTAGTAAAACCGAGGTTGACCACAAGCATACGTCAAATGTTTTATTGCTTATAAGTAAATCACAACAGTAGGTTTTCAATGCAAATCTCTCCATGTATGATGGTGCTTTGACTAGTGTCAGTAATAATTTAGCAGCGATGTTTTTGTTCTAGATTAGGTTATAGTGATGCAGGTCAGCTGACCATGGTGTTAAAGGTACAATACTTAACGTTACATTTTTAACAGAAAAAAATATTTGTCCCCTGTAAACATCCTGTTCCAACCAATCTCAAAAGTTCCTCCTTGGCTTGTTTCGGGAAAACACTGTCAATCAAAAGCGTTTAAATTCAGACAATAATTGGTGGCACTGTTTTGCACTATTTTTTTACCGTTACCCACTGCAGCTTTAAGCTACAAATTAAGTAAAACGACAATATCAAGCTATAACATCCACACAACCAAGAAGTTACACATAACAGGCCCAATAGCGTTGAAGGGGAAGAAACAGGCCACACAGGACCTCTAAGGGGCAGTTAAACCAGGTCTCCGGGGCAACATCCGGTTCCTGGGGCAGTTCTTAATCAAAGGGCAGTAGCTGCGCCAGGGTTTCCGTGGTGACCCCAAGCACCGCCCCCTTCCTCAGGGCGGAGTGTCCGGCCTTGTCCAACACCTTCACCCTGAGCTCAAGCCCCAACAAGTGGTCGGGGCTCAGGTCCGTGAAGAAGAAGTCCTCGTTGAACACGGGGCGTCGGCAGTTCTTGACGACGGCGCTCTCCTGCCTCTGCAGCTTCCCGGGGGTCAAGCTCAGGCTCAGCCAGCAGGTCAGAGGTCGAAGGTCGCCGTCGTCCCTCAGGCCCTCCGCGGAGACGATTCGCACGCGCACCGTAGACAGGGATGGGTCCACCGGGGAGGGGGTGCGCTCGGCGGAGAGGCGGAGCCCGCCGCGGCCCGTTAACGGGAGGACGAGCTCCCGCCGCGGACGCTCCTGGCAATGGAGGATGTCCAACGGGAAGTGGAGGGGCGGGGCCAGAGAGCCGAGGTTGGGGATTGGATGGTGGGCATGGAGGAACAGCTGGGGTGAGACTCCCCTCCTCCTCCTGTTCGGTCTGGGGGTAAAAAATAAGCACGCCAGAGGGCTCCCTTGTGGGGGAACCCCGCTACTGTGGCCTGGCTGGAGGAGGGGGTGTCCCTCCTCGACGCCCCCCAGCAGGAGGGTAAGGGCGGGGCTGGAGCAAGAACGCGTGAGGAGGGGGGAGCCGAGGGGGGGGGGAGCCGAGGGGGGTGGAGTCGTCAGACGAGGGCGTTGTCGCTCTCGGAGCTTCCCGTCTTTGACAGGCTCTTGAAGGAGATCGTCGTCGTCCCGGATCCGATGTTTGTTTTGGGGAACTTTCTTCTCTCTGGCGCCGCCCTGGTGGGTGTTTTGGGTAGGGGCGGAGGCAGGGATCTGTCCAGAGTGAGGACAGGATGGCTGGAGTGGAACAGGGACTCTTTGCGTCTGGTGTTGGCACTCTCGTGCATCCCCGCGAGGCCGTATCCCTCAGCGGAGAACGGCGGAGCTTTTTGACCCTTCCGGGCTCCCGTACCGCTTCCTAACCTGGGGGTTTTCTCTGGGGTTCGATGCGGGGATCCAGAGGGTTCGAGGCTGATCCTGGGGCTGCGTGGCGGGGCTGCAGTTCTCTGGTTGGCCAGCAGGGGGCTTCTGGTCAGCCGAGGGGGCAGGCAGAACTCTGGGATGTTGCCTGGCGTCAGGATGTTGCTGTGTAGCTTGTTGGAGAGGCTGGTCTTGGCTGAGATGTCGTCCTTGCTCTTACCCACATAGCGTCCCAGATCCTGGGGAATGTTCTCCAAGCCCTCCCTGATCCTCCCCACCAGCCACATGATCCGGTTCTAAGGTTCTCCGGATCGAAGGTTCTCCGGTTCTCTGGCTCTCTGGTGATGATGGACTTTGTGGGGCTACTTTGCGTATCCCAACGACGACTGTCAAGTTGTATCTTACCACAGTTCTGGAGTCCTGGAAATGTCCCGCTGTCAAAAGGAACATGGGCCGATTAGTAAGCTATGGATCAGGCGTACTCACAACAGTGATTCATCTCAGCAACAATTCATTACATGTAGTCATTTACCAGACGCTCTTATCCAGAGCGACTTACAGTAAGTACAGGGAAATTCCCCCGAGGCAAGTAAGGACACAACATCATTTTGCACGGCAATAAATCAAACCGGCAACCTTCTGATTAATAGCCCGATTCCCTAACCGCTAACCTAATCCCCCATGAACTCTTACCCTTGGTGACTGAAGAAGACTCCTACATCGGTACATGTAGTCCGAGGGTACCAGCCAGCAGAGTGGATGTCTAGCTTCTGTAACAGATCCGAGAAATTCACCGCTAACCTGTCAGGTGTGTTTTATGTGGTGTGTAAAAACCGGTGTGGCGGGTCTCTGGAGTGTGTGTGTGTGAGGGAGAGAGAGAGAGAGAGAGAGAGAGAGAGAGAGAGAAAGCAGTTTGTTTCTAAACGGGTGAAGGGCAAACTGTGAGGGTCTTTTCAAGTCTAATGTCACTGTGAGTCACTGGCCAACTGCCCCCAACTGCCCCCACATCCTCTCAGGGAGCAGCTTTCCTCCCCCACACCCCCCTCCTCCCCCCCACTCCTCCCCCCCTCCTCCCCAAACACACACACACTCTCACTCACACACACTGTGATTGAGGAATATTATTGATAAATACGCTATATTTCAGGCTGCGTTTGCTCTCGCCTTGTGCAAATGGTCCATCTGCTTTACGGTAAACGGTCGCTGTTGGGTGAGATGTGGCCATAACACACCCACACACACACCTCACACACTCACACACACACACACACACACACACACACACACACAACACACACACCACACTCACACACACTCACACCACACCACACACACACACACCACACACACACACACACACACTCACACTCACACTCACACTCACACACTCACACCACACACTCACACACACACTCACACCCTCACCCACTCACACCCACACCACACACACACACTCACACCACAGTCTCATGAACCTTCCACTTCAGGGATCCTGGCAGAAAACAGTAGATTATAAATGGAAAAAACATCCCTTTCTTTCTTCTTTTTGTGCCTATCGACACTTTGTCTTACCTGTGTGTCGCATAAAAAAACTAAGTAGAGTTCTGGAACATTCCACAAGTCTTCACGTTCTTCAACTGCAACAGAAACTAAAACAACAGAACGCCAGCTCGCTGTATGCTGTCATCACCCCCCTGACTGCCGGCTCCCAGTGAGCTTAAAGAAAACAGCTCTAGTCACCCCCCCCCCACCCCCCCCGGCCTCCTGCCTCCACCTCAAAGCCTGACCTTCACCATGATGTAGGTGTGCGTGGGTAAGACACAAACCATCGCCTCTCTCCTCCACCGTTCCACGTTCTCCCATGGAACTCTCTTTGGTCATTTCTCCAAAGGACCACTAGAGGTCAGCAATGAGCTGTGTGTGTGTTCAGTCTCGTTTCCTATGCCGTGTGTTTAGTATCACACTCATATCAGTGTGTAACGGAATCAAAATGATTTTCAGATGATCTGGTACCGTGTATATACTCATCTGTTACTACTGCCTCTATTTAGTTGATGTTTATAGAGTTGCGTCTGATGAGAATTGCAGCAGTTGGTTAATCTTAATACTGCAGCGGCATCAGTCTCTCTTCCTTACTCTGTTTCTCTTTCTGTCTCTGTCTCCCTCTTTCTGTTCTCACACCCTGACACACACACTCTCACTGACACGCACACTGACACTCACAAACACTCACACACTACACTCCCCACACACTCACTTACACACACACACTCACTGACACGCACACTGACACACACACACACACACACACTGACACACAACACAGACTGACACACGCACACTGACACACACACAAACACACACTCGAACACCTCCACACACTGACACACACACACTCACTGACACGCACACTGACACACACAAACACACACACTCTACACACCCACAGACTGACACACACACACTGACATACACATACACTGACACACACACACTGACACACACACACTGACATACACACACACACTGACATACACACACCACACACACCACACTGACACACACACACTGACACACACACACACACTGACACAACACACGGACACACACCACACACACACACATTGTGTCTTGTCTGTACGCTCCCTCTGCGTAGTCTCGCATGTTTGCCTAATTTAAGACAACAGCAATTAGCTGATCCCGAGAAACAACGTGTCTCTGCTGGTGATGAATATGCAGAGGGGAGAGAGGGGAGGGGGAGAGAGGGGAGGGGGAGAGGGGGGGACGCGGAGCTCAAGGGTCAGGTGACTTTTTGTGGGAGTTAAGATGGACTTTATTAGGCCAATAAAAACCCAGAGTGCTTCTTCTAATAGAGAGATAAATGTTCAGGCCGTCGCGGGAGGACCTTCTCGCTGGACCTCTGTCACCTTCTCAATTAACGCTAACGAGAGAACAGACAAGGTAGCCAAATCTCCTCCCTCCTCCCCTCTTTTCTCCTCTCCCTCCTCTCTTACCCTCCCCTCTCCTCCCTCTCCCCTCTTCTTTCTCCTCCTCCCCTCCGCTCCCCCTCTACTCTCATCCCCCCTTTCTCCTCTCCCTCCTCCCGTACCCTCTCCTCTCTCTCCCCTCTCCTCCTCCTCCTCCTCTCCTCTTCTTTGCTCTCCTCCCCCTTTTCTCCTCTCCCTCCCTCCCTCCCTCCCTCCCTCCCTCCCTCCCTCCCTCCCTCCCCTCTCTCTCCCGTCCCTCTCCTCTGCTCCAACACCTTTGAGAAAACCTATGCCTTAAGACCTTGAAAAGAGATGTCAAGCTTCAGTTACATTACATTTAGCAAGCAGACGTTACAGGCACACACACACACAGACACACACACACACACACACACACAGACACGTCCCCTCAGGGCTGGTGTGATGGATGCGGACTTCAAGTGTGTGTGTAGTAACTCATCCCTTTGTCCAAATGAAGAGTTCAGGTCTAGGTCAGCGGTTTAGACTTCATCCTCTCAACAAGAAAAAGTTTACCCAGTTCGACTTCCACTCCGTGAGAGAAAGTTCCCAAAAGAACAAAAGGAGAGACGAACGTGGGCTGGTGGCCAAGATGTGAGGCCGCCCTGACCCCTAATTCAATCCATGATAAAGCGTAATAAAGTCTAATAATGTGGAATGATTTGGTCCATTAAAGGGGCACAGCCCGGTTAGGAGAAGGTGGGCGGCGTCAAAGAACCTTGTTTCTGTGAAAGGACGACTGGAGACGATCACTTCAGTTTTGGAGTTCATCTGTGGCCTCCCTCCACCACACCTCCCCCCCCTGTACCTCCCCCCCCTCAATCTGCCTCCCCCCACCACACTGAAGCACCCGACACACGTAGGGAGGAGAGGGGGGAGGATGGAGTGAGAGGATAGAGGGAGAGGGGAGGGAATGAGAAAATAAGAGAGGGGGAAGAGAATTGAGAAGGTAATAGAAGAGGGATGGAAAGAGGGAGGGAGGGAGGGGACGATTTATGGTCGGAGAAGAGACGAGAATGGAGATGAAGAAAGGGGTTCGGAGTGAGGGAGAGAGAGATGAGGGCGAGAGACATAGGTGATAGGTGTGTGTGGCAGAGCGAGAGATAGCAGTAGAGAGAGAGGTGGAGGCAGCAGAGAGAGAGATGGAGGCAGTAGAGAATGAGAGAGGTGGAGGCAGTAGAGAGAGAGAGGTGGAGCCAGCAGAGAGAGAGAGGTGGAGGCAGTAGAGAGAGAGAGGTGAAGCAGCAGAGAGAGAGAGAGGTGGAGGCAGTAGAGAGAGAGAGGTGGAGGCAGTAGAGAGAGAGAGGTGGAGGCAGCAGAGAGAGAGAGGTGGAGGCAGTAGAGAGAGAGAGGTGGAGGCAGTAGAGAGAGAGAGGTGGAGTCAGTAGAGAGAGAGAGAGAGAGAGAGAGTGGAGGCAGCAGAGAGAGGTGAGGCAGTAGAGAGAGAGAGAGGTGGAGCAGTAGAGAGAGAGAGATGTGGAGGCAGTAGAAAGAGGTGGAGTCAGTAGAGAGAGAGAGAGGTGGAGGCAGCAGAGAGAGAGATGTGGAGGCAGTAGAGAGAGAGAGGTAGAGGCAGTAGAGAGAGAGAGGTGGAGGCAGTAGAGAGAGAGGTAGAGGCAGTAGAGAGAGAGAGATGGAGGCAGTAGAGAGAGAGATGTGAAGGCAGTAGAGAGAGAGAGGTGAGGCAGCAGAGAGAGAGAGATGTGGAGGCAGTAGAGAGAGAGTTATAGTTCTCTCCTGGTCTCTTCAGCTGACCTGTCGTTTAGCTCCGCTCCGCAGACAGCTTCTCTCTGTCGGCACGGCAACGTTTACGTCCTCCAGATGGGATTTTCATTGGCCTGTGGCAGGGGTGGCCGACACGCTACCGACCCGCCCACCGGCCGCGCAGGGTGGGCACGGAGACACTGAGCAGCCATCGCCTCTGAGTTTCAGCAGATGTGCGCTTGATGTGAATCACGAGTTCAGCCGGAGCGCTGTGGAAACAGCTAGCCTTGGGATGTTGATAGCTCAGGGGTGGAGCGCTCGACCACAGGCAGGCTCGGCCCCCGGAACGAATAGGACGGGCGGGCATATGGTTTACACACGGTGGTGTTTTACATCAAACTCTCCCGTAGAACCTCTTATAGAGACGATGTATGCCAATACATGCATGTCAATGTTTATGATGATAAAGAAATGTGGATACATACAGTTTGTCACTTGTACGGTTGTTGTCCGGAGTACCGCACTGCGTGTTGGCAACAGGTGCTCCCCTATTGAAACCTAACTGGTTACAAGGTGATCGGTTAGTGTATAACGTGTAATGGCAAAGTAATGAGATGGGTTCTGAGAAGTTGTCTCTCTACGTTAGGTCACGCCTCTACAGGAGGTCAAGGGTCAGGTGCGTCAGGTGTGTCTGGCTGGAGATGAAAGCCTCTTAGGAATATTATAATTTCATTAGTGGGAAGAGAGGGGAAAGGTGACGCTGCCGAGATCTTTCTCTCCTCTCCTCCTCTCCTGTGCCATCTCTCTCTTGTGTCCTCCTTCCTCTCTCTCCTATCCTGTGCCATCTCTCTCTAGTGTCTTCCTGTCCTCCCCTCCTTCCTCCCCCCTCCTTCCTCTCTCTCCTCCTCTTCCTCTCTCTCCTCCTCTTCCTCTCTCTCCTCCTTCCTCTCTTCTCCTATCCTGTGCCATCTCTCTCTTGTGTCCTCCTGTCCTCCCCTCCTTCCTCCCCCCTCCTTCCTCTCTCTCCTCCTCTTCCTCTCTCTCCTCCTTCCTCTCTTCTCCTCTCCTGTCCATCTCTCTCTTGTGTCTTCCTGTCCTCCCCTCCTTCCTCCCCCCTCCTTCCTCTCTCTCCTCCTCTTCCTCTCTCTCCTCCTTCCTCTCTTCTCCTATCCTGTGCCATCTCTCTCTTGTGTCTTCCTGTCCTCCCCTCCTTCCTCCCCCCTCCTTCCTCTCTCTCCTCCTCTTCCTCTCTCTCCTCCTTCCTCTCTTCTCCTATCCTGTGCCATCTCTCTCTTGTGTCCTCCTGTCCTCCCTCCTTCCTCTCTTCTTCTCTTCTCCTCTTCCTCTCTCTCCTCCTTCCTCTTTTCTCCTCTTCCTTCTTGTCCTCCACTTCCTCGGAGGTGTTCCCTACCCGAAGCCTCACCCTTTCTCACGCTGCTGAGCACTCTGCCCTTTCTAGGATGAAGAATTAATTTATCTTTACAATCATAGGTTTGACCAATTACTGCAGTTTTCTTAATTACGATATACTTTATTTTCCTGGTCTGGCCACTGTGTGTGTGTGTTTGTGAGAGAGAGAGAGAAAAGGAGAGAAAAACAGACAGAGACAGTGTGATGCTGCACAGTGTGTGTGTGTGTGTGTGTCTGTGTGTGTGTGTGTGTGTGTGTGTGTGTGTGTGTGTGCAAACGAATAAACCAAACCATTAATGAATTAAGCTACTCATTACAATGTCCTGCTCTTGTTGGTCATTAAAAAACGCATGTATGATCTGCCACCCCGCCCTGGTGCAGTATGGGTAATTACGGTTAATGTGTCATCTCCGATTCCGGAGCGGGAGCGTTCCGCTTCCGAGGGTCACGCCCACACGACCTCTGACCTCTTAATTTATTCGTCCTAACACTCTCTTATTACTCACATTAAACACATTTCCATGGACTGAGAGTTGTTATTTCATATTCATGCGGCACAGTTTGGTTAAAGCTAAACTGTTATGATGAGAAATAATGATGTGTTTGCCTTGTAGTGTCCTCTCACTTTCAGCCGTGTTGAGACTGGGTTGACCGCGAGGCCTGCACGCGTGGCTTTGTGAAGATGTGTGTGTGTTATATGTTCTTTTTTTAATAACCCGCAGGCTTCATCCTTGCTGTCATATTCAGCCTAGCTGCGTTCGAGCACTCCATGGATATCTGTCAAATCCCCAGCTCTATAGTCTATCTAATGAGATGTGAAGGTTAATTTATCTTTACCTACTAACCTATAACATGCACACCAACACACACGCCACACACACCACACACACACACACACACCAACACACACACACGCGTGGGCTAATTAAGATGTCCTCATGTGCTATTAGGATTCCAGAGGCAGGTTTGGCAGATTCAGAGAGTCAGAGGATCAGGGAGGCTAATTGATCCATTATTACAGCTCTTATTGTCTGTTAATTAGAGATGTTTAATTATACAGTTACACAGGAAGGGTCGTTCCACAGGAGCCAGAACAGAGAATTAACACCACCACTCCTAATATAGATTAAAGACTTCCTGGAGAGAGAACGCGGGGGTGTGGGGGTGTGGGGGGGGGTGTGCGTGTGTGTGTGTGTGTGTGTGTGTGTGTGTGGAGGGGGGGATGTGGATGAGTGTGTGCAGGCACGTGTATATTTGTGTGTGTGTATTTGTGTGGCGGGGATGCGTGTAGATGTGTGTGTATGTGCACGTCACTGTGTGTGTGTGTGTGTGTGTGTGTGTGTGTGTGTGTGTGTGTGTGTGGAGGGGGGGGGGTGTGTGTGTGGAGGCACGTGTATATTTGTGTGTGTGTATTTGTGTGGCGGGGTTGGGGATGCGTGTAGATGTGTGTGTGTGTGCACGTCACTTTGTGTGTGTGTGTGTGTGTGGAGGGATGTGGATGTGTGTGTGCAGGCACGTGTGTGTATTTGTGTGGCGGGGTTGGGGTTGCGTGTATATGTGTGTGTGTGTGTGTGTGTGCACGTCACTTTCTGTGTGTGTGTGTGTGTGTGTGTGTCATCGTGAAAGAGAAGAGGGGAAATTATATGCGGGAAATGTGACACGCTGGTCTGCAATGAGAAAAAAGAAAAACGCAAATTACAGAATGAGGCTTTGATGATAGGGAGAGTCAAATAAATAAAATAGACCGTGTGTGTAATATAAAAAACGAGAGATGATTGGAGGAGAGATACAGAGAACAGAAAGAGGAGCGTGCCCGCACACGCTGATAATGACCCAAGCAGGTTTCAAGTCAAGCTCGCTCGTCTCTCTGCCACTTGTGCATCTCAATTATTTGTTCAGACGCCGGTGTGACAATGACCGGGGTTATGGAAGCCTTTGGGATGCTAAGCAGGTAGGAAGGCCGAGCATAAAGTCACTGTGAGGGAGCGGGCTGTACGGACTCCCCTCCCCCGCGTTCACCTGACTTCAAAGAACGGAGATTAAAGAGAGAGAGAGACAAAAGAAAACTTATCGTCTTCCAGTGCCCTCTTTTGAAGTTATGGAGATCCATATCCCCTCGCCTATCCATCTTTGTTACACACACTAACACCACACACACACACACACACACACACACACACATACACACACACACACAGACACACACATACACACACACACACATACACATACACATACACACACACACTTACACATACACACACACACACACACACACACACACATACACACACGTCCTCTGGGGAACGTTCATCCCCAGAACAGCTGAGCAGGAACGAGCCTCATTGAACCCGAAGGTTCCAAGAGCGCGCTATCTCATCCTTCTGTAGCCTGTCAGTTGTTCATTTTCAAGATTAAATGGATGATAATTTTTTCTTCTTCAACGGCAGCATATCATTTGATTTTCTGGCAGAGCAACAGGTGTGTCGTGTCTCGCTGTCACGCTCTAACTCTCGTTCACACACACACACACGCGCTCCTCCATGGGTAGGCGTAGGCTACATTAAATTCTAATTTATGACGACAAATGATTGTTGATTAATAGCAAACGAATGAGATATGTCCCTTTTTGTGTGTAGTGTGACAAGAAAAAATACACAGATGCATTTGCAGCCTTTAAATGAAATGAACTTGCAGCATGCCTTCACATAACCGGGCTATAATGCAGCATTCAGATGATTCAAACGATTTACCGTAAATGAAAAACCAGACACATGAAGTTACATTATTTATAGGTTCTTTATAAATCTGTTAAGGTCAATTATTTTACAGCATAGCATTTTTCACATAAAGCCTATACACACCGATGCTGTGTGTTATAGGCAACTATTAAATCTAATTGGCTAATAATAGTGCATTAAATTGACATGAACTTCTGTATAAATATCAAACTAAATCTCCACAAAGTTGAGCAAATTTACAAATTACACATTTGCAAAATCTTTTGACATTGACATTTTTTTTACTTGATTGGTGATCCCTAATGAAAACTGTCTTTGGGTAGGTCTGTTTATAATATATTATATTATTATAATATCTGATTATCTCGCCATGCAGCTTGATAATGCTTTCTGATGTTCTCTCAAATTGTGCAAATAAATTGTGGGATATTAAAAATGCGTTAAAAACAAAAGTGCTGGCCAGTTCCATTTTACAGTTAAAACAAAGTCTAGAAAATGATTAAATACATACATACACTATACATGATTATCGTTTCAGCGGCTTCATTTTCTTATGCGCATTGAAAATGTCATCTGTGTCTAAGATAGCAGGAGAGACTGGTGGATGGCGTTGTCTTTGCCCTCCAGATGGTCCGAGCCTCCTTTATCCAGCATCGACGGTTGAGTACAGAGCTGCACCGGGCCGGGCGAGAGGCCCGACAGACCGGGAATTGGAGCCATAGAAGGTGTGGGTTTGATAGGAACGGGCATAGCGGGCATGGTCTGTCCGGTTGCGTGATGATATAAACCCTTCATGGACACGCCAAAGGGCGCGTACTCGGTGGAAACGGGAACGGCGCTCATGGAATCCGACAGCATACCGACGTGTGGCCACATGGAGTTGACCACGCTGCTGAGCTGCGCGGGAACCGGGTAGCCCAAGTGGTGCATGACCGAGGTGATGGGCAGTCCGCCGGTCATCACACCCTTGTAGTCCCGGCCTATGATGTTCTCAATGGCGAAGGGATGCTTAAACCCACCGGGTCTGACCGCAGTTGATGCTGCCGTAACTCTGGAAGTGCGGGAGCCTCCCCACAGCCGCCCCGGGGCCAACCGGGTGCTCGTGATGCCCGGTGCCCAGCTTACCCTGGTGGTGAAAGTAGTGCATCATTGGAGAGCCCTTGCAGTTCATGTGCTCAGAGTGTCAGAAGCTTGAAGCGCTTGCGCCTCCGGAGAAAACTTCCGTTCTCGAACATGTCCCCGCAGTCTGGATGAAGGGCCCAGAAGCTGCCTTTACCCGGTTGGTCCGGTCGACGCGGGATCTTGATGAAACAGTCGTTAAATGACAAGTTGTGGCGCAGGGAGTTCTGCCATCTTTGGGTGTTCTCCCGGTAGTACGGGAAACGGTCCATGATGAACTTGTAAATGTCACTTAGGGGAAGCATCTTCTCTACGGAGTTCTGGATAGCCATCGCGGTTAGAGAAATGTAGGAGTACGGAGGTTTCTGATCACTGTACGAGTTCTTTCCCGGACGAGGCATGATTTGATTCTTTCTTTTTAACTTTATTTTTGCTTGCCCGACCTTGACGCTCTGCCAGACGCAGTTTTCGAAACTCTTCCAAAGTTCTATGACTTCCGTTGACTTAAATCTTGTTTCAATACATGGAGCTGCATTCAGAAATTCAAACACGCAATACACAATATTTTGTCTTAATAAGTCACTTCCCCCCCAAAAAATGTAGAGCATAAATCTCAATCTGGAAAACTTATATTGGAGTTTTTTTCTGTCATTTTACTCCAAAGCGTATAAGACTTCAATCTGTGCATAAAAATAAATACTATCCGTTTATTAAAATTCCTTTGCCGTTGCAACCAAGAGGTGTTGGAGGGCAGTCTCTGACTGTGTAGCGCGATGCTTCCTCGCGTCAGGGCGAGCGCTCTCCGTGTGTGCCTCCGTGGCCCTCACGCACCGTTTTTGTATTGTTGGCAGGCGCGATGAGACCCCTGCAGGTCTCGCTTTATTATCACATGGCACCCAGGCACTTAGGGACACATCAGGGGAGGGGGGTGAGGGAGAGGAGGGGGGGGGCAAGTATAACAACAGGGAGTATAAGGAGGGCGGGCGGTTTTGAGCTCATCCACGCGCCTTCAGCCCGTGGCAATCAAATAACCACCACGCGCGTGCCCCAAGAGGGGGATTGGCCGGGTCCTCGGCAAGGAATCATCTTGATCATAATGATGATGATAACAGTGATAATAACTGTAATTATCATTATAAAGTGCAGATAACGGAAATGCTTAAATGTGGAGTATGGGGAAATGTTGACGTTTTATGGAGTAAAACATGTATGTATTTTTTATATGTTTATTTTGAAAATTATGTCCATGCATTATTTTTTACAAATTGTGAAAAATAAACCGCATATATGTCTTATTATTGCAGCACACACAAATCACTATCTGTGATGTTTTTAGTGCCGTGATGGCACTTTCATTTACATTGAAAAATCTAATGAATACAATAGGGTAATTATGATCTCTGATTATTATAAACTTTAGGGTGTATTAGGCTAAATAATGATTTGGTACTTTTTTATTATTATTTCTTTTCTGTCCCGCCAAATATATCTTTACGGCATTTGTGTCTGGCTGTCTTTATATCATGGGGCAATTAAGTGCATCCTCTGCAATTGCTCAAGGTGTTCTTTCATGGTTTGAAACAAAATGCTTACTATGTAATATATAGTTTCATTCAGTTTGACTGCAGTTTCAGAATGTTCACCAGCGTCTCTCGATACTGGTCGATCCTCTATCAGTCTAGACGAGATGATCGAGCGATCGAGCGAGAGCTACGTCAGAGAGCAGTCAGCGCGCGAGAGAGTGCGAGAGAGCTCGAGGGCTACGAGAGCGAGTCGGCTCTCGATCGTCTGCTCTCTCTATCGCGAGCGCGCGCGTAGATCTCGTCTCTCTCTCTTCTCGTCTCTCTCTCTCTCTCGCTCTCTATATCTGCTCTCTCTCTCTCTCTCTGTCTCTCTCTCTCTCTCTCTCTCTCACACACGCGCACACATACTTTCACCTTTCACCAGCCACACGCGCATGCACCATGTTGTTGGAGATTAATTGCAGAGAGCGGCCTCGTGGCAGCCAACCTGCTGTCTGTCTGTCTAAACAGTCTCTTGTGAATCTTACAAGGATTTGTAAACAAACTTCCTCCCTCCTCTGAGTTCAGGTTAACGGAATAACAAAAGCTGCTCGGGCTCTTCATGGCCAGGTGTCACGGCTCGGCCCTTGACGGCAACCGTCTACTCGCGCGCCCCGGCGGGCCCCGAATACATTACAATAATTAAGCCTTCCGTGATTTACCTTTCCTTCGAGAGACGTCCAACAATGTAATTAAAAGCGAGCTTGTTATATTAGGTATGAATATTCAAAACGGTTGTCAATTAATTAGCCAACATATCTATCCCATTATGTCTTGCGCCCGCCAAGTCCTTCAAGACGCCTTGGGTCACCGCGTGCTGAAGGAGAGCATATTTTATAACGGCCGTTGGCAAAGTATTTTAATAGCTCGGTTAAGCACCTCTTTGTGTGTACTTTTGCATACGAGAGCGCTTTTAATAACACATTTTAGTATAGGCTAAATAAAGACTTCATTGTTTTGTTTTTTTGTGTCATCAAACGTACGATGTGAAAAATGAGTTGGAACTCTTGAGGCCCTCAGAGGCTAACTTGGGTGAGCACATCCGCTTACACGCGCGGGAAAGATCAATATTAAATCTGTTTTCACAAAGGGGGCCGTTAAGTAGACACCGTGCTCATATGCATAACAAAATTAATTAGGTAGTCTTCTCAGCATCCAACTCTGGACAAATAACTAGTTGTAAAGTACACCTTCTGGGCATACTGAACATATGCCGGAATTATCCTTAATTGACTAATTACATAAATTACTCATTAATTTTACAGCACATCAATTATAAAAGATATATCAATTAATTTCGCATAAATTACAGCTGCTGCACACCGCCGAAACAAGGGTAGGGGGTGAAGGAGCCGCGAGGGGTATTGAGGGGATGCGGTGTGTGTGCGCGTGTGTTGGGGCGGAGGACGGAGTCGTCTGTTTGTTTCGATAGTCTAATAATTATTTGTTCAGCTCAGGGCAAGATATTCTCTCACCGTTTCCCATTTGAAAAGAGATAATGGCAGTTATAATAGGAGTGTTAAAGACCTCTCGTGAAGTCATCACGGGCGCATCGCGGCGGAGGCGAGCCATTTAAATCAATTAGTAGGCCTATTGTTTCCAATGAAAATTAGCCGTTTTGGGGAGAGATGACGCGAGACTTTACCGTTAGTAATGGGAAATGATTTACTGGCGACGCTTAATGCACCGTGATATCTCTATTTCCTATAAAACAGCGGGTGTAGACGGGGGTGGAGTGGAGGGAAGGGGGACTCTAGGCTTTTATACTGTCTTGAAAGTGACTAAAAACTTGGATTAAGTTTGATCGACCCTAAAACCTAACAGTCAGAACTGCTGGGTGGATGGTGTGGCTTGTTGAAACTACAGGGGTGCTGCAATGTTGGGTCCCATGGCGTCTAACACATTGATCAGTGATGGCTCTGTATAAGTCCCCACCCAAACCCCCAGACCCACTTTTCCAGTTTGATGGCTTGTCATGGGTTGACGTTTGTGCACCAGTCAGCTCATTGAGGTGAAGTGTTGTCGCTGATGTACTGAACTTGGCTGGCAGTAATAATAAGTAATTACACAGGCCAACTCAGCCAACAAGCTCTCTTACTTCACTCTGGCGCGTCTCTCTCTCTCTGCTCAGGGAACGAGAGCTAGCAGATGAGTTAGCAGCGTGACTCGAGCGATATATCGAGTATCTCTCTCTAGCTCGTCTCTCGCGATGACGATTATCTAGCGCGATGTCGAGCGCTCTCTAGCTAGACATCTCTAGCTCTCTATCGCTCTCTCTCTAGTCTTTCTGCTCTCTATCACTCTCTATCTCTTTCTCTGCATGCTCTCATCTCTCTCTCTCTGTCTCTCTCCCTCCCTCTTTCTCATTTGATCTCTCTTCTCTCTCTATGTCAAGGCAGAACGAGAGATGACCAACCAGGTGCCTCCTGAAAGGTCATGCTGGGGGTAGAGGTCAGAAAGGTCATGATGGAGGTGATCGTATACCAGGGCATCAGGGGAGTTCCTGGTTCCTGACAGCTGGGTGGGGTCTGGAGATCTGGGGCCCAGCAGGGCTGTGGGCAGGGACACCCATGGGGAAGTGGGGACTGATGTTCAGACCTGGAGGAGCCATGAGAGTAAAGGTTATAGTTTCTGGTCTGTTGAGTGAGAATTGATGGTGTCGTAGGGATGCGTGTGCTTGAGGGACGCCTCTCATCTCTCATTCTTTCCAGAGAGCGAGAGAGGTGAGAGAAGAGAGCGAGAGAGAGAAAGAGGAGAGAGCAAAGCTAGAGAGAGAGAGAGAAGAGAGAGAGAGAGAGAAAGAGAGAGAGAGATAGAGAGAGATGAGAGAAAGAGAGAGAGAGAGAGAGCAGGAGAGAGATCGCGAGACCAAAGCGAGAGAGAGAGAGAGAGACAAGAGACGCGAGAGAGAGAGAGGAGAGAGAGGAGAGCGAGAAGGGAAGAGAGAGAGAGAGAGAAAGAGGATAGAGAGAGCGAAGGAGAGAGAGCAGAGCGGAGAGCAGAGCGAGCGAGCGAAGAGAGAAGAGAGAGAGAGAGCGAGCTAGAGAGAGCCAGCGATCGCGCGGAGGCAGGAGCGCGCTAAGAAAGCGAGAGAGAGAGAGAGGTGGCGCGCTAAAGAGAGCTGAGAAGCGCGCCGGAGGCGCGAGCGCGAGAGCGCGATTAGCGCGAGAGCCGCGTCGGAGAAGAGAAAGAGGAGAGAGAGAGTAGCGCGATATCGCCAGCGGAGGAGATAGAGCGCCGCGAGCGAGCGAGAGGAGGAGCGAGAGCCAGAGAGAGCGCGCCGATCGCGAGCGAGAACAGAGAGACGAGCTAGCGCGCCGGGCGAGCCGCGAGCAGCGATATCTTCGCTATCTTCTATCTCTATCTCTCAAGTCTCTTCTTCTCTCTCTCTCTCTCTCTCTCCGTCTCTAATCTCTCATTCTCTCTCTC
>CAEFZP010003248.1:0-10970 GCA_903064625.1 Mallotus villosus
ACAGTCATTATGTTACTCTGTTATCAGCCTGCATAATATAACGGCCAGTCATTTTCTTCAGTTATCTTCAGCGAGGAGGGAGGGAGTGTGTGTGTGTGTGGTGGGTGTGTGGGATGGAGAGGCTGCAGAGGCTGCAGAGGCTGGTTACAAAGCATGCAGAACCTGTGGGCTGGAATGCCTATGTAAAGATATAGGGTGGAACTGGCTTAATCACTTATATAGGAAGACAAGAAAGTGAATTACTTCTCATCTAAATGCTAATGAGGTTTTTATACCTCTGGTAAACAGTTTATATAACCACAGTCTGTTTTAATAAACCAATTAGATTTTATTACCAGGCATGCTGAAGAAACAACAGCAAAAAAATATATATATAAAAAAGAATACATCTCGAGTTTGAAAGAAATGTATGCAAAATGTTGACAGCTGTCCTGCTGAAAGCAAAAGGAAGACGCTGGCAGAGTGAAGCTTCACTGGAAGACATCTTTGCATAAAATTCTAATAAACATGTCTATTTGAAATTCCTATGTTCCCGGTGAGTAAATGAGGTTTGAGGAGAGAGGGGAGTGGAGTTTTACCGTCATGAAAGACTGTTCTCATCTCATTCTGGAGGAGGAGGGAAAGTATACCCTCAAGGATGTAATGTACATGCAGATCCATAAGGAGATGGACTGATGACCTCCTCCAGTTTCCTCTTCTGTCGTTGACATAACGTCCAGACACTGACACCCTGACCATCCTGGTGGCCACACCCACTCTGTGACACTGTGTGGAACACACTATCACGTTTCACATCACTGCAGTGGTACTTTGTATAGATTGAAATGTCCTCTAAAAAGGTTAACCCTGCACAACAACAGTGGATTCTTATCTTGAATGATTTTCCTTGTGCGGTGTGAAAAGGGCCACCTTGTTTGAACCCCTCCCTCCTGCTCCCCACATTGCTCCTGCGTGGTTACTGCTGTTTAAGATGCTAACGGCCTGTTAGCTCGTGACCAGTACCTCTGTGACTCACAGATTTATCAACTGTCCTGATCTAAAACAGAGAGCTACGTCACTGCACACACAGGACAACGCCTCTCTAGGACTGACATGGAAGGGTTAATGGGATTCTAAGTGGTTAAAAACATCATCTGCCATAGTTCTCCTTTGCAACGGCAACAGGACATTAATTTGGCATTAGCGCACGCTAACATCAATTCCTCTCGGCTTCCAACTTTGGTAATGCGTTTACTGGAAAGAGATTAATATCAATTCCATAAATCATTCAGTGGGCTTTCTGGAGCCCGAGACACACGGGGGCTGAGGTCATACGTGTCAGCTGATCTCGGCGTGGGAGTCATGGAGACGCTCGTCAATGTCCCTTGGCGGCGGGCGGGGAACGTCAGCGAGAGGAAAACGAGACGGCGTGCGGAGACGAGCGGACGCGTTATTCAAGTCGTCTGAAACACGGGCGTTCTGCTTATCGAAAGCTTTACGCTGGCTTACCAAATTGTCTCTCGCACTCCACAATGCCAACGTTTATCTACAGTGACCTTTAGTATTTCATCAAACTTTTTAGTTTGTTGAAACTCAACTACATTTCATTTTTCTCGAGTACAAACTCAAAGAGTTGCCGTGTACATCTATCCTACCAATAAAATATAAATAACAACTTTGGAATTCTGTTCTCCAGTATATAGATTTTTCGCTCTGACAGCTGTGCCAAAACATTGAACACAAAAAAACTTAGTAAAGTTCAACTTCATATCAGTTGGAAGCTAAAATGGGTCTGTCAGGAATCCCAGTCTCCTCGGCTTGAGACGCTGAACCTAATCTGCTGTCAGGGAGACACATACAATGTTCCAGAGAGGTTCTGTCACTCAATAAACCAGAGCTCCTCTCTCTCTCTCTCTCCCTCCCTGTCTCTCCTCCCTCTCTCACTGTCTCTCCCTCTCTGTCTCTCCTCCCTCTGTCCCTCACTGTCTCTCCCTCTCTGTCTCTCCCTCCCTGTCTCTCCTCCCTCTCTCACTGTCCCTCTCTCACTGTCTCTCTCTCTGTCTCTCCCTCTCCTCTCTGTCTCTTCCTCTCTCTGTCTCTCTCTCTGTCTGCATGTCTCTCTCTCCTTCTCCTTCTCTCTCTTCCTCCTTCTCTCTCTGTCTCCTCCATCTCTGTCTCTCTCTCTCTCCCTCACTGTCTCTCCTCCCTCTCTGTCTCTCCCTCTCTGTCTCTCCCCTCTCTGTCTCTCCCTCTCTGTCTCTCTCTGTCTCTCCCTCTCTCTTTCTCTCTTCTTCTCTCTCTCTCTCCTTTGCACATCTTTGTCACAGTAGGGGAAGCACTTTATTTTCATTGCGATGTCTTTTATCTGACTAAAAAGTGATCAATTGAGGACCTTAACAAAGCCCCTCTACAACATATTAACCATTGTTTAATTACACTCGCCAAAGGGGTTGGACGTGGTGAAAGGCCAGTCACTCACACTCTCCCCGTCCTCTTGGTCTAAAGTGGATAATTTGCCATTCACACAGCACGTTCAAAGAGCTGACAGTCTATTTCACGGCTTGTTGTAGGGTAGAAAACCCAGCCTTATTCCAATCATGGAGCAGATACATCAAGGCTATATTTTACATATCGTACACCGCTCTGAAGTGACCGCAATCTCAGCGATGACGACTTATCTAAGGAGAGAATAGTTTTGATGTGCGGCAGAGCGTCGAGGCCCACAGACGAGCAGTCGAACATCAAAGCCGCGCGCCTCTACATCTGACTAATTTGTTAACGTGTTCATGAATGTAAGTCTAACTCCTAAAGTGCATCAGCCGTCCACAGATACACTACACAGACTCCCCAAATCACTCCGCCCCCACCAGCCCCCCCCCGCCCACCAGCGCCCCCACTACAGACCACCTATCTCTCTCTCTCTATTTTAGTTACTAGTCTGTTTTTTCATTCAACAAATGTTCATTCCAAGCTTTTCCAGTGCAGCATTCCCTGGTTTCCCCCCCCCCACACACCTGCCCCCCCCCACCCCCCACAAACCTCCAACCACACACCTCCAACCACACACTTACCGCTCTCGAAGCAGGCATCGAACACCAGGTGTCCCTTCCTCTGTGCTCCGGTGTAGCCGGGTGGGGGCCACCAGCAGCTTGTTGACGTTGCCCACCAAGGCATCTTCTCCACCAGCCTCGCTGCCTAAAGCACAACCAGAGAGAACCACCTGTCAATCACACTGACCAGCTGTACACGAGTCAGCAACACACAACTAAATAACCATGAATAAGAATCATGAAGAGTTGCATGGTCATTAATTGTTAATGATTGTTGCCGAACGTTGTTGTATCGTGACTTGCAGTTGATAGACTAAGATACTGTGTTAGCTGTTGGTCTTTATATGACATTAGCTCGGTGGAAATAATTAAAGGTTTGCTACTACTGAATGGGTTTTAACTTTCATGATGTCTTATACCGTATAACATCTCAATTATTTTCAAGAAATTAAAGGTTTAGTTAGGTCTAGTTATACTATACAACAGAAGCCTATTATAGGTCTACTATATGCAGTATAAGGGAAACAATTATGAACAGGCAAAATATGATCAACATACTTTATTATGATGCGATTACACGGGGCACGGATCTCATTTTGAAAGGATGAAATGGATGATTGGATGTAACGTGAAAAACGACTTGCTGTGTAGGGTAACACTAATCAAGTTGAACCTGAGTTTGAACGATACCTAGCTAGTACTACTGAGAACCACATAAAATAATCAGTACGCCCCGTGCATATGGACACGTGGTGTTCACAAGTCACTTTGTTAGAGCTAAATATTCGATTTCAGTGGGTTAGCTTCTCGAATGCTAACGCCACACTACGTCAACAACCGTAAACAGGTGTACAGTGCTGTACAGTAGCATCGTCAACTACCAAGTATGCATACATGCAAGAAACTGCAGCAGCAAGATGAAGATGGGAAAGCACATCGACCCGAAGACGATGAATAACAGTTATTGCGTTCTTCCTGTTTCTCTATTCCATTACAATCAATAGCTAGAAACAACAGCTATCAGACAGGCTCTTTCATGCAATTCACTTGTTATGATGAACGACATGGCAGCGTCGCTACAGCGTAACTAGCCGCGTTAGCTTGTCTCTCTGTCATGGTGCTTGAATGAGACCGCATTTCTGCCTGAACATGCCCGTGTCTATTTTGAGAAAAACGATAAGACACCATGCAGTTCCGTGTGCTTGGCCACGGCTACAAGCGAAGGTAGCTATCACTAATATTTTACACACCAGTGTCGACGTCTCTCACACTATCCTCCATCTTCCTCTCCGTTTCTTTCACAGAGATCAGGACGCTGGCTGGCTGTTGCTACGGCAACGCGACGTCAGTAGCGGAAGGAGGACGTTCGTTAGTGACGTGAGCAGGAGCAGGTGCATCTGTGCGTGAGGTGCTCACGCGGTCCAACCGAGCTGCTAATCTTAGCCATAGGATCTTATGATCAAAACACTTCATGTTTGAACATAAACACAATATGAGGTACAGTACAATGTACTCAGACAAAGTTGAAGCAGATAATTGTACAGGTATAGGCCTAGCTCAGGAGAACAGCAACAATAAGCCAACAAGAAGAATAGGCTATTTTCTAAAATAAGTTTCCCAAAAACGTTTGTATCTTTGATGAGTACTTGAGAGTACTATACTCTACTGTACTCTGCTTTACTCTGCTTTAATCTAGTCTGTTCTTGTTTCCCTTCTCCTTTTACTATGTGGAAAAATATATATTTTTAAAACGATTCGAAAAAGATTGACAGATACCCTACGTTATGGTGTCTTGTTGTGTGTGGAAAAACGTTTTGAAAAGAAAGTTTCGAAAGGTTGAAAAAAATTTTTTTAGAAAAAAGTTAGTTTTTACTTATAGTTTGTCAGAGCCCACACTTCTTTACTTCAAACTTTAGTGAAAAAGTGTAGTCAGCAGCACTTTTACCAGTCTTTTTAAATAATCACTACTTGAATGAAGGAGTGTGTGTACGTTTGCCATCTTTGATTAATACAAAGGATAAAACAAAACAAAACAAAACAAATCACACCGAGCTACACCTAGATCAACTGTTCTTCCCCCACCCACTCCACTCCCCATGTCAAAGAAACACCACCTCCACCTCCGTACAGGACTCTGCTGAAGCTGTGACTCACCCAACAGATAGATTAAAGCTGGATAGTCTCGCCAGGCAATTGGAGCGCAGATGTCATCAAGCCCAATCAGCCCTGACCCCTTTTCCTCTCCATCATTGCCCCTGCACCTGATTAACTGGCTGTAATGGACGAGCGCGCAGAGCGGGAGCAATAGGCGTGTAGCGCCTCAGCCGCTGTTGCTGCTAATTTCCCGCCAGTAAGCTGTGTGTAACAGCGGCAAATGAATAAGGCCTGTTTGGGCGATGATTTTGTGTCAGCGTGATCATGTTTGATGGCAAGCAACAGACCGCTGAGCAGATAGGGCACCCTGATTATTTTTCAGATGATAGAGAAGGAATTTCACTGTGCAATATTTCCTTAAAATTGAAAATTGAATAGTTGTCCTTCATGCTATGTCAAATCCCGACTCCAGCCAATTAAAAGAGCTCCATGGTGTCAACGCATTTATTTCTGTAGCCACGTGTCCAATTCAATTAGGAGGCATGAGTAGAATGAATAACCAATCATAGAGGACATGGGGAGAATGAATAACCAATCGTAGAGGACATGGGGAGAATGATTAACCAATCAGGGGCATGATCAGAATGAATAACCAATCATATTTCTGTGTCTGGTTGATATGTTACATCCAGAAATTACGGTAATGTTATGTTTTATTCGATTAAATTAATGTATTTTCTATTCAGTTTTATTTTATTCGAAGTGAAGTCTGATTTCATATTTTTATCCGGAAAATACGGTTATTTTATGTTCTACTAAAATAATGAACGTATTTTCTATTTTATTCTATTCGAAGTACTACTGTACTCTATTCTACTAGACTATTTTTTGCTTTGTTAAGTTCAGTTCTAGTTTGTGCCACTGTCAGGGTCTCTAACAACAGGAATTAATAAACAACAATACAAACTCTTCAGACATCGACACCCATCTAAACCTAACTCCCACACACTACCCCATCCACACCTCCACCCACACCTCGATCCACTACCTCATCCACTACCCCATCCACACCTCCACCCACACCTCGATTCACTACCACCCACCCCACACCCCACCCACACCCCACCCACACCCCATCCACACCCCCATCCCACTACCCCATCCACTACTCCATCCAATACTCCATCCACTACTCCATCCACTACTCCATCCACTACCCCATCCACACCTCGATCCACACCTCGATCCACTACTCCATCCACTACTCCATCCACACCTCCACCACACCTCCATCCACACCTCCATCCATCACCATCCATTGTTTCTCTCGACTAGGAATCATCCTGTTCTCCAGGTCTGAGAGCCGTACACATGACTTAATGAACACATCAATCAAAGGTAAGAAAAGAAAAAGCCCAGTCCATTCCATGATCCTCACGTTTTAATTGCCTCTCCAGAGATTCAATATTTCTTTTCCGTATCAAAACAATCCTGACCCCTGTTTAATTCTGCACATACGACTTCCTGGCAAGCACATGTCACTGTCATGGTTAAACAGAGTTTGTACTCGGCTTCACAGTCGAGGCCTATTTTTAGTGTACGTTGTTAGCGGCGATGATTTGAGGACATACCTCTTAGCTGTGATCTGAGCAGAGCCCTCCGGGAGGAGGAGGCGTCTAAATGGCAGCTACGTCTTCAAACTCTCCTTTTAGCTGCTCCTGAAAAGATGTTGAAGATGTTTTATCCTCGGCAAAGATTATGAGTTGATCCAAACAACTGAAACTCAAGTCATTTCAGAAAACATCTATTGTGTTCTGGCATGTGGAGGTTGTCTTTGTGTTTTATGTGTGTGTGTGTGTGTGGATAGGGAAACCTTATTTACTGTGACTGTGTAGACACCCCCATTGATGGCTGAGGTGAAGTCAAGCAGAATCAGAACGTTGGAGGTAAGAGGCGTCTAGAGAATCACTATGGCGAACCAGGAGCAAGCGGGTCAGAGAGACTGAGAGGCACCCCCTGGAGCAAGCCTCCCAGGGAGGACCTGGAACTGAGGGCGGGGCTCCTCCCATCTCCTCTCCTCCTCCTCCTCCCATCTCCCTCTCCTCCTCCTCCTCCCATCTCCCTCATCTCCTCCTCCCATCTCCCTCTCTCCTCCTCCCATCTCCCTCTCCTCCTCCCATCTCCCTATCCTCCTCCTCCCATCTCCCTCTCCCTCTCCTCCTCCTCCCATCTCCCTCTCCTCCTCCTCCCATCTCTCCTCCTCCTCCCATCTCCCATCTCCCTATCCTCCTCCTCTCCCTCTCCTCCTCCTCCCATCTCCTTCTCCTCCTCCTCCCATCTCCTTCTCCTCCTCCTCCTCCCATCTCCTTCTCCTCCTCCTCCTCCCATCTCCTCTCCTCTCCTCCTCCTCCCATCTCCCTCTCCTCCTCCTCCCATCTCCCTCTCCTCCTCCCCTCTCCCATCTCCTCTCCTCCCCTCTCCCATCTCCCTCTCCTCCTCCCCTCTCCCTCTCCTCCTCCTCCCATCTCTCCTCTCCTCCTCCCATCTCCCCTCTCCCTATCCTCCTCCTCCCATCTCCTCCTCCTCCCATCTCCTTCTCCTCCTCCTCCTCCCCTCTCCTTCTCCTCCTCCTCCTCCCATCTCCTTCTCCTCCTCCTCCTCCCTCTCCCTCCTCCTCCTCCTCCTCCCCTCTCCTTCTCCTCCTCCTCCTCCTCCCCTCTCCCTCTCCTCCTCCTCCCCTCTCCTCTCCTCCTCCTCCTCCCCATCTCCTCTCCTCCTCCTCCCCATCTCCTCCTCCTCCCCTCTCCCTTCTCCTCCTCCTCCCATCTCCCTTTCCTCCTCCTCTCTTCTCTCCACTTTCCCCCGTTCCCCTCCTCCTCCTCCTTCCCCCATTTCTCACCACACCCCCACTTCCCAACTCTCGACCCCCCTTCACACCCCTCTCCCCCCCTCCGCCATTTCTCCCTCCGCCCCTCCCCCCTCTCACCCCCCCCCTTCCCCCCTCCCCCTCCCCCCTTCCCCCCCTCTCCCACACCCCCCCCCTTCCCCCCCTCACCCTCCCCCCTTCCCCCCTCTCACACCCCCTCCCTTCCCCCCTCACCCTCCCCCCTTCCCCCCTCTCCCCCCCTCTTCCCCCCTCACCTCCCCCCCCTCCCCCCCTCTCTCCACCCCCTCACCCCCTCTCTCACCCCTCTCCCCTCCTCCTCGCCCCTGGCTCTGGTCCACCCAGACAGATGGTCTAGTGTCAATAGACTGCTATTAGCGGCCCGGCCTCTCCTCCTGGACCCAGGGTGGGGGAAAGCACAGTCAGGCCACAGGGGACGTCAGCGACCAGCCACCCAGCATACGTAGAGCCAGCAACACACTGGGTGAATCACTTCTGTTTGCTGAAGATGATTCAAACACACTCCAGGCCTGGGAAGAAAAAAAAGACCCTATATCGAGTGCAGCGTTTATTTCATCGTCATGTGCAGAGCAGTGAGGAGTGGCTGAGGACAGGAAAGTTCTGGCACTAATTGACCATTAGTCATTTCAGATCATGCTTCTAATAGGGTGATGCATCCTACTCTCGGCTCAGCCAGCGATCCTCTGCTGCTTTCGAGAAACGCAAACCTATTACAGAGTGAAACCTCTGTGGGAATTGAACCCGTGACCTCTGTGGGAATTGAACCCGTGACCTCTGAGGACGCTGCTTCCACCCCTGCTCTGTACCCGTACAGCGATGGGTTGTTTTTCCCTTCATGGAAGGGTGGGGGGGTAGATGTCACGGCAACGGAGGAGAGGGGAACAGGAGCCTTGACCTTGTTGTTTTCTTTACCTGACAGAGGAAGAGGAGGAGAGACAGGGAGGAAGATGGGAGGAGGAGAGGAGAGGAGGAGGGTAGGAGGGGAGGAGATGTATGAGGGGAGGATGATGGATGATTAGTGATGGTCCTATTGCTTCATTGCTCTTCTTTCTTCTTCCGTCTGTTGCTGACTTCTTGCTCTGTCGCTTTTCTGTCCTCTGTTCGCTTCTCTCCCTGTTCTTCCTATTTTCGTTCGTCCCTTTCTGCCTCTTTTCTGGTCCTTATGGTCTGTCATGTTCTGCTTAGCGTCCACTTCTTCCTGCTTTCTCTCGATCGCCGTCTTCCTCTTTCTTCTTCTCTACCCTGTCTTCCTCTTTTCTGTCTCTCCCGTTCTTCTCTTCTTGTCTTCTTCTCTTCCCTTTTCGTCTTCTCTCCCTTTCTTCCTCTTTCTTCTTTCTTCTTTTCTTCCTCTTTTCTTCTTTCTTCTTTTCTTCCTCTTTTCTTCTTCTCTCCTTTCTCCTCTTTCTTCTTCTCTCCTTTCTTCCTCCTTTTCTTCTTCTCTCCCTTTCTTCCTCTTTTCTTCTTTCTTCTTTTCTTCCTCTTTTCTTCCTCTTTCTTCTTTTTTCCTCTTTTCTTCTTTCTTCTTTTTCTTCCCTCTCTCTTCTTTTCTTTTTCTTCCCTCTCTCTTCTTTTTCTTCCTTTTCCCCCTTTTTTCTTCCTTTTTCCTTCTTTTCTGTTTCCTTCCCTCTCTCTTCTTTTCTTCCTTTTCCTCCTCTTTTTCCTTCTTTTCTTTTTCCTTCCCTCTCGGCTTGTACGAGTCGACGAGGCTGACTGCTTGAGCTGTTTTCCCCCCTTGTGGCTTCCCTGCGAATTGTAACTGGCTGCATCAGCGCGTGAGCAGCAGAGAGCGGGGAGAGAGAGCGAGAGAGAGCGAGAGCGAGAGAGAGAGGGAGCGTCACAGAAAGGGAAGGAATGAAGGAGAGAGAGAGAGAGCGAAGGAGAAGGGGTAAAGCGAGAGAGGGAGGGAGTTTAAACTAAGAGCTATGTTTTGGGACAGGCTAATCTGTGGACGAGCAGGGTGCGGATCGGAGCGTTTTGTGTGAGCCAGTGTGCGGGTGACCGATAGGAGACCAGCTCTCTCTGCACGCCGGTTTTAAATGTGCTGACTCTGGGGAGGTAAAAAAAGGAAAGAAAAAAACTGCAACATATTGACTCTTCCTGTGTGTGCCGAGATCCTGGGTACATCCGCAGCATCAGTGGGTTAGTGCACCAGCCTTGAGGAAGGAACACACACAGCTGACACAGAACCAAACCCAATTAATAGAGGATTTCTCCCCCTTGTACAATTGTCCTTTTGATACATTTTTTCTTTTCTTTTCCGCACCTTCCTGGGATTGACTCCCGTTTTGCGGTAGAGAGCAAAAAGAAGAGAAGAAGAGAAAAGCTCTGAAGGGCAAACGACACAAGACCAGCAAGAGGACGACAGAACAGACCCCCGTCTCCCAAGATGTTTGAAATAAGCCGGACGCTCAATGCTGCGTTGTTGAGTAACGAGGTAAACCTGGATTTGAATATTTCCTTCACGCCTCACCTGTGTGTGTCTGCTGCCAACCATTCCGTGTTCCGTGTTCCGTGTTACTGTGCTGTGTGTGTGTGTGTGTGTACACACTTCTGTGCCCACGTTTTTAGACACAAGACAGATTATTAAGCGATCAACACAAACCATATTAGCCCAGCTTGATGGATGAGCGTACAGGAGGGAGGATGGATGGGGGGATGGATGGAGGGTGGAGTGGAAGAGAAGGATATCGGCTTGCAGTAGAGACTAGGAGGGTGGCAGGCAGGCAGTTTTTAGCGTGACACCCCATTGTCCTCGTCCCCTGTTCTGCCTACAGCAACACGGCTTCAGACATGGAGCCTTCTTGTGATATAACCCATCAGAAGCTAAATGTGTGTGTGTGTGTGTTTATATATGAGTGTTAGTGTGTGTGAGCCCAGGCATTCTCCCCGCTCCTCGTTCCTCATTCTCTATCCTTCCTCTCGTTCCCCCCCACTCGCCCTTT
>CAEFZP010003249.1:0-18154 GCA_903064625.1 Mallotus villosus
TCTGGACTGAGCACATTCGGTGGGGAACTTTGTTTAAATCTCTCTTCTCGTGTCGCGTTTTTCGATAAGTAATCTGGCCCTCCTCGTTCTTTTTAAGGGCCGTCGGTGAACTGTGACAACTTTCGGGCTGCGGACCTCCGCAACTCCCTCCAACATCAACACAGCACGTGGGAGCGGACAGCTATGGAAACTCTGTGTGAAGCTGAACTGAACTGACGCAACGCAGACACAGAACTCAGCATCTACCAGAAAGAGATAAGAGCAGACAAACAACTTTTCTATCTCAGACTCGAGACGGGAAAACTCCTCTTTATTTTGTAAAGATATATATATATATTTGTAAAGGGTGGACGTAGAATCCACAAACCATGTAGCGACGTATGTTGACAGAGTTTGCTAGATTTTGTGATGTTATAACTTAAAGCCTGTCAAAGGTTAGTCCCTGTGAGTGTGTGAGTGTGTGTGTGTGTGTGTGGCTCAGCTGCAGGCTAACAAGATACACGCTGAGAGTCACCCATCCACACACACTCTGGGCACTGCATCACAGAAGCACACTGTCCTTAGCTTAACACAGACACACACACACCACACACACACACACACACACACACAACACAGACTCCCTTGCACTGGTCCACAATTTGCAATCGGCCGGCGTTCCGTACCATGTAAAGATGCAGGCTTTATCGGCAGTTGGAATGGAATGTTCACCCACAGGAAGATCATGGCATGAGCCGAGAGGAAAACATACGCAGACTGTTTCACGTGGAGGGAAAGAAGGAGTTATTTTAAGGTGCCAGGCAGCTAAAGACTTGATGAATCTCTGTGGGGGCGCCCTGCGCGGCGTAGACGCGAACAATAACAGTCCTGAGGTTGACATCACACATTTGACCTTCGCTTCCCACCAGCCATTTCTCTCACACCGCTCTTTAAACACGTCTGTGATCCACACCAAACTACAGCACAGCCCAAGATGTGACTATCTACTGTAAGCTGCAGCGAGCGCTGTTGTACAGTACGTGCATGTGTGTGTATCCACATAGCGAGGTGTGTGTGTGGGTGTGTGTGTGGGACAGAACCAAGCCCTGTGTTTTGGTGCAGAAGGGTACTGCAGTGACCACAGAGAAGTGGCCCACTGGGCAGCTGAATAAACGACACGGCTTCACGGGAACACTCAGCCAAGAGAGATAGAGAGAGGAGAGAGAGACAGAGAGAGAGATAGACAGAGACAGAGAGAGAGAGAGAGAGATAGAGAGAGAGAGAGCAGGAAGCGTGGGGGAGTGTGTTATTTAAGTATGACTTCACAGGAACTCATTGTAGACAAGTGTTGGTGGTTAAAAGATGAAAAGAAGAACGTACGACAGACAGATCATTTCCTGACCATCGTGTCTGTGTATAATAGCCATAACTGGGTCACTGGTTCAGGAACAGTTCAGATCCCGTCAACCAAACCAGCACAAGGGTTTAGGAACTAAACATTTGGGTGTCTCTTACGGAGAGGCCAGGCCTGGCCTCACTTAAAGGGAAGGTCTGGGAAAGTCATCTTCCGACCGTGAAGGACCGTGAAGAAAACATCTTCCTCTTCTATTTTGCGTCCCTCTGCTAATCCAAACTAGAGAGTTTGACCCTAACCCTACAATCTTGTTGGATGAACCTTCCCGCTGTAACTCAAACTCTGTCTGCCCAGGGAATTAAGAAGTGAAGAAATGCGACCCGCCCCTTTAAGGCCCTGGGAGACCACCTTTTCTACGAAAGAAGAAAATTCAAGGGGAAAGAGTCCAAACAATTTCAGACATCGACCGCAGAGACAAAACAGAGCCATGAGGTCTGTGTTTTTGTACGTCAGTCAGAAGGCAGTAGACAGCAACAGTCATGTGTACATCTCGAGCAAGGCTGAGCTGAAACAAGGAAGGAGACAGGGTAGGATTCCACTTGGCAAGATCCCTGACCTTTAATAAAACATCGTTTGACCACTTTCAAGAGGAACAGAACCCCCAAGAAGAAAGGAGTGGAGAGTGAGAAGGAGGAGAAGGACATTGGCTGCCAAGCTAAACAACACAGCACAGACAAGCAGGCCGTCCCTTTGTACTGGAGAGCAAAATACAGAAAAAGAAATAGATGAGGAGAGAGAGAGGAGAGAGAGAGAGAGAGAGAGAGAGTAGGAGAGAGAGATAGAGAGAGTAGAGAGAGAGACAGAGACAGAGACAGAGACAGAGACAGAGACAGAGACAGAGACAGAGACAGATACATAGACAGAGACAGAGACAGAGACAAGACAGAGACAGAGACAGAGACAGAGACAGAGACAGAGACAGAGACAGAGACGAGACAGAGACAGAGACAAGACAGAGAGAGAACAGAGAGATAGAGAGAGATAGAGAGAGAGAGAGAGTAGAGATAACCAGATAAAGAATGAGAGACAATGGAAGATTGGGATAGAAGAGAGGCGAAACAACGAGACGAAATTACAAAGACGAAAGGTTGAGCGACTCATCCACAACAAAAACAAACTAGACGAACGAGAGCTGCGTGTGCAACAACCTGGTCTAATTTAAAGGGACGGTGAGTAATTGCGTTTAAAGCCCTCGAGAAACAAACGAAGGGGCTGTTGGGGCTTTGAACGTAGCTCTGTTGTCCTGTGCTGCACCCGGAGGGTTGGGACTCCAGCAGTAAATTAGGCAACCACAACACATGTTAAACTACACGCACTGTAGACAGCTGCGGTTCATCAAAAGGGATAATGCCTCACATGGGTCCTGGAGAAAGATAATGAGATTATAATTGCTTACAAAGATATTGACACTTATTCAAGCGAAACGGGAAAATGCCTGTCCTGACAGTGCCAGAAAACAGTACATTAACACACTGTCACTTACATTGCAAGACCACATCAGACCATTGCTGTAGACCACACTAAGCCATGCCCAAAGATCGAGAATCATTCGGGAACGAAGAGCACCACCCTTTCACGTTTAAACTTAAATTGTACAGTATAATCAGTATAAGGGGCACGAGAGAGAGAGAGCAAGAGCAGAGCGAGAGCAGAGAGAGAGAGATAGAGAGAGAGGAAAGAGGAGAGAGAGAGAGGAGAGAGATGAGAGAGAGAGAGGAGAGAGAGAGAGAGAGGAGAGAGAGAGAGAGAGAGAGGAGAGAGAGAGAGAGGAGAGAGAGGAGAGAGAGAGAGAGAGAGGGCAGGGCTGTTGCTCCACATTCTGGGGTGAACCCAAAAAACAGAGAGGGTTGAGATATTGAGAGGGAAATAAAGAAAAGGAGAGAGAGAGAACGGAGGGGGGGAAGAATGAAATAAGGCTAAAAAAAGAGAGAGAGACAGGACAAATAGTAGAGACTGAAAAACAGAGATTGATCCACCAAGAGAGGGAGAGCAAGGTCAAAACACAACAGGGGGAGGACTTGATCAAGGAAACAGGAATGTGGAGAGACTCCACCCTGAACCCACCATCCAAACTCAGAGTGAACCCCACAGCCCAGCGGTGAGAAACAAGCCAAACAAACTAGGCCAGGCGACGTTTATAAAAACTACTCCAATTAACTGTGGTGTGGGCAGAGCCTATTATGGATAGTTCTGTGGGTTATCTAAACAGAATGGCATTTCTTTTCTTCCACAGAGTTCTGTATGCGTAGCTCTAAATTCCGACAACCTAGGATGTCCTCGAGAATGATAAGTAAACGTACAAGATGAATGAGGAACGATGGACTCCGTCCAGCTGGACTCTTTATCTGTGTATTAGACGAGGTATTAATCATAAAAACGATGGAGTCAAAATGTAGTTATCCACGCTTGGATGGGAAACACAGACGTGTCTGGGGCTTGTGAAACTAGACAGAGAGCGTGCCTTCGCACGGCTGGGCCTGCCTGCCTTCCAAGCCAGCCTTTCTGGGAGTCAGAGGTTCAGCTAGTCCTTGATGGGGTGGTGCGTGTCCTGGCTTCCTGTAACAAGAGCAGCTGCTTCCTGGTTCCTCCATCATGACATCACCAACAGACTAGACTAGACTTTCCAATGTTTACGAAAAAAACGTAGAGAGAGGTGGTTGGACTAGGTTGGACCTGGAGCTGTGGTTTGAGGATTAGACATGGGTGCTAAGTCATGTTTAGTGAAGCAGAAAAGCCATGGTCACTTTGTTTCCCTGATTGCTTTCACTTCTCTAGGCAGTTCAAGACAGCACTGGGATCTGGATTTGATTCACGACAGTCTCTGTCCCCCAGTCCTTTCCCCCATACTGGTGTGGTCAAACCCGGTCACCAGACCTGGAAGGAGAGACCACCAGTCCAGCTTGTTGTTTCAAGACCACAGACGATCTGCAGAAGGAGTCAGAATCACTGACCATACAACTGCATCAAGACACTAAATCTATTACAATCAGCTAAAGGGATAGCCGCCTGCTGTTAGGAGCTCAAAACGGGTCCGTCCTAGTGTTAGCTACTTTAATGTGCTTAACTTCCATTCCAACATGGTACCTGACACCTGTTGGACCAGTGAATCTAGCTCCGTAACTGTTTCTGGGTATGAGAAAGACAGAGAACACAGGTTTCTGTGTTAGCATGATGATAACACCTGACTGTGGAGATATCTGGCTGCCCTTTCAGTGCTGAGGACATGGCTAGGCTGGATCGCAAAGTGGAAATATCAACGTCATGACTTACATCAAGGGCTGGCAAAGGTCTTTGTCTATTCGCTGAAGTTCTTGAGGGCGGAGTCATAGCTTTGCAGTGCAGTAGTAACTACCCACTGGGCGCCCGAATCAGTCTCCCTCTCTGTGGATAATCTCTTTAACAGATTCCACAGAGGTTTAAAAGTAGGACAACCCCCCGTTTAAACAAACATCTGGAAACTGTGTGTGTGTGTCTATAGAAAGAAACATCTGGAATCTGTGTGTGTGTGTAGAAGGTGTTTGAGTGTATGCGTGTGTTTATTGTAGTTATGTATTGTACTGTATGTGTGGTGTGTTTAATCAGGTTTAGACAGGCCTGCTGCATGTTTCTAAGGCTGCCAATATTTTCCATGTGCTCCACATGAATGGAAAACTGAATGGACAGAGAGAGAGAGAGTGGTTTGGTGTGTGTGTGTGTGTGGTGTGTGTGTGTGTGTGTGTGTGTGTGGGGTAGAGTTAAGAAAGAGATGAAAACATTTGTAAGAGTGATACAGGTAAACTAGGCATATGTTGGGTCTAAATAGGCAAACATCCTGACTACATGAGTGTGTTTTTGTGCAAACAAAGAGACTGGATAATCAGGTCATAAACATGTTCACGATTATTTGGCTTTCAGTTTTAAGTACCCTTCAATTACTCTGTTGGACTGTTCAAATGAATGCTTCAGCAACGTTTACTTAACGTTGTTTTCAGCAACAATTGTCATTTAGCCAATGAAGCAGCATATCCTTGAACTACAGAGGTTAATAACTTGTGGAGAGGAGATAAGAGGAAGCACTGTACAGTAATGTGAGCAGAAGGAATGCTGATCCGTACCAGCCAGGGCAAAGCAGTGGACGTGCTAGACTGCAAAATATTGAGAAACTGTAGGCTACACAAGGGTTGCTATACAATGAAATAGCTTTACATTATCAGACTCCGCGAAAAAAGCCGTTTGGTTGGAAGTCTTTTAAATCCAAAAGAATCGTAGCCTATATGAATGCCTATATTTGCAAACCGATTTGTTTGCCAAAAGTCTAAACTGGTGAAGACATTCCTTTGTCAACCTCAATGTTATTTGAGGTATCGCATTTTGTTTACTGATCAGTTTCCCCTTTCCCATGACTCAAGGCTATTTATATAGGAAAATAGGACCGCGTATAGTTTATAAAATTTAAGCTGACAACCCAACTGACCAATGTAGAAGTATTGTTTGCTGCCTAACACAGAAACAACAATTGCCTCTTGTAAAAAGAACAACAAAAACAAACTTTCGGACTTTTCAACACTGAAACACCCGAACCCAACATCCCTTCTGTCAACTTACCTGAAATTTAAGCGCAGTTGACCAGACAACTTTGGACACCTACATTCCAACAATCTTTTCGCATCTTCAGAAGAGTTACATATTAAATCGATCGCACTTGCTTTCAGGTTATATCATGTTCTTGTATCAGTCCGATTGTTGCATGTAATCGCATGTCTTTCAAAGCTTTTCTTGCCTCTTCAACCGGCAAACTTCTAGCACGCACGGTAGCACCTCACCGCATTCAAGTTTTTCGTTTTGGTCCCAAAAAATAAGTCGAAAAAACTCTAGTGGTATAATTAGCATGCGCCTATATTCTACACACGACGGGAAATATTCCGTCCGTGAACCAAGGATTCGATCGTCGATCACATCATTATCCCTATTTCGTGAGCAGATCACGATAAACCTTATTCGACAGTTAGTCGACATGTACGTTATTCCTGTGAGCGAGTTTCTGTAGAAAAAAACACAGCAAAGGCAACGCTGTATGTAAATCAGTTTATTGCCAAAAGACCCCTGGGAACAAAATATGCCAAATACCCTCCAAGAGGCCCTTAAGAGTGAGAGAGATACACAAAATACCCAGAGGCCCTCACGAAAAAAATGAGGATTTACAAACAAGTCCAAAGACATGACAGTATAATGACATTGGTTTGTTGGAAACTATTTGTGTAGTAGCCCTACATTCTAAATACTGTAAATTTCAAATGCCTGCTTGCCATTTTAAGTTACTTAAACATTTCTGTTTATCATCCTATCTCACATGGTATGTACAACTTAATCAACACAGTGCTTTTCTGATCAGGGCAAACCTTAAAAGTACACACAAAATAACTTGACTTTTATGAAATAGACATGCAGACCAACATATAATTCTCTATTAACCTAAAATGTACCGCAAACTATCTTCTATGTGCCAAATAAGTCGTTATCCCCGTTGCACAATGTAATATA
Organism: Mallotus villosus; assembly: GCA_903064625.1. Classification (NCBI taxonomy): domain Eukaryota; kingdom Metazoa; phylum Chordata; class Actinopteri; order Osmeriformes; family Salangidae; genus Mallotus; species Mallotus villosus. The sequence continues at coordinate 6,914 of CAEFZP010003249.1, forward strand.
CTATGTTGAGCATACCCAACAAGATGGGAAACCAACCTCCACCTAGATACAGCTGTTGCTATAGTGACAGCGATGACACTCTAGAATAGAAACAGAATTTCGAGTGCTGGACGGACTTGGTTCCAATCGATGACGTAATGGTAGAATCAGTGGGCATATTCACTGCATGCCATGATTTTACAAATCCAGTTAGTGCAGTTAGTCTGTAAGGATTTCCAGTGTGTAAATTCGGATACAAATCCTCATTAAACTATCCCACAGGGCTCTGAATACGAATCTCTTTAACAGTTGAAAAAAAAGAAATATATTTCCATGTTTGGTTCAAACACATGCTGATAAAAGGGGGCAATCATGTTGACAAAAGATTTCGGCTCAAATACAAGCATAACAACATGTCCACGAGTATTGATTCTATTTGGCATTTTTTTGTTATTGATTGTTTTTTAATCATCAAATACAAGGAGATGTTATTCGAGTATAAGCACTGTGTTCAGAATACATATGTTGTGCAAGTGCCAAGGGTTTCACTGGTGTGACCATGACCATCACCGCAGTACCAAATCTTACTCGGGGGTTTCCAAGCAACACACTAGAAGTTCCTTCTAGAGTCTCGGGTCAAACCCAGTGAGAGTGCTCCGTGAAACATCTGCAAAACTTTTTCAAAATATACAAATGCTGCAATATATATATATATATATATGTATGTATTCTTTTCTGTAATCAGAACTATACAAAACTTATAAATTATCAAGTTCTATTCTTAAATATGAAACATCAAGTCAGTTTCCCAGTTAACAGATTATATTAGGTACACTGTACAGATCAATATACACGTATATCCTGCATATATCCTGTATATATCCTGTATAGAACGAACACAAAGCATTCCATGTCACTTACTGGTGCCCCAAAGATCTGAGACCGAGAGATCTGACGTAATCCCAGAATAAATAAATTCATAAATAAAGCATGATTAGTCCTCTCAGTAACAGTGGTTTCCTGGGTCCTTCTTGAGATTACCGTAAATGAAACTCTAGATAGACACACACACACACAGACACACACGCACACACCACACACACACACACACACACACACGTAACCCCTAAACCTCTCTTTCGACAGTGTACTTTTTTATACCTATTCTAAAAATACCTTTGTATTTAAGAAGTACTAACGTTGTACTCAGCCGAGAGACTAAACACTACCCTTGAATTGTCCAATAAATCTAAACTCTAACACCTCAGTAGTCACGGAGTAACATCATATTATTTCTATTCAATAAAGTGACAGTGCTGGACTTCAGTTACAGGAATATCCCTTTTCTACAATAATGTTTTGGAAATACATAGCCCACATAATATTTGGATATATCTATAGAAAGCAACAAAAGAAAAAGAAGAATATATTTACATAAATACCATTAAATATATAGAGAGATATTTAACTATAGGCTATTATTCCTCAGAGGGCAAAAGGAATAGATTTGCGGCTAGCACAGCATGCTAACATGAGGCTATGGGTTTCTATTGAGTATTGAGAGAAATGTTAGCATCGGTGTGTCACTGGCAGGCCAAGTCAGGGCACAACAAAAACATCTTTCCCCTTTTTCAATCTCAAAACTTGATACAAACCTGTTGAAGAAATAGGCCTATCTCTGTCTTTTCCTCTATGAAAATACCTTCAAATATATACATAAATTCAGTCTTAACTTAAAACAAATTAGTATACTGTACATATCCTTTTGTACAAAGAGTAACAAACACAATCTTATGGGCAAATCTCCATCAGCAAATCATCTTCTTTCAATTGATCAGTTAGTTACAGCAGCAGCAAGTCTACCAACAGCGGCCCACTGTTGATGATAATACAATTGAGTTTGTCCTCCAGTTCAAAGTCTTCAACCAGCAACTTCAACAGGAAGTAGTCACTATTCAACTCACTGATTGGTTGACATCCTCATCAGCTTCAACAGGACTTCGTCATTCTCCGTCTCATTGAAAGCAAGCCCTCTCCACAAATCTTAGGACCTTCTTCGATCGTCCTCTTGTATTGCACCAAAGATAAATGATAAATAACTTTTTTCCAGAAGGTAGAGATCCAGGCGAGGACGCCGTTGGCTTGGCAACCAGCCAGACATGACGGCGAGGGAGGAGGACGAAGTGAAGGACAAAGGAAGATCAGAGGATCTCTCGGCACATGGGCAGGTTGACGAAGATGAAGACGTTGAACTCGATGAGGATGGAGAAGCAGAGGAAGACGGCGTAGGTGAACAGGCAGGCCAAGCCCAGGCGCTTGTCCAGGGTCCATTTGTTTAAGTGGACTCCCAGAACCTGAGGAAGAACCAGAGCAGAGGGGAGAGGAGGACAGGAGTGGGGCAGGGAGGAGGAAGGAGAGGAGGATGAGAGGAGGAGAGGAGTGGGGAAGGGAGGAGAAGAGAGGAGAAGAGACAGGAAAGAGGAGGACAGGAGTGGGAAGGGAGGAGAAGAGAGGAGATGAGAGGGAGGGACAGGAGTGGGAGAAGGGAGGAGAGTGAGAGGAGAGAGAGTGAGGATGACAGGAGTCGGGGAAGGGAGAGAAGAGAGGCAGGAGGACGGAGGGGACAGGAGTGGGGAAGGGAGGAGAGACGGAGGAGAGGAGGGACGAGAGAGGAGTGGAGGAAAGAGTGAAGGGAGGAGAGAGAGAGAGGAGCGAGAGGAGGACAGGAGTGGGGACTGGGAGGAGAAGGAGAGAGAGGAGAGGAGGCGCAGAGTGAGGACAGGACGTAGGAGGAAGAGAGAGGAGGAGCAGAGAGGAGGACAGGAGTGGGGAAGGGAGAGAGAGAGGAGAGGAGGAGAGGAGGAGAGAGGAGAGGACAGGCGTGGGGAAGGGAGGAGAAGAGAGGAGGAGAGAGGAGGACAGGAGTGGGGAAGGGAGGAGAGGAGAGGAGGAGAGAGGCGAGGAGACTATCTTTAGTATGAGACACTACCAGTGTGGAACAGTGTGGAAGGGCGAGAAGGCGTGTGAGGCATGTGCCTCCTCAATCCTTTTCCGACACCAACCCCACACATTACCACCACTTTTAAAAATGGCGCCCCCCCCGTAATCAAATGCGCTTGTCTCTTACTGTGAAGAAGACGGAAGCCAGAAGCAGTCCCACGGAGAAGATGAGCCCCCTGCTGTTCAGATGGATCTGAACACACACAGGGGACGGCTTCCATTAGCAACACGTACACAACAACAACCATTATGACACATCGTACAAGACGCAACTGTCGATATTCCTCCTAGACTTGGTCTGTAAGCTGTGTGTGTGTGTGTATGGGGGAGGTGTATGGTTGTGTGTGTGTGTGTGTGTGTGTGTGTGCAGGAGACAGACCTCAGAGCCGTAGTCGATGCAGAGAGTTTTGCAGGCACCAGGGTAGACCCAGACCCACCAGGATATCAAACACGTTACTGCCGATGGAGTTCGAGATGGCCATGTCACCCAGACCTGAGGACAAACACCTCGATCAATCACGACTGAATCAATCGCCAATCAATCATCGTTGTCTGTATAAAAGTGTGTCGCGTGGTTTGTGTGCTAATGTTTATGTCCCTGTGCGATGTCCCAAGTGTGTGTGCAGGTGTGTGTGCACGTTGTGTGTGCCTACCTTGCCGTGCCACGATGAGGCTGGCCATGCAGTCTGGAACGCTGGTGCCCGCTGCCAGGAAGGTGATGCCCATGATGACGTCAGGGATGCCCAGGGTAAACCCGATCACAGTCACCTGAAACAGCAGATTCCAACTCTCATGAACAACCTCTGACAGATTGATGATAAGTTTGATTCAATTCTACCTTGGATTCTACTACTGTCAGCCCAAAGCGTCGACTTGTGCTTTGTGGAATAATGTTAAGGATACGTCTCCAATATAAATCACATGCTACCTCAATAAGATGAACTGGAACAAGATACAATAACATACTCTAAAATTCAATTAGATTCAAACTACTTTATCAACATCAAGTATATTACATAACCATGGTCAACACTAACAAACAATCCACACCGAATAAACGTTCAAACCCCACAGGAATTCCAGTCCCCCCGTCCCCCCCCATCCCCCGTTGAACAAAATGTCACGGACGTCCCCGGAAAAAAACCGAGATGGCGGCTGCTGCTGACTCACCATCCAGACCATGATGTAGGAGAGGCAGGCGATCCAGATGGTGGAGGTGACGAAGGCCACCATGAACCAGTTCTGCCAGCGCCGCTTGGCACAGTTGGGCACGGTGAGGAAGAGGAGGAGGCAGAGCGGCCACATGACCATCCACTTCAGCTTGTTACACACCCCCCCGCTGGGGAGAGAAGAGAGAGAGAGAGAGAGAAAGAGAGAGGGAGAGAGAGAGAGAGAGAGAAAGAGAGGAGGGAGAGATGGAGAGAGAGAGGAGAGAGAGAGAGAGAGAGAGAGAAGATGAGGAGAGAGAAAGGGACGGTGACGGAAGAGAAAGTTAAGAAATTGGAAAGGAAGGACGGAAGATAGAGAGAAAGAACAATAAGGGTTTATTTGAATCCGGTCGCCACAGTGACCGCACGGTGTTCTTCAGAGGCATCCGGGTGAGCACACGCAATGCGTTACCTGGTATCTTGAAAGGCACCAGCGGGCCCCCTTCCTCCTCGCCCTCCTCCTCCTCCTCCCCCTCTCCGCCGTTCTCGTTGTTCTCGTTGTCCTCGTTCTCGTTCTCCGTCTCGTTCCCCGACTCCACGCCGCCCTGGAGCCGGCACCGCCCGTTCAGCCCCCGCTCGGCCCCGCCCATCCCGTTCTCCAGGCCCCGCCTCTCCGGGAGCCTGGAGGCGGAGTCCGAGTCGCCGTTGGTGATGCGCGTCACCCGGGTCTCGCTGGTGTTGATCAGCCTCTGCCTCTGTCGAGACACAGCGCGGGCTGGGAGGTCACTCACCTGTGTGTGTGTGTCACCTGTGTGTGTGTGTGTCACCTGTGTGTCTGAAGTGTTTGTGTATAGTTGTGTGTGTGTTTGTGGGTCTCAGTGTGTGCCTCTGCGTGTGTGTGTGTGTGTCTTGCCTCGTTGATGATCATGCGCGAGGCCATGGTGAGGCGTGTCCGTGGGGAGAAGTGGCTGGTGATCATGATCCTCATGCCCGCCTCCGAGAAGGACAGCTGGTGAGGGTAGGCCGACAGCAGCTCGTCCACCATCAACACCGACGGTTTACAGTGGAAGTTAGCTGCAGGAACAAAGACAACAACAACAAAACCCCCCCGCCGGAATCACCACTCACTCCTCTCAGAATCAACAGGGTATGGTTGAAGCGACCGAACAGGACAGAGCCAAAATGGCGGCTCAGTGGTGGCGAACCGACGGTTGTGATGTTTGACACAAAATGGCCGCCGTATGTGGTCGACGCGCACCTTTCTTAAGCAGGACGCGTGTGGCGTCGCAGGTGACGTCCTCCAGCTCGGTGCTTCCTGTCAGGCCGTTGGTCAGGTTTATCGAGCTCTTCTTCCGCCGGTCGAAGTAGCGGTGAGCTCGGCCATTAAACCTACAGACACAGGAGGAGGGTGGAAAAAAGGGTTTAACAGTGTCTGGCCAAACATTTAATGCGTAGTCATCATGTCGGATGGTCACCGGAATACACATATTCCATGTTGATTTAAGCGCTAGCTGGAATAGGAAATGACTCAATGACAAATATACTCACTTCATGATTATGATGTAAACCAAATACATCAGGACCAGTACTAAGGACTCCCAGCTGGAATAAATCACACCCACAAACTCTTAATCAATGACATCAAGCCCAGTGGCCAGCTACGTATAATCATAAATGTATGTTTTATGTACGTGACTTAAACGTACCATGTGACCTTCTCATCGTAGATAAACTGGAGGGTAAAAAGGAAGATAATATCAGGCTCCAACATTTTTTTTGCCATAAAAGTTTCGATTCTCACACAGACAAGACCCAAACTGGACTTTTCAGCAACACTGTATCTTGCCCACTAGAGGGCACCCTCTGTCCAGCGATTCTCTCCATTTGAGCAAACTACTATTTCAACTCATTAGAATCTATGCATTGACATAATACACTGGTGATACAGTGTGTGTGTGTGTATGTGTGTGTGTGTGTGTGTGTGTGTGTGTGTGTGTGTGTGTGTGTGAGTCCAAAATATACAGCGATGACTCACAAAGATGTCACATTAGTGTGTGTGCGTGTGTATGGTTGCATTTGTGTGTGTATGGTTGCGTGTGTTTGTGTGTGTTCATCCCTGTGTGAATAAGTGTGAACACGTGCGGGTGTGTGGCCTCTATGTAAGAGTACAGTCAGTTGGACTAATTGGGATGACTGATAGTTGTCTCTGCATTAGTTTAACCAATGCTTACTCTCTCTCTCTCTCTCTCTCTCTCTCCATCTCTCTCTCTCATCTCTCTCTCTCTCTCTCTCTGTCTTTCCTCTCTCTCTCGTTCTCTCTCTCTCTCCATATCTCTCTCTCCATATCTCTCTCTCCATATCTCTCTCACCCGTCTCTCTCTCTCTCTCTCTTTTGCATTCTCTGTATTTCTATGCCTACGGTACTGTATTAATCAGTGTGGGCGAATGGCTGTAAATGACATGATTGTGAAAAGACTACAATTGCGTCCTATTCAAAGACAGCAATCTCATGTGTGTGTTTCCATATATATGTGTGTGCGCATGCAAGTATATTTGCACGTGTGTTTTTCCACTTACAGCGATAAGAGCCACAATAGAGAAAGTGTAATATGTGGAATCTCTCAGGAGCGTCCAATGGGAGAGCTTCACCGCCTACAAGCAGGAAGAGAAAGGAATGAGGAACAGTTGACTCCGAAATGGGTTTACATTAACATAATAACATACATCAAATACATATAAGTGCTTTGGAGTTGACCCTGAGGTTCCAATTCATCTGTGACAGCGAAGCACTACACACCTACAATAATGGTGTTGGTGTATCCATAGATTTTACATAAGCAGATGCCGTAGCGAGCTACCTAGCAGAGTGATGACTAACTGACTTAGAATTTCGGTCCCCCTCCTACAGTAAAAACATTACATATAACCCTCACAGAGAAAGAAAAATGTTTTTTTAGATTTCCCTCCAACAACTAGTACGTTGGTTTAGAGGAAAAACTAGCAAAGAAGAGACAGCCTAAACTTGTATTTTTTTTTAAAGAAAAGCTAATAGCAGCGTAGCATTAACGAGATAAACAATGAAGTGAGGTTAGCTTGAGCGCATTAAGATGATTTTAATACACCACACCCCCTTGACACGACTAGCTCTCCTTACATAATACACAATCTGTGATCAAATCTCTGTTTTACCTCGCTATTTTTTCAGGGCTTATCTGAGGGAGTTTGTTGTCATGCAAGCTTATGTCCTGGCTGGCCATGTCAAACTACCACTAGGATGTAAAGTCATGTTCACAGAGTCAGGCTTTGACCAGACATCTGACACACCATGTGGGCACAGCCACGAGGGAAACATCATATTGCATTGTGTGTGTGTGTGTTTGTGTTGTGTGTGTTTGTGTGTGTTTGTGTGTGTGTGTGTTTGTGTGTGTGTGTGTTTGTTTGTGTGTGTGTGTTTGTGTGTTTGTGTGTGTGTACAGTACATATGTGACGAAGCACACGTGTTCGGCTCCGAGCCAATGACACACAGTGTGTATGTACGGTGCAGGCTATTCAGCGCAGGCACTCGCCGTGGCGTGTGAGGGGAACGGGACGCGGCTGCAACGCGATTGTCTATTTATATGCGTGTTTACATATGTATGAACGACAGGTTCAGCGTGCATGGACTGTTGCCAGGTCAACTGCACAGCAGAGCCGAGCCGAGAACATATCATGTGGGTGTGTTTCCGTCGGTGACATCATACCTGCCCGGCGAAGAGCCCACACACTCCTATGATGCACAGGATGTTGAACACGGCCGAGCCCACGATGGTCCCCACCCCCACGTCACCTTTAGTCACGAACACCCCTGCAGAGAGACCACACACACACACACACACACGGATAAGCATGTCATTCACACACACACACACACACATACATAGTTCCTTTGCACACACCACACATGCAATCACACGCACGTTCCATTTAGACACGCACCGGTTTGAATTGTTAAAGACCAAACAACAGGCGTTCCATTTAGACAGACACACACATGTGAGCGCACACCACACACCCGCACACAACCCTCCCCCTCCCCCCTTCCCCCCTCCCCTTCATAAAAGCAGCAGAGTGCAGACAGTATCTGCTGTGTGGGGTTACCATGACTTCAGATGCCGCACTCACTCACACAGTCAGCGAACATCCGTCACAGTAGTCACAACACGTGTAGACGACCCGGCTTCAAGCAAGGTGGCTCTGCGCTAGAGCTTGTGACAGCGAGGGTCATAGGTTCAAGGGTCATAGGTTCAAGGGTCATGGGTTCAGATCCCCTCTGCAGGTGTCTTTGGATCAAAGCGTCTGCTGCAGGATCGCATCCAGTTACAACGTAGTCAATGGCTTCTGCCGCTCAGTTTGAGTATATCTAAGTTAAAAAAAGGCGATCTTGGTCTTCAAAGCCTTGTTTGCTCGACGGACATCTTTGCAGACCTCATGAAAGGGAAGGATCGCTTTGCATCTCATCAGCATAGTGATGTTTGCAGAAACCTAATTTGCCTATATAGCAGTTTGGGATTTACATAATACAACTGGAATTCTATTGTCTATGCTGAAATATGGCTCCACTGTAATCGTTCAGATGAAAGCAGCTACTATGGATATTGCTCTACATGGTCTGTGTGTACTGTCCCATAGGGTCTGTGCATACTGTCCCATAGGGTCTGTGGAGGGGAGAAGGATAACCATAGGGGATCGGAGATAGGGGAGGAAGGAGGAGGCTAGGAAATAGGGGATCGAAGATAGGGGAGGGAGGGAGGAGGCTAGGAAATAGGGGAGGATGGAGGAGGCTAGGAAATTGGGGATGTGGAATAGGGAGGAGGGGGACTCTAGGGAATAGGGGATGTTGAAGATAGGAGCTAGGGAAGGAGGAGTGGGGACGGAGGAGGGCTGGGAGGGAGGGAGAATGTTACCGATGACGGAGGTGAACAGTTCAGGGGCAGAGCTCCCGGCTGCCATGAAGGTGGCCCCTGCTACGTCCTCACTCGGTCCAGACCGCTGGAGAGTGAGACGCGGATCAGAGCGAGAGAGATAGAGAGAGGGAGAGAGCATGAGGATTGTCAGAGACATGAGCGAGAGAGATGCGAGCAATAGAGAGAGCGAGCTGGAGAGCAAGATAGCACAGCTTGAAGAGCACTGCGAGAGATGGTAAGCGAAAGGGATCGAGGAAAATCTTATAACTCCTGATAATCACCACAGAGCAGACTGGACCGTGGACAGCGAGAGATGCTCCCCCCCCACCGGATTCATCTCTTACTATACTGTCCTCATCCTTGCTCCCCTGCCAACGTCCACATCGACCGAATGCCACACAACACAACCCAAATTTCACATCAAACACAGCAAAACCACATTAACCCCCACATCTGGTGTTTCCGCCCTCTCTCTTTCCTTCAATACCCTCTCACCCCTCGGGGAGCATCGTCTCCCTTCACGTTACACCGTCTGCCATGACCCCTCCGCCTCCCTATGTTCCCATATTTTTGATTTTAGGATCAACACCTTGGACAGGATGTGGAGAAAGAGGATTACATCCTACACGTCCTTCCTGTGCATGTATGTTTGCCCACATGCATACCAACCTCACACCACATAGTCTTTCTCTCTCTCCATGAGATTTGAAACAAGTCGTTCAATCACATCATCAACACAACCAGTGGGGTGGGGGTGGGGGGCGAAGAGGCACAGAAAACTGTACATGCCTGAAAGTGAGTAGAAGGAGAATGGGGAGTAAAGGAGAGGGGGAGGGAAAAAAGGAGAGGTAGGGGGTGACAGAGGGGGGAGAAACCGAGAAGATTGCAATAAATAGAGAGAAGAAAAGACATATATACCAATAGAGGGAGAGATGTAAGAAGGAAAGATCAAAAAAAATAGAAGAGGGCAAGGAAGGAACGAGTGGGTGGTTGATAGAACAAATCAGATAAATATAGCCGACAAGTCTATTCATTATTTACAAGACGTTGTATATGCATGAGTGAGCCACTGCGAATACATATTTCATGCCCGAGTATTACTGTAACAAAACCAGTTTTCACGTGCAAGCATAGAAATGGAGTCATGGTATTGAGAGAGGATTAGTAGCCAATAGCGAGTAAACAAAGATATATATAGTTTAGAAATTAGGTGAGATAGAGAGATATATAGAGCTATATCGATTATCTATACTCATTTATATAGTCTTCATGACTACTCGTCTATCTACTACATCTAAGCTATCTCTCTCTCGCTCCTTGCCCCGCTCTCTCTCTCTCTATTGTTTTCTCCTCTCTCTCTCTAATCTCTATCATCTGCTCTCTCTCTCTCTCTCGTGTTTCTCTCGCTCTCTCTCTCATCTCTACTCTCTCTCTCTCTCCTCTCTCTCTTGTTTTTTTTTGTGGGGAGAAAAAATACTCCTACATCAGGTAAGCCCATATCGAACTCCTCAGTACTTCATTTTGTCCTTTTTAGTATTATGAGTTTCCTATTCATCCTTTTGTGGGATTATTATTAATCCCTGAGTTTTTAAAAAAATCCGTGTGTGGATTTTTGGGTCCTGAAAGGAGGTTAAGGATCACAAAACATACTGACCCAGGCTTTACTTGTCTTCCTCCCCATAATAATATCGTTTGTGGTGTTTTGTCCCCCCCGCTTATTTTTGTTGTGGTGTTCCGTTTTGGTGTGTTGTGTTTGTGGTTTGTGTCCGTTCTCACCTCAGAAAAATGAGCTTACGTAATTCACATGACACCACATTTGAACATTTAAAAAACAACAGAGATCAGATTAAATGGGAGTATTTTTGGCAGGAGTATATTAATAGGCAGGGATTTAAATTGTCAATCAAATGGATAACCTACCCGGAACAGGATCGCTTTGCCGGGGGTATTGATGAAAGCCACAACGCGCCACAGGTCAAAAGCCCTATCGAATGTCAGGAACAACCAATCCACTTTCCCTGGTTCCTGTGTTCCTCCGGTGGGCCGTGCTCTGTGCGAGAAGGGATGCCAGCGATGCAGACATATCAACCAGTCAGCTTTTTAGGCCCATGCTACCAGGGTTATCGGTCCATCTGAGCTATCCACGCGTGGAGAAAGAGAACAAGCCTACT
>CAEFZP010003250.1:0-130000 GCA_903064625.1 Mallotus villosus
ACAAGGAATTTACTTTGAATGAATGAATATGAATATATCTTTATTGTCATTGTCACAGGTACAACGAAATTAAGTGCAGTCCTTGTAATAAATAAATAAATACTAAATTAAAACCATAAAATAGTCACTATCAACTATAGGCATTCCAGGACATAGACACATAGGACATAAGACACACCCAAACAACATCCACATTCATAAATGTGCTTTACCCCACAGTGTCACACTATGCCTTAGTTTAGTTTTGGCAGCATTAAGGGAAGTTATGGCTGTCGGGTAAAAACTGTTAAGTAGTCTGTTTGTTTTAGTGTTCATGGACCGGTATCTCCTGCCTGATGGCAGTAGTTGAAACAGTTTGTGACCGGGGTGTGATAAGTCCTGCAGGATGGAGTGTGTCTTCTTGAGGCAGCGGGAGCTGTGCAGTTCTTCCAGGGAGGGAAGAGGGCAGCCGGTGATCTTTTGTGCTGCCTTTACAACCCCCTGGAGCCTTTTCCTCTGTGCCACTGTGCAGCTTTTAAACCAGACACACAGACAGTATGTGAGGATGCTCTCTATTGAGCAGCGGTAGAAGGACACCAGTAGTTTTTGGGGGATGTTGTTCTTCCTGAGAACTCTCAGGAAGTAGAGTCTCTGCTGGGCCTTCTTCACTAGGACAGTGGTGTTGATGCCCCAGGTCAGGTCCTCCATGATGTTCGCTCCCAGGAAGCGGAAGTCAGAGACCCTCTCCACACAGACCCCGCCTATCAGTAGTGGCTGGATGGCCGTCTTCTTCCTCCTGTAATCCACAACGAGCTCCTTGGTCTTCGTAGTGTTGAGGAGCAAGTTGTTGGCACTGCACCACCCCACCAAACGCTCCACCTCGTCTCTGTAGTGGGTCTCATCCCCCCTTGAGATGAGCCCCACTACTGTGGTGTCGTCTGCAAATTTGACGAAGGTGTTGCTGTGGTGGGCGGGAGTGCAGTCGTGGGTGTGTAGAGGGTATAGAGCAGAGGACTCAGCACGCAGCCCTGCGGGGAGCCAGTGCTGAGGCTGAGGGCAGTGGAGGTGTGGGGGCCCACTCTTACCCTCTGAGTGCGGTCTGTTAAAAAGTCCTTAATCCAAAGGCAGGTGGAGTGTGGTATTCCAATGTCTGCCAGTTTGAGCACCAGTCTGTGTGGGAGGATGGTATTAAAAGCAGAGCTAAAATCCATGAAGAGCAGCCGAGCATAGCTCCCCGCCTGCTCCAGGTGGGACAATGCAGCATGTAGGGCTGTGGCCACGGCGTCCTCAGTAGACCTATTAGCCCTGTAGGCAAACTGGTGTGGATCAAAGGTGGGGGGGATGAATGACATGATGTGACTACGAACCAGTTTTTCAAAGCACTTCATCACCACCGGGGTGAGTGCTACTGGCCGGTAGGAAGGTGTATACATTCAGCATATAGGAATCTTAACTTAATCTTATACAAGTGGTCTACCTGTACTAAAAGTACAAAGTCTCACTAATCTTAAGGTGCTTAAGTATGTCAAATTTAGAGCAGAGCAACAGTGTTCTCTATATCTGTGGGGTTAGGGGCACAGAGAGAAAGAGAGAGATATAGACAAACCCAGATTAGGACCCCAAAGGGCCCCTGGGCACTGAAGCTCATGCCCCCCCCCCGCCCCCCCCCGCCCCCCCCCCGCCCCCCCCCGCCCCCCCCGCCCCCCCCGGGGCGATAACAGAACTATGGACACTATGGACACAAAAAGACAATCTGACAGTATAGAAAGAATCCAGAAACGAGCCTGTAGAATCATCATGGGGAGACATTACCTCTCGTACTCCGATGCCCTGGTCACACTTGATCTCCAACGACTGTCAGAACGCAGACTGACCTTGTGCCAGGACTTTGCCCTTGCAGTCATCAAATCAGTAAGACACGCCCCCTGGCTATCTCCAGCTCGAAACAAGACACGCCCCCTGGCTATCTCCAGCTCGAAACAAGACACGCCCCCTGGCTATCTCCAGCTCGAAACAAGACACGCCCCCTGGCTATCTCCAGCTGGAAACAAGACACGCCCCCTGGCTATCTCCAGCTGGAAACAAGACACGCCCCCTGGCTATCTCCAGCTGGAAACAAGTCATACAGCATGCAACTCAGGCACACCCGCCACTACAAACTGTCAACTGGGACTAAGCGGTACCTATCTACAAATCAATGATTGGATGTGCCAACATTTCCTTCAATTAAACAACGATAAAACTGAAGTAATTGTCTTTGGTGCCAAAGATGAACAATTAAAAGTCAGCGCACAGCTTACATCCGTTATGTTAGAAACCACACCCCAAACCAGAAATCTTGGTGTTGTTGTAGACTCCGACTTGAATTTCAAGAAACACATCAAATCAATTAATAAATCAGCCTACTACCACCTAAAAAACATATCAAGAATTAAAGGGCTTATGTCTCAGCAAGATTTAGAAGAACTTGTCCATGCATTTATCTTTAGTAGAATTGACTACTGTAACAGTGTCCTTGCAGGCCTTCCAAAAAAATCTATCAGACAGATTCAGCTAATTCAGAACGCTGCTGCTCGAGTCCTCACTAAGACCAAAAAAGTAGATCACATTACCCCAGTTCTGAGGTCTTTACACTGGCTTCCAGTCACTCAAAGAATTGATTTCAAAATACTGATGTTGGTTTATAAAGCACTAAATGGTTTAGGGCCAAAATACATTACTGATATGCTGATACGTTATGAACCGTCCAGAGCCCTTAGGTCGTCTGGGACAGGTCTACTTACAGTCCCTAGAGTTAGGACTAAACAAGGAGAAGCAACTTTTAGTTATTATGCACCAAAAATCTGGAACAAACTCCCAGAGAACTTGAGATCTGCTGCAACTCTTAGTTCTTTTAAATCGAGTCTGAAGACTTTTTTGTTTCCATTTTAACCTGCAATTTTCATTTTATTTGCTTCTTTTATTCGCTTTTAAATGTTTTATAATGTGTTTTATGTATTCTAATCTTGCCCCTGTAAAGCACTTTGAGTGGCCTTGTGTCTGAATTGTGCTATATAAATAAACTTGCCTTGCCTTGCCTTGCCTATCTAGCCCAGTCCCATCAATGTTGAACATTTTAAATGCATTGTAATTTTTTAGACTTAAATGTGCTTCCAAATTTGCTGTATACTAGGAGAGCGTTGCAAGTCAAGAACAATGTTCCCACAATGTAACATTTCTGATGTAAATAGTTTAAATAGCTTTTAAATGTGACGTATTTTAACCTGTGTACTCGCAAATCGTATACTAAGCTGCAGTCAACATTGTTTGTAAAGCTGTGCAATTCAGCCCCCTCGGCTGCAATACTGCTTGTATTTTCGTGGAATAAATAAATAAACCAGTCTACTACTACTACCCAGACAGACTCCACAAATACACACACAACGCTAAGGCCCACCTTCATTATTTGACCCTCCAGCCCGGCATGTCAATCACATGCCTATTGGTCAAAAGCTGAATGACAAGTCCAGCTCAGCAGGCAGCAGGTATGCCTGTCCAATTGGATAAACTCTCACTCACGAGTCACAAGACAATGATCAATTAAATTAATTATCTGAAGGCAGTGTATGGCTCAAGACTATGGCAATATATAGCTCACTGAAAATCTCACAAGCATAAAGTACACCAGGAATTCTGAAATGTGACGGGGTCAGATGGCAGAGCGGTTAGGGAATCATTAATCAGAAGGTTGCTGGTTCGATTGCTGTGCAAATTGACGTTGTGTCCTTGGGCAAGGCACTTCACCCTACTTGCCTCGGGGGGAATGTCCCTGTACCTACTGTAAGTAGCTTTGGATAAGAGCGCCAAATGACTAAATGTAAATGTAAATGTAATGACTGTCACAGTCTATGCTTGTAACGGAGGGAACCTGACCTCTCCCACTACTCAGGGACTCTCAGAGACCGGTGTAAGATGCGTGGAGCAAGGAGTGCACAAACAGGTGGTACCGTTGTAACTAGGGCTTTATTTTGCCACTACGGTTCAGTAAATGATAAAAGAAAATAAGAATAATACAGGGACAAAGGGAGTTCTGGACAGGACCAAAGGTAAGAAACCAACATACAGTTCCCACCCCTAACCTACACTACTTCCCAAGAGCTAAACACGCAAAGCAAAACTGACACACGATTGAGGTGTCCTAACCAAAAGTACAGGAGTGGTCTGCCCAGGTCTAGCTAGTGTATTTAGACAGTAGTAATCCCTACGGGTGGTGTATACCCCGGGGCAGCTCTAACCTACTGCCTAGCCCCTGAACAAAAGAACAAGAAAACTAAGCTGGACACTACAAATAAAGCAACTCAACACAACAAGACAAAAGAACACAAGTCAGAAGGTTAACAGAGAGGGGAATTCAAAGATATAGTTCTCAACACAAGTGGGCCTTACCCACACACAACACAACAATATGCTTACCAGAAAACACAGACTTATTCCCCTGCCAAACAAACACAGAATGGTACAATATAAACTGGTGGAAGGATGATTGACAACCAGAACCAGGTGAACCGGATTATGGAGGGGAGGAGTCATGCACAGGTGTTGATTGGGCTGAGATGATTTGCTCCACCTGTGGGAATCAGACAGCACAGCAGCACAACACACACAGAAAACACACACAGAAAACACACACAGAAAACACACACAGAAAACACACACAGAAAACACACACAGAACACAAACACAGAACACAAACACAGAACACCATAGACTGGGGGTCGTAACACTGACAGAAGATACAACAATGCCATCAAGTAATGCCATCAATACAGATGAGTGCAAGTGTAGCCGATGTGTATCGGTGAAACTCACTCCTCAGGTATGTAATGAGCCACCCGTGTCACTGCATAGCTAGCTTTTCTTTGGCGTAGTTGGTAGTGGTGGCGCTTGGGAAGCCAGAGGTGGCGAGTTCGACTAGCGATCTCCCGAGGTGGTGGGAGTGAACAGTGCCAGATACCTCTGACGGAGCTTGCAAGACCACGTTCGTTACATACTCGTTACAGTTGCATCTGCTGGATGTTTACTTCCACAGAATGTTCTGGGAGAAAATCTTTTGTCATGCTAAATACTAAACTGGTAAAACTATGTTAATGGTTTTTTTACAGTATAAGAAAATAAACCATTTAAACACGTTAAAATCGACAAATCGTTATCTGTAACTTTTTGTAAATGGTATGTGCTTAGTTAATTACTAGTAGATGCATTTGGAATATGTACATAGTTCTACTGCTGGGCTGGTTCATGCTTGTGTGATTTTATCTTAGTCACACATTAGATGTAATTTAACCAAACCACACTAATACATGTATTAATGCCTAGCGCTATTTTCACAAAAAATCAATTCCGCAAGTAGCCTAATTTTATGAAACGATTACAAGTCAAGAGTCAGTTTATAGTTCTTAAATGGCGGATCAAATGGCAATAAAGATCACAGTTCTATTTTTGTGTGAACAAAGATCTTTCATTTAGGACTCATTGATTGGATGTTTATAAGCCAGATAACAGATAACTCCGCTTCGCGTCGGGGTCCTGTTCGCCCTGTCGGGGTCCTGTTCGCCCTGTCGGGGTGCTGTTCGCCCTGTCGGGGTCCTGTTCGCCCTGTCGGGGTCCTGTTCGCCCTGTCGGGGTCCTGTTCGCCCTGTCGGGGTCCTGTTCGCCCTGTCTGGGTCCTGTTCGCCCTGTCGGGGTCCTGTTCGCCCTGTCTGGGTCCTGTTCGCCCTGTCTGGGTCCTGTTCGCCCTGTCGGGGTGCTGTTCGCCCTGTCGGGGTCCTGTTCGCCGTGTCTGGGTCCTGTTCGCCCTGTCTGGGTCCTGTTCGCCCTGTCGGGGTCCTGTTCGCCCTGTCGGGGTGCTGTTCGCCCCCTGTCTGGGTGCTGTTCGCCCTGTCGGGGTGCTGTTCGCCCTGTCGGGGTCCTGTTCGCCCTGTCGGGGTACTGTTCTCCCTGTCGGGGTCCTGTTCGCCCTGTCGGGGTGCTGTTCGCCCTGTCTGGGTCCTGTTCGCCCTGTCGGGGTGCTGTTCGCCCTGTCGGGGTCCTGTTCGCCCTGTCTGGGTCCTGTTCTCCCTGTCGGGGTCCTGTTCGCCCTGTCGGGGTGCTGTTCGCCCTGTCTGGGTCCTGTTCGCCCTGTCTGGGTGCTGTTCGCCCTGTCTGGGTACTGTTCGCCCTGTCTGGGTCCTGTTCGCCCTGTCTGGGTGCTGTTCGCCCTGTCTGGGTGCTGTTCGCCCTGTCGGGGTCCTGTTCGCCCTGTCTGGGTGCTGTTCGCCCTGTCTGGGTGCTGTTCGCCCTGTCTGGGTGCTGTTCGCCCTGTCGGGGTGCTGTTCGCCCTGTCGGGGTCCTGTTCGCCCTGTCGGGGTCCTGTTCGCCCTGTCGGGGTGCTGTTCGCCTTGTCAGGGTTTATATTCCCGATAAAACACCCTCAGGGTCACGAGGGCTGCCTGATCTGAAAACCACGACAGAAACTGGGCCAACCTCGATGACCATGATGATAACAAGTAAAAGTCGCACCTCATTTCGAGAGAAAATTGAAACATGAAATTTTAATGTTCTTGCCTGACAGTTTGTGGTTTACTCTCAAGTTCCAGAGACCAGAGCCTCCAATGACTCTTTCCTGCCCCCCATATCCCCCCTCCTGCTGGGCTGCGGGGTGCTGTCCTTCCTCCTCCTCATGGCCCTGATCTCCAACGCTCTGCTCTGCTACCAGAACACAAGGAGAAATGGTAGGTCGCTGGTCTTACTAACTTACTGACTGACTGACTCCCTGACTGACTCCCTCCCTCCCTCCCTCCCTCGTAAATTACTACAATGTCCTGACGTGTCTTCCACAGCTCGTGTGGTTCAGATGAGACAGTCCAGCCTGCAGGCTCCGTCTGAACACTGTGAGAATGAATACAGAGACTCTGTCGACCTGGTCAAGATCACCAACATCACCATGAGCAACGATGGTTAGTGTCTCTCTGTTGGCTTGTTCTACCTTCAGCACACCTGGGTGATTCAGGGTCACTGGACTCAAAGGTTACAATGTGTGTGGAAACCTGTTCTCTCTTCCTACTGAGGGCAACGCATCACTATAAAAGATATCCAGCCTTTTCAGAAAACTGTCAGGATCTGTTTAGTTGTAGACCACGTTATAGGAACACTGAAACTTGATTTAGTAGTTTAATCCTTCATTTTCTGTCTGTTTTACAAAGTCCCGTCCAATCCCAGAAGCCCTTGGCACCATCAGAGTAGTGTGGACAGCACGTCTGTGGACACAGACTCAGAGCAGTGGGAGCCAGATCTGACCACCTTTAAGAGTAAGATCACAGACTCAGAGCAGTGGGAGCCGGATCTGACCACCTTTAAGAGTAAGATCACAGACTCAGAGCAGTGGGAGCCAGATCTGACCACCTTTAAGAGTAAGATCACAGACTCAGAGCAGTGGGAGCCGGATCTGACCACCTTTAAGAGTAAGATCACAGACTCAGAGCAGTGGGAGCCAGATCTGACCACCTTTAAGAGTAAGATCACAGACTCAGAGCAGTGGGAGCCGGATCTGACCACCTTTAAGAGTAAGATCACAGACTCAGAGCAGTGGGAGCCAGATCTGACCACCTTTAAGAGTAAGATCACAGACTCAGAGCAGTGGGAGCCGGATCTGACCACCTTTAAGAGTAAGATCACAGACTCAGAGCAGTGGGAGCCAGATCTGACCACCTTTAAGAGTAAGATCACAGACTCAGAGCAGTGGGAGCCGGATCTGACCACCTTTAAGAGTAAGATCACAGACTCAGAGCAGTGGGAGCCAGATCTGACCACCTTTAAGAGTAAGATGGGCTGTTCTGGGTGTTAGTGTTAGCTAGAGATTACCAGACTATATTTGATGTATTTAAACTTAATCAAACTTGCACAGAAGTTACAAGTTTTGACCATAGATCGATCAGATATAATGGTTTCTCTGACTGTAGACTCACAACGCTACAGAACCAACAGGCCCCCCCCTTTGAGGACAGCTCTGGACAGTCTGTGTGAGGAAGGTGGGTGCAAACACTTAGAACACGTTCTCCCTCTCGTGTTTAGAACACGTTTATGGAAGCAAATCAGGGCCATAATGTTTTGAATTTTAAAAGGCATTGAATACTTAATATTGAATTGAATTGAATTGAGCCTATAAAATTCGAGTCAAAAAATGTTGAGCCTATAAAATTAGAGCCGAAAATTTAGATCTTAAAAAAATCCGATTTTAAACATCCGGGATATTAAGGACAGGTAGAGCAATCGAGCCTCAAAGCAATCGAACCAACTTCTGACCAATCCTCCAATCTTCTGCTCTACCTGTCCTTGATATCCCGGGTGTTAGGAATCGTTTTTTCCGGCTCGAATTTGATAGGGTCGAATTTTTTATGGTTGAATTTTTTAAGATCATATTTTTTAGGCTTGAATTTGAGCAACCTGAATGTTATTTTACATTGAAATATATTCAGATGAGAATTCAGTGTTGTTTCTGTGTGTTCAGTGTTCTATTTCAATATTAAGTATTCGATGCCTTTTAAAATTCAAAACATTATGGCACTGATTTGCTTCCATACACGTTCTCCCTCATGTTTATCCCCACTTCTGGTGTCATTTCAGCTGGCGGTCCCAGCTATGAGGCGTCTGGGGGCGTGGCCAATCACCACCACAGCTTCCTGTCACCGGATGTGGAACAAGTTCCGGGAACCCCTAGTGGTGGGCTTCTCCCTTTAGACCCTGTGAACCCCTAGTGGTGGGCTTCTCCCTTTAGACCCTCTGAACCCCTAGTGGTGGGCTTCTCCCTTTAGACCCTGTGAACCCCTAGTGGTGGGCTTCTCCCTTTAGACCCTGTGAACCCCTAGTGGTGGGCTTCTCCCTTTAGACCCTCTGAACCCCTAGTGGTGGGCTTCTCCCTTTAGACCCTGTGAACCCCTAGTGGTGGGCTTCTCCCTTTAGACCCTGTGAACCACTAACATCACTTGGATCGTCTCTACTAGTTACCAGGAGCGGGTTGCACCAACTAGTCTTTGCTACGACTGTCATAAGTCCGTCTGCTGCGTTTGCTGTTTTTTGTTGCAGACTCATTTGAATCCAGCACGTCCTCTGAGGAATGTTATGAAAACACAGGACCAGAGGTGAAGCATGTGATGACGGCAGGTGAGCATGTGATGAAGGCAGGTGAGCATGTGATGAAGGCAGGTGAGAGTGTGATGAAGGCAGTAGTGAGAGTGTGATGAAGGCAGGTGAGCATGTGATGAAGGCAGGTGAGCATGTGATGAAGGCAGGTGAGAGTGTGATGAAGGCAGGTGAGAGTGTGATGAAGGCAGGTGAGAGTGTGATGAAGGCAGGTGAGCATGTGATGAAGGCATGTGAGAGTGTGATGAAGGCAGGTGAGAGTGTGATGAAGGCAGGTGAGAGTGTGATGAAGGCAGGTGAGAGTGTGATGAAGGCAGGTGAGCATGTGATGAAGGCAGGTGAGAGTGTGATGAAGGCAGGTGAGCGTGTGATGAAGGCAGGTGAGAGTGTGATGAAGGCAGGTGAGCATGTGATGAAGGCATGTGAGAGTGTGATGAAGGCAGGTGAGAGTGTGATGAAGGCAGGTGAGAGTGTGATGAAGGCAGGTGAGAGTGTGATGAAGGCAGGTGAGCGTGTGATGAAGGCAGGTGAGAGTGTGATGAAGGCAGGTGAGAGTGTGATGAAGGCAGGTGAGAGTGTGATGAAGGCAGGTGAGCGTGTGATGATGCTTCAGCCAGCGTCCTCAGAACAGCCTCCAGGACCGCTCACGGTGTGTTCTGTTTCCAACAGACCAGACCTCTGTAGACCAGACCTCTGTGGACACTGCAAGACACAACAATCCACCACACTCCAACCTCACACACTCTCATGATCAAGGTGACCTGTGTGTGTGCGCGTGTGGGCATGTGTACACTAGCACACATGCTCTTTGGTGATCTGCTCTGCCTGACACTGCAGTGTGTGTGTGTGTGTGTGTGTGTGTGTGTGTGTATGTGTGTGTGTGTGTGTGTGTGTGTGTGTGTGTGTGTGTGTGTGTGTGTGTGTGTGTGTGTGTGTGTGTGTTGACCAGGGGCAGAGAGCAGCAGTGATGAGGAGGGTCCACTGTACTCTCCTGTGAGTCCCGACTCCCTCCTCTCCTCAGAGAGTGACTACGATGACATCGCCAGCTACACAAACACACTGCAGTGCCACTGACCATATGGACAGAACAGTGGAGGCATTTTCTTAGGGTCCAGTCTTCTGTAAATCCTGCACATTTGGTGTTTTTTCAGTTTGACCAGACATGCTTAATGATTGACTGATTGATTGAATGATTTACTGATGACTGCAGATAAAAGTAGAACTGCTACTGCACCTCTCTACCACTAGGTGTCTCTCCAAGCGCATGTTTGGCTCAGTCAAACTGAGGCAGCATATTTTCATGAGACTAAAAATAACATAAAAATCTCTTTCATGAAACAATGCCAATGTTTCCCTAACTCTAATGATACCTGACATGTATCTATAATAGCATGGAAGGTGAGAAATCCGTTCCACTGTTTGAAACCTTAGAATCAGGAGCGGAGCCGTGGCCCAGTTCTGATTCTGAGCCAATATAAACCATTCCAGAAGCCAGCCTTGCACCGCCCGGCCCTTTACACCTCCAGCAGCTGCAGAGGTTCAAAACAAGCTGCTTAGTTGGCTGTGAGAACTCAGTTTCAGAAAATTACATCATAACTATTGAAATGGCAAGAAGAGAGACTCAGATGTCAGCAGAACCTCGTCCTCAGACGCTTCCTCAGACGCTTCCTCGTCCTCAGACGCTTCCTCATCCTCATCCTCAGACACTTCCTCAGACGCTTCCTCAGACGCTTCCTCGTCCTCAGACGCTTCCTCGTCCTCAGGCGCTTCCTCATCCTCAGACACTTCCTCAGACGCTTCCTCGTCCTCAGACACTTCCTCGTCCTCAGACGCTTCCTCAGACGCTTCCTCGTCCTCAGACGCTTCCTCAGACGCTTCCTCGTCCTCAGACACTTCCTCAGACACTTCCTCGTCCTCAGACACTTCCTCAGACACTTCCTCAGACACTTCCTCGTCCTCAGACGCTTTCTTTTCCTCAGACACTTCCTCGCTTCCTCGTCCTCAGACTCTTCCTCGTCCTCAGTCGCTTCCTCGTCCTCAGACACTTCCATAGACACTTCCTCGTCCTCAGACACTTCCATAGACGCTTCCTCGTCCTCAGACACTTCCATAGACACTTCCTCGTCCTCAGACACTTCCATAGACGCTTCCTCGTCCTCAGACACTTCCATAGACACTTCCTCGTCCTCAGACGCTTTCTTTTCCTCAGACACTTCCTCGTCCTCAGACCACAGCTCTTGCTCATGCTGCAGGTTCTGGGGGTCAGATCAGGGTTCAAATCATACACAGGATGTGGCCCTGAAAATGTAGGAACCAAATATAAAACACATCGTAATATTGTGTGGTAACTATAACTCTGTAAATGTTTACTTCATCGTTTTGTGATCTCTTAAACTGAGGAGTTAAGAGAATCTGGATCAACTTGGCACCCACAAGTTTACAAGATTCCATCTTGGGGCATGTTTGTATCGTGAAGCTGTAGATGTTCTCCGTGGACATGTTCTAGATGTTCTCCGTTGACATGTTCTAGATGTTCTCCAACGACATGTTCTTGATCTCATACAGACAGCTGAGGTGGAACATCTGAATCTCAGGAAACCTCAGCAGCTAGAAACATCAAAGGAAACAAAAAGCAAATAGAGAAAAAGATCAAAAGTTCAAGTCCACTGTTTTCACTTGACTCATTAAATCATTTACACCAAAGGATTACGTGTGTGGATCTGTAAGATGCTTACTGGAGAGGGTATAGTGAACAGACCCAGCACTAGTGAACTTCTGAACTCTCATGCACGTGTTGGATACAGAAATTGATAGCACCTGAATATAAACTAAAGCACAAGTACCATGACATTTTCTGATCGTTTTAATGTTCCAACCAGAACAACTAGTGTGTAAACAGCAGACCACAGCGTCCTCCAGATCTGGTGGAATTCCTGTGTTCTTAGCTGACCTAGGTGGCAGTGGTAGTCGGTGCAAATCCCTAAAACTTGACTTACTAATACTACTACTCTGTCATGCGGTTAGGGTTATTCTGTTTAAGGGAAGTCTTTATCTTTTGACTCACGCCAAGAAACCATATTTCAATATATTTCTAGTTCTTGTTGTTGTTGTGACATAACATTCAGCAGCATTTTTGTACAGTACAAGACAATGTATACTATGTATAATATGTACAAAAAAGCTTAACATTTCACCAAATTAGGCCCCTGGACATCTTGAACACAAAGACAACAACAATTCAAATAATTCATCAAAACCCCTTTTAGCATCTGACATCACTGATGTCACCCATAAATCACGTGACTTCTCTTCTCTCTCTTTCTAATTTGTTTTATTTACAGTGTTTCGAGTTCTCCTGGAACTTGCCTTAGTTTACAGCTCAGCAGTTCAGTGTCGTTTGGCCGTGCTTGAAATTCTGCAGCCCTGGTGTACTGAGGGGACACATCAGTGAAGTTAGGTAATAGTGTTGATCACTCGTTACTCATTAGGTTGCTTTCACTACCGCTGCTAAGCCCTTCACCCGGAGTGGGCGGGCGGAGCGGGGGCCCTGATCTAATTCACCTTTTAAGTCCAGTGGACCTATCTGGGTTGCCATGGGTCACAGCATCCCTGTAAACGCTGTGCACTCACAGCAAGTTCCTCATTACCTCATTTCCTGTCGGCACTGTACCGGGCATGTGCATGCAAATCTTTGGATGGCTACATGAAGTTTTAGCGGTTAGACATGTTGTATTGAAGGACGTTTTTTCAAACGTTGTGTTAGGGTGCCCTGTTGAGGCTCTGTGATTGACGAGCTAATGAAAAAAAGAGGATCTTTAGAATCTGCCTTATTTAGCATTTTTACTAGACTCATTTATTAGTCTCTACGGAGAAATAAAGTCTGACTTGAAAGTTAGTCTGGCAGTGCAACGTTCAGCTCATTATACCCTCTCTCCCAGCACCTTGCCGCCATTAACAGCGTCTTCTCCTGCGCAGTCATCTGCCCCTTAAAATCAGGTCAGCAGCGAAATTAAGCCATCTTTTAAACTTGGTCAGTGGTGCTCGGAGATCGTAAAAATACTTTCTTCAGAGTGTCGATGTTCTGCTGTTAAAGCAGCGGCCGTTTCAGAACACGGGAGGTTCGTCTACTGAGCTCCAACGGAGCCACTGAGTTCTTACTGAAGGGAAAGTTGTAGATGTGAAGTTTACTTAATTACTCAATGCACATATATGCCTAATATAGTTTTCCGTAATCAGATTTTTTTAAATGAAGAGGAAGATTTGCGCGTTAATATATTTAGGCCTATGGTCTTTATTTAAATTGACCAGCAAGCTTTGCCTAATTTCTTCAACATCTTGTGAACTTTAGTTCTGTTTTTTCCTGTCTCTCGCCAGATGGACGTGGTGGTTTATTAGTGTCGTTCACGTTGTTGAGCTTCAAACCGTCTCCTGTTCTCTGTGTGGCGATGTCAGCAGCGGCATCGTCAATCTTACTGTTCAATGAATGGCAGTCGGACCGCCATAAACTGGACTCCAAGGACACTAAATAGATTCAACAACCCCCTATACAGTTTCTTGACGCAATAGCCTATACAACAACGTAAAAAAAATAGATTTGGTATTTAAAATCCTCAACAAATACAAGTCTTAACGTTGTTGAGGTGATGTAATGTGTTACTGTGAAGTAATTACGCTCCAACCATCCGAGAGTGATTCAGAGGCGGACGTGCCAAGTGCACTGCGACTGGCTGCAGTCTAGCCTGGTCTTTGGCTCGCGGTCCTTGGCTCGCGGCCTGCACAGTGAGGAAGCCCCAGTCTGGAACAGCCTGCCAGGATTCTCGCGGGCTCCGCGTGGGTTTGAGTATGAGTCATCAGCGAGGTCACAGTCCCACATCTCATCATGTGTTGACTCGTCTGAGGCACGGTCATTACTTACAGAGTCAATTTGAGGCAGCCTCAACAAATCATACAAGTGAAGGGCCTTACTTTACGTGGCACTTTTTTCACTGAAGATAAAATTCCTCATATGGTGAGAATGTTTAATCCCTGGCCATAACTAGCTAACTCTAACACATAACTGAGTTGTTGCTACTTGTGTCTCTATCAGATGGAATGAGGTCATGTGTAGGATTGATAGGGGTGGTTTAGGGTGGTAACTGATGGTGAGTGAGCAGTACCAGCCCCATGTGGAGCTCTGTGTGTGTGTGTGTGTGCTTGTGTGTGCGTGTGTGTGTGTTCGTGTGTATGTGCTTGTATGTGTGTGTGTGTGTGCGCTTGTGTGTGTGTGCTTGTGTGTATGTGTGTGCGTGTGTGTGTCTGTGTGTGTGTGTGTGCGTGCTTGTATGTGTGTGTGTGTGTGTGTATGTGTGCGTGTGCGTGCGTGTGTGTGTGCGTGCGTGTGTGCTTGTGTGTGTGCGTGTGTGTGTGTGCTTGCGTGTGCGTGTGTGTGTGTGCGCTTGTGTGTGTGTGTGTGTATGTGTGTGTGTGCGCTTGTGTGTGTGTGTGTGTGTGTGCGCTTGTGTGTGTGTGTGTGTGTGCGCTTGTGTGTGTGTGTGCGCTTGTGTGTGTGTGTGTGTGTGTGTGTGTATGTGTATGTGTGCTTGTGTGTGTGTATGTGTGCGTGTGTGTGTGTGCTTGTGTGTGTGTGTGTGTGTGTGTGTGTGTGTGTATGTGCTTGTATGTATGTGTGTGTGTGTGTGTGCGCTTGCGTGTGCGCGTGTGTGTGTGTGTGTGTGTGTGTGTGTGTGCTCTCCTAAGACTGCGTCTGCCGCTGCATGGCACCAGCTTAACCTTGGGATTCCCCACATTCCACCCCAAGTCAGGCACAAGTCTCACCACTGATCCCGTTAGGGTGATAGACCTGATTTGCTACCATTAGGCACTACTATGCAATTAACCTTTGACCTTCCGCAAGTGACCTGTTGAAACAGCTTTGGACCAGAGCGCCTAATCTCCATGGGAACAGCGCCCAAACTGGACATCAGGCTGTAAGAGAGATCAACACGTAAAGGTGAACGAGGCGGGACAGGGTCAGAGAGGCAGGACAGGGTCAGAGAGGCAGGGCTGGGTCAGAGAGGCAGGACAGGGTCCGAGAGGCAGGACAGGGTCAGAGAGGCAGGACAGGGTCAGAGAGGCAGGACAGGGTCAGAGAGGCAGGACAGGGTCAGAGAGGCAGGACAGGGTCAGAGAGGCAGGACAGGGTCAGAGAGGCAGGACAGGGTCAGAGAGGCAGGACTGGGTCAGAGAGGCAGGACAGGGTCAGAGAGGCAGGACAGGGTCAGAGAGGCAGGACTGGGTCAGAGAGGCAGGACAGGGTCAGAGAGGCAGGACAGGGTCAGAGAGGCAGGACAGGGTCAGAGAGGCAGGACAGGGTCAGAGAGGCAGGACTGGGTCAGAGAGGCAGGACAGGGTCAGAGAGGCAGGACAGGGTCAGAGAGGCAGGACAGGGTCAGGGAGGCAGGACAGGGTCAGAGAGGCAGGACAGGGTCAGGGAGGCAGGACAGGGTCAGAGAGGCAGGACAGGGTCAGGGAGGCAGGACAGGGTCAGAGAGGCAGGACAGGGTCAGGGAGGCAGGACAGGGTCAGAGAGGCAGGACAGGGTCAGAGAGGCAGGGCGTCCTGCTGTGTACTCCACAGCTCAGCACACAACACATATCACTTTCATTATTTATCATTTCATTATTTAATGTTTCATTGTTGCAGATGTGATGACAGGTTACTTAGTGACTCTTCATCCTAAACTATCTTCCCCTTCAGTCCACTCTGATGTAACTTGTTTGGTTTGAGACGAATGTACTCTGGTGTACTCTGCTTACTGAGAGGTCTGTTTCACCCGATGGTCCAGGCCGGTCCACAGTGACCTCTCCCATGCCTCTCAAAGTCAAGTGGCTCGCAGATCAAAACATGCTTTCATCACACTCTGCTTCAGCGTGGAGGAACAAGCCATAAATACCCAGCGTGGAGCCCGCTGCGCTGTTCTGACAACGCTGAGAACTGAGTCTGGGTTCACCGCTGTCTGTCTGGGACACAAGAAACAGAGCCAACAGTTCTTGCAGGCTGAGTTAGCAAAACTGTAATTCTCTATTATTGTGGTTATTGGATGTAAGATATTTCCTCCCGGAGTTACCATGCAGTACTTTGACGGCATATGAGCGGTAATTGAAAACAGATAGTCATAAGCTCTGAGGAGTTACAGAAGCTCAAAGATGTAAAGAATGTGAAACTGAGGCGGTTTAGATCTTGATTTAATATCAAGGTGAGAAGACATATAGCTTCTACAGAACAGTGTGTATACACTGTGGTGATAAAAACACAAATTCACTCAAACTGACTTAATCACTCACCCTTACCTTGAAGACCCACATGTTTGTGCAGGAGCAGGAAGGAGAACATTGTGTGGAAACAACATCTGGGTTCTGTAGGCTCGCAGAATTAGAAGTAAACGTGCTGGAAATGTCTGTCCAAGTACAAAACATGACTTTTGTTTGTAAAGCTAATTAGATGGGCATGTGAATCCATTCACTCACTGTAGTTTGTTCAACAAGTAGTGGAAGAAATTACATTTCTGAATGTGTGTGTGTAAATTGTGTGGTGAGTGTGTGCAAGTGTGTGGTGAGTGTGTGTGTGTATGGTGAGTGTGTTTGTGGTGTGTGTGTTGTGTGTGTGTGTGTGTGCGTGTGGTGTGTGGTGTGTGTGTGTGTGTGTGTGTGTGCGTGTGTGTGTATGGTGAGTGTGTGGTGTGTGGGGTGTGTGTGCGTGTGGTGTGTGTGTGGTGAGTGTGTGTGTATGGTGAGTGTGTGGTGAGTGTGTGGTGTGTGTGTGTGTGTGTGTGATGTGTGTGTGTATGGTGAGTGTGTGGTGAGTGTGCGTGTGGTGTGTGTGGTGAGTGTGCGTGTGTGTGTGTGGTGTGTGTGATGTGTGTGTGGCACAGCAGCGGGGCTTTTTCGTCTTGTCAGTGAAACCCATGTCGTGTCACAGCGCGACCCCCGACCCCCGGCCCTCCAGCCCCCGTTTCATTCAGTCCATCGACACTTCCTCGTCCAGCCTGTTAGTGTCACACAGCATTTCCTCCCCGGCCTCAACCAGCCCCCTCTCTCCAGAAGCACTCGGTTTTGGGTTTCCCTCCAAAGGCAAAGGGCTTCAAAGTCAATCACACCGTTTTTGATTTTGATTGACCCGAAGACTTGCTTTTTTACTTTCCCCAAATACCACTTGCCCACCGCTACTTTCAGGGAATATTAATGTAAAAGAAGCGGTTTTGTTAGGAACAGAATCGGCGATGCTTGGCTGATTGCACCTGCAACTGATTTTACAAGGTGTTTAAAAATGTCCAGCCCTCAGCACCTTGGACAATACTGGACTGTCTGGGCTGTTTGATATTCACAAACAGAGCAGGACTTCCCAGCAGACAGGACAGAGGACAGGACCAGCAGACAGGGCAGGACCAGCAGACAGGACAGGACCAGCAGACAGGGCAGGACCAGCAGACAGGGCAGAGGGCAGGACCAGCAGACAGGGCAGGACCAGCAGACAGGACAGGACCAGCAGACAGGGCAGGACCAGCAGACAGGACAGAGGGCAGGACCAGCAGACAGGGCAGAGGGCAGGACCAGCAGACAGGGCAGGACCAGCAGACAGGACAGAGGGCAGGACCAGCAGACAGGGCAGAGGGCAGGACCAGCAGACAGGACAGGACCAGCAGACAGGACAGGACCAGCAGACAGGACCAGCAGACAGGACAGGACCAGCAGACAGGGCAGGACCAGCAGACAGGACAGAGGGCAGGACCAGCAGACAGGGCAGAGGGCAGGACCAGCAGACAGGGCAGAGAGCAGGACCAGCAGACAGGGCAGAGAGCAGAACCAGCAGGTAGGGCAGAGAGCAGGACCAGCAGACAGGGCAGAGGGCAGGACTGCCCAGAAGACAGGGCAGGGGTCTGTTGAACCGACAGAAGAACCTTGAAAACACACAGCTAGGCCCCAACTAACTAATAGTGCTTCAAATGTGTTGAAAGGAAGAAATGCGTCCACTGCCAGGTTCTCTCGCTCCATGTCATTGAGGACCAAAGGGAATGAAAGAAAACAGACAATCTGCAGGTAATCAACTGGCCAATGAATGTCTGTGATCTTTTAGGTGAAATATACTCACTAATGGTTTGCCTTGTGTCCTGTGTCATTTCCTTTTGATGTGAGAAGGAAGTGATGATCTGTGATCTGGCCGTGTAGTAAAGAGCCCTCAGCAGGCACTTTTAATTACCAGGAAACTGATTCACTGTGGAACCCTTCTCATCTGGTTCACATTTCCAATGCAGACTGACTGTAAAACAACACGAGCAGCGCTGTCACTGAGACCTGACCGCTCATGTACAAAAGAAGTCCAGACCTGATTGTGATTCAGCTTGAGAACGAGGAGAAACCCTGCATCTACTTAACTGTCTTTCTTCAAGGACCGTACTACTTCACCTAAAACTAATGTCAAGTGTATATACTATATCTACCCAATCAGAACCAGGTGTTTCATACGAGAACGTTCATAATTGAAAGCTGTTCAGATGTCCTGTGTGTGCTTGTGTCTTGTTGCAGTCTCACGGCAACTGCTGCCCAGGCCTCTCTGCTGCCCTCCCAGGTCTGTCTGCTGCCCTCCTGTCTGCTGCCCTCCCAGGTCTGTCTGCTGCCCTCCTGTCTGCTGCCCTCCCAGGTCTGTCTGCTGCCCTCCTGTCTGCTGCCCTCCCAGGTCTGTCTGCTGCCCTCCCAGGCCTGTCTGCTGCCCTCCCAGGTCTGTCTGCTGCCCTCCTGTCTGCTGCCCTCCCAGGTCTGTCTGCTGCCCTCTCAGGTCTGTCTGCTGCCCTCCCATGCCTGTCTGCTGCCCTCCCAGGTCTGTCTGCTGCCCTCCCAGGCCTGTCTGCTGCCCTCCCAGGTCTGTCTGCTGCCCTCCTGTCTGCTGCCCTCCCAGGTCTGTCTGCTGCCCTCCCATGCCTGTCTGCTGCCCTCTCAGGTCTATCTGCTGCCCTCTCAGGTCTGTCTGCTGCCCTCTCAGGCCTGTCTGCTGCCCTCCCAGGCCTGTCTGCTGCCCTCCCATGCCTGTCTGCTGCCCTCCCAGGTCTGTCTGCTGCCCTCCTGTCTGCTGCCCTCCTGTCTACTGCCCTCCTGTCTGCTGCCCTCTCAGGCCTGTCTGCTGCCCTCTCAGGTCTGTCTGCTGCCCTCTCAGGCCTGTCTGCTGCCCTCTCAGGTCTGTCTGCTGCCCTCTGAGGCCTGTCTGCTGCCCTCCTGTCTGCTGCCCTCCCAGGTCTGTCTGCTGCCCTCTCAGGCCTGTCTGCTGCCCTCTCAGGTCTGTCTGCTGCCCTCTGAGGCCTGTCTGCTGCCCTCCTGTCTGCTGCCCTCCTGTCTGCTGCCCTCTCAGGCCTGTCTGCTGCCCTCCTGTCTGCTGCCCTCCTGTCTGCTGCCCTCCCAGGTCTGTCTGCTGCCCTCCCAGGTCTGTCTGCTGCCCTCCTGTCTGCTGCCCTCCCAGGTCTGTCTGCTGCCCTCCCAGGTCTGTCTGCTGCCCTCCTGTCTGCTGCCCTCTCAGGCCTGTCTGCTGCCCTCCTGTCTGCTGCCCTCCTGTCTGCTGCCCTCCCAGGTCTGTCTGCTGCCCTCCTGTCTGCTGCCCTCTCAGGTCTGTCTGCTGCCCTCCCAGGTCTGTCTGCTGCCCTCCTGTCTGCTGCCCTCCCAGGCCTGTCTGCTGCCCTCCTGTCTGCTGCCCTGCCAGGCCTGTCTGCTGCCCTCTCAGGTCTGTCTGCTGCCCTCCCAGGCCTGTCTGCTGCCCTCCTGTCTGCTGCCCTGCCAGGCCTGTCTGCTGCCCTCCTGTCTGCTGCCCTCCCAGGTCTGTCTGCTGCCCTCTCAGGCCTGTCTGCTGCCCTCCTGTCTGCTGCCCTCTCAGGCCTGTCTGCTGCCCTCCTGTCTGCTGCCCTCCCAGGTCTGTCTGCTGCCCTCCCAGGCCTCTCTGCTGCCCTCCTGTCTGCTGCCCTCTCAGGTCTGTCTGCTGCCCTCTCAGGCCTGTCTGCTGCCCTCCCAGGCCTCTCTGCTGCCCTCCTGTCTGCTGCCCTCTCAGGTCTGTCTGCTGCCCTCTCAGGCCTGTCTGCTGCCCTCCCAGGCCTGTCTGCTGCCCTCCCAGGTCTGTCTGTTGCCCTCCTGTCTGTTGCCCTTCCAGGCTGTATATAAAACCATGCAGCCCAGAAGGCTGTCCTGCTTGTCTCTGGCCAGGCCTCCCATCCTCTCAGTGTTGCTGATCTCAGCTGCTGGCTGTGCTTGGAGGAAGCATAGCAGGATGGGAGGACAGCAGAGAGAGAATGTCATTAGTGGACACTGGACACTCAAGTGTGTGTGTGCTGGTGTTGCCGTTCCCTGCACGTGTGTGTGTGTCTCGCATGGTCAACAAAGGGGTCTTCTTCTCCTGTGAGCAGGTTAAGGCAGCTGAAGAGGCAAAGGAAGATCCATCAGCCTTCCGTTCTATAACGCATCCCTCACAGGGTTCTAGAACGTTCAACCCTCCGTTCTAGAATGCATCACACATTCTGTTCTACAACGTTCAGCCCTCCTTCCCTCCCCTAGACTGCCCAGGGTGGGTAGCGTGTGTCGAGCCCAGAGTCTGACTACAACATGCAGGGCTGTCTTCGCTCAAGAGGAGACTTGTTTGCCAACAGCAGTGACCCATGGAAGAGCCTTCTCTCTCTCCCGACCTGCTGTTATCATCACTCTGCCTAACCACTGGACTGAAACAGCTCTCCTCCCCCTGTGCATCAGTCACAAGGGTGAAGGAGGACTTTCTCTTCAAAGACATTCAACGGGAACAAGAGCAAACAGATGACCCAACATGACAGTGGGTGGACAGTCACAGTGTTTGAGTGTATTGAAAACTATTATTTGTGTGGCATAATCATTAACACCAAAACCAGGATGGATACGGATTCATTTCTCCTCCCCGCGAAGAATCCCAAGTTGCAAATAAACGATTTTAATATAAAACCAACAGACTGATGCTCAGTCAAACTGCTGACTTGTCCCCCCCGTCCCCTGTCAGAGTTAGTGTCCCCCTGGTCCCCTGTCAGAGTTAGAGTCCCCCCCCCGTCCCCCGTCCCGGGCTAGCACAGCCCAGCTCCACCAGATGCCCCTTTAGACACCAAACATTCCAGCCTTTTGTTCTCTGATTGGCTGCTCAGAGCAGCTGCTTAAAGCCGCCGCCCCTTTTTATATTGTACCTTATTGTAAAGGGCTGAGGGTTGTCCCAGGATGGGAGCCCCTGCAAGCCTCATGCATTCCAGCCCCGGTCCCCGTCCCTCTGCTGCTCCTTCAGGGAGGGATGTGTGTCTTGCTGAATGCACACAGGCCACAGAGACAATGGGACCCTTGACCCCTGACCTTCGAGGAAAAGACATGCTTAATCTGATGTTAGGATGAGAGCCACGACCTGCATGTGGCTGTAGACGCCGGGTCAGTCTCTACATCTGCCGACTCGTTTGTTTGTCCCGCTGCCCCCCCCTCAGCCAGACACACACGACCAGCCCACCCAGGGGCCGCGGAGATCTCCTCCGGACCTCCAGCCTAACCCTAACCCTAACCTTCTGACCCTCCTCTCACCTCACAAACTGTCACTCAGTATGTCCGTGTTCGGATGCAACACAGTGTCATGAAACTGGGGATGAAATGTCTACCGGTTGGGTCGACGAATCAGAATCACGGTTGTTAAGAGCGACGTATACTGTGATTACTGTGTGGTTCTGCTGCAGCCCTGTTGAATGTAGTGATGATTTGACCTCTGCATAGGATGCAGGAGTACTGGTTTAATGAACAGGATGTAGGAGTACTGGTTTAATGAACAGGATGTAGGAGTACTGGTTTAATGAACAGGATGTAGGAGTACTGGTTTAATGAACAGGATGTAGGAGTACTGGTTTAATGAACAGGATGTAGGAGTACTGGTTTAATGAACAGGATGTAGGAGTACTGGTTTAATGAACAGGATGTAGGAGTACTGGTTTAATGAAGAGGATGTAGGAGTACTGGTTTAATGAACAGGATGTAGAAGTACTGGTTTAATGAACAGGATGTAGGAGTACTGGTTTAATGAAGAGGACAGGTTGGACAGGTGCTAATGCTAATTTGTAAACAGGTTTGTTGGGTGTCTGTTAAGTCTTAAGTGGACTACAAACAAGCTATGGTATTGACAGCTCTTTACCAGAATCTTCTAAACAAATCAATACAAACAATATAAATGTCTAAGACTAAATGAGACACAAATGCTCTGCATAGACAAAATGTTAAGGAAAATACATTAATAAAATTATACTTTAATTTACCTATTAGACAGGTAAAATAAATGACTTTATTTTTCATTTGATTAAATATTTGGTGTTGAGTTTCGCAAACGTGTAATTCATCTTATATCTGGGTATCGCAAAAATCTCAGAAAAAAACAACATTACACATAAAAGGCTAAATGTAAGACTAAAATACAAGTTACACAAAACTGTAGTTATAACGGGGTCATCAATAACAGAGAACATGTGTGTAGTCATTAATTATCATCACAAAAAGCAAATCTTGAAACAAGATTGTATTGGCATAGGGACCTCAGCCAACCACTCAAACTAGAGAAATATAATAACTTAGCTATAGAACATAAATTATAATTTCCATATCCATTATTTACATATGGTAATATGAACATCAGTGCATGGCAAGGGGAACATCCCTCCCTCCCTCCAGACCCCCCCCTCACCACACAGCATACACCTGCAACCTTCCGTATGTTTGGTGGAAGTGCAGTTGAATCACACCCAACAAAGCATCAGGTTCATTAAGACATGGACAGTCCAGAGGCTGTGACAAAGTGCCCAAAAAAAGCGGTGTTCATTTCACTTGATGTAGCCAATGATCGCTCTTCGGGTCATTCGGTGGTTCCTAAACACGTGCTAAAACGTGTGAAGGTTTAAGAGGTCACTAACACGACCAAGCTCTGAGACTTTGGCTATCATATCAACCACTCCATCTCACGTCCAAGAGACCATACAGGCTTCGTCATGAACCTTCCCACCAAACAGGATCTGTTCTCCCACACGGTCCTTCCTACCTACAGCCGCAGGACTCCACCACCATGTCCTCGTACTGCTGATACACCACATTGTTCCCTGCATCGATGTACAGGATGCTGATGGGGGTGAGTTTGGACGGGGCACAGCAGCTGGGGGGCATGTTGCTGGGGTTCATAGAGTTCATGAGGGTCTGGATGATGGCGTGGTTGGTGGGCTCCAGGTGGGACCTGAGAGGGAAGTCACACACGCCCTCGCAGTGGTACGCCTCGTAATCCAGAGGGGCGATGATCCAGTCGTCCCAGCCCAGCTCTCTGAAGTTCACGTGAAGCGGCTTCTTGCTGCATCTGGACTTCCTGCTGTGCCTCTTCCCGTGCCGGCTGTGCCTCTTGCCGTGCCGGCTGGACGTGACGGTGCGCCGCGTCCTGGAGGCCTTGGGCAGACGAGCGCTCTCCTGCACCGTCTGGCTCCATGACGACGTCCTCTCTCTCCTCTCGCTGAACAGAGTCTGTCTCTTTGTGGACCTGGTGAAGACCACGAGGATGGCCTTCTTCTGCTGCGGCCGTCCGCTCCTGTGGAAGCCCAGGCTGTTCAGGTCCAGCTCCTTCTCGGGGTTGTCCAACATGGCCTTGAGCTCCAGACAGAACTGCTTCCCCTCAGTCCTCCGCTGCCAGTCCTTGAAGATCTCCCACACATCCAGAACTTCCCACCTGGGCCTCTGGGAATCTTGAAGATCCAGTGTTTGGGAGTCCAGCTGCTGCTGAATGCTGCAGGAGAGGAGCTGGATGACCACAGGGCCTGTTTCCGACATCCTGAAATGTCCAGACACTTTGGTGTATATCCTCAGCTCTGCCCCCAGAACTTCAGCGTTGTCTGGGAGACTTGAGACGTCAAACAGATACTGCTGTCTTCGCACAGGGGAACGTGGGAGGCCATCTGTGAAAAGCATTCAATCATGACTCACATTCATTCTGTGGGAATATTCTCAAGGATAGACCACTTTGTCAATGGATTCTCATGACTGTTTACTATGATCAATTTATGTCTAAGGGTCAACCAAGGGTCGAAATACTGATCAGTGTGTGATCATCTCAAACTGAGAACTGATCAAACTCTTCTTTGGCAGGTTTTGCTTGCTCTCTCTTACCCTGTCTCTTAATTAGACATTGTTGGATTTTACGTACCTTGTCCGATGTCCACAAAACTTGCTATGGTGTTGGCAGCTTTTGATGACCTAAAGAAACTCGCATTGAGACCCAATTTTTCTGCTGTAGAAAAAGTCTTATAAATTGAAAGCATATAATCGTGCGGTTCAATTGAGTCTTCAGAAATACTTTTGTAATGTCTCTCACTCGATGATGACGTATAGAAGTCTTTAAAATATGTTGACGCCTCGTGCCCATCAAACAACTTAGTTACCTTAGCGCTCTTGGGAACGGATGGTAGATAAATGGCAAATGTTCGAAAACAAGGTAATTCCCACGCACATGCAAGAGCTGCATATAGTGTAGTTATTCGGTAAAAGTCCATTCTGTCCGCCGATGAAAGGTTTGTAAGATATTGAGTGATTCGTGTGGCTGTGGGACCACAGAGCGGACGACGCAGGACATCCACATGCAACAAGTGCCTTCTCAACGTCTGCGGAGGCCGTGCACTGTACTGACATCCCTGAACAAAATCGGTCCCGTAGGCGCACGAGAGCACGCCCACCTGCCGGCTAGCAGACTTCCTCTAGGGTCCAGTTTCGTTTATTTCTACAAAGTACAAACTATTGCCACCAATAAGGCACGACATAGTTAGGTCAGCCTCTGTTTAAAATGTATTTTAGCCATTGCTTGTCCCCCAAAAAGATTACAATCTAAACTTTAGGCCTATCATTCATCAGAAACAGCCTACCTGATCAATACAGTCAAACTGCGAGGCTCATGACGACACGGAACACAGCCTATGCGGCCCTCTAGTGGAGAACAGATGAGCTGCATTCGAACGAGAGCGTCGTTAAAGGCATCATGTTGTCATGTCCGGCTTTCAGCACCATGGACAGTATCTTGCAAGCGCTGCCCAAAGAATTTACCACACAAACTTAATTTAATTGATTAATCTGACCAGGGGCGATTCTAGCATCAGACCTTTAGGGGGGCTCAGCCCCCAATGAGAATGTGACTTGTGTTCTTAATCTGCGCCATGAAATTAACTACCTACTTCTTCTTCTTTGGTTCTACTGGCAGACTAGCAACGTTAAAGGGGCCTGGCGACACTGGATATAAAACCTGTTTAAAGCCCTTTGAACCTGTAATTGTTTGTCAACAGTCACTAACAGACATGTTTGCAAACTCTTACGTTAGATCCCCAAAACCTATTTAAGATCATAATAATTCATAATAATTCAAGATTTTTATTGATATATTCTTTAGTCTAAAAACGACAATGCATCTGACACAAGAAAAAACTGCGGTTTACATATTTCAAATATGATTATTTAAATATACTTTTGATCATTAAAAGAAGGAACTCCCCTAAACATTAGCCATAACATATGTGAAAAAATATATATTATATAACATAACTCCCATTTATTCTAACATCTCTTAAATCACTTTTATAGGCTATAAAAATAACTAATAATAATATAATAATTAAATTGTAAAGAATGAAACAGGTCCATCAGTAGGTAAACCAGAATCTTGTCTGCATAATACAGTGCTTCATTGACATGTTCATATTTTATAATAACCCTCATAGATTTGAGTTGACAAATCAGTATTATCCTCTACAGTCCCAGAAACAGGAATCTGGCTGCGGAGATGATGCTGACCAGAAAGATGGTGGCTGAGCTAGAGAGAGTAGAGCTGGAACCAAAGATGGTGTCATCTATGGTGGTGGATTCTGTGTTCATGGTGGAGTTGTTGCTTGTGGGAATGGTGACGCCAGGGGTGGTGGTGGTGAGACCAGGGGTGGTCGTGAGAGCAGGGGTGGTCGTGAGACCAGGGGTGGTCGTGACACCAGGGGTGGTCGTGACACCAGGGGTGGTCGTGACACCAGGGGTGGTGGGGAGAGCAGGGGTGGTCGTGAGACCAGGGGTGGTCGTGAGACCAGGGGTGGTCGTGAGACCAGGGGTGGTCGTGAGACCAGGGGTGGTCGTGAGACCAGGGGTGGTCGTGACACCAGGGGTGGTGGGGAGAGCAGGGGTGGAGGTGAGACTAGGGGTGGTGGTGAGACCAGGGGTGGTGGGGAGACCAGGGGTAGAGGTGAGACCAGGGGTGGTGGGAGGTTCGGTGGTGTTGGTGAGGGGCGTGGCGGTGTTGTTGGTGAGGGGCGTGGCGGTGTTGTTGTGGTGAGGGGTGTGGCGGGTGTTGTTGGTGAGGGGTGTGGCGGTGGTCGGTGCCTCCTTGATTGAGAAAGAACCCCGTGAGCGCGTGTTCCACTCAATCAGTGTAAACCACATCGTCAAGTTCTCTCCTGCGGAAAACAATCATACAATGATTACATACAATTCATAGGATTTTTACAGAATATTTGGTATTCCCTGCAGTAAGGCCTCAGCTTTTGTGCTACGTGCCACCAGGGCGACAAAATCAGCTTCAACATGAGGAGAGAGTGGCTCCCAGAGGAGCAGAGACGTACCCGTGGTCGTGATGGCTAGTTTGGTGTAGTTGGCCCAGCAGCCACTGAAGCGCACGCTGGTGTCGCCCACCAGGCCAGGCACCGTGTTGCCACTGGAGTCCTGCAGCGTCGCTACAGCTGAGAGGCTTGCCAAGCCCACAGACACACAGTCACCCTGAGGAGAGGAGAGGAGGGAGGAGGGAGGAGGAGGGAAGAGGAGGAGAGATGAGGAGAGGAGGGAGGAGGAGAGAGGAGGAGGGAAGAGGAGGGAGGAGGAGGGCAGGGAGGAGGGAGGAGGAGAGGAGAGGAGGGAGGAGGAGGGAGGAGGAGGAGAGAGGAGGAGGAGAGTAGAAGAGGAGGGAGGAGGGAGGAGGGAGGAGGAGGGAGGAGGAGAGGAGGAGGGAGGAGGAGGGAGGAGGAGGAGAGAGGAGGAGAGGAGGAGGGAGGAGGAGGAGGGAGGAGGGAGGAGGAGAGATGAGGAGAGGAGGAGGGAGGAGAGGAGGGAGGAGAGGAGGGAGGGAGAGGAGGGAGGAGGAGGGAGGAGGAGGAGAGAGGAGGAGAGGAGGGAAGAGGAGGGAGGAGGAGGGAGGATGAGGAGAGAGAGGAGGAGAGGAGGGAAGAGGAGGGAGGAGGAGGGAGGAGGGAGGAGGAGGAGAGATGAGGAGAGGAGGGAAGAGGAGGGAGGAGGAGGGAGGGAGGAGGAGGAGAGATGAGGAGGAGTAGAAGAGGAGGGAGGAGAAGAGGAGGGGAGGAGGAGGAGAGATGAGGAGAAGGAGAGGAGGGAAGAGGAGAGGAGAAGAGATGAGGGAAGAGGAGGGAGGAGGAGGAGAGATGAGGAGGGAGGAGGAGGGAAGAGGAGGGAAGAGGAGGAGAGATGAGGAGAGGAGGAGGGAGGAGGAGGAGAGATGAGGAGAGGAGGGAAGAGGAGGGAGGAGGAGGGAGGAGGAGGGAGGAGGAGGAGAGGAGGGAGGGAGGAGGAGGGAAGAGGAGGAGAGATGAGGAGAGTTTTATTGTTTTGATGCTCAGGTGTGTTTCAGAGGAGGTGTTCTCTAAACACAGTACGAGCCTGGTCCTCACCTCGCTGTCCAAGGCCAGCAGGTGAGGCTGAGTCACCAGGAGGCCCAGGTAAGGGCCGGGCTGGGGGTCCACCACCAGCACCAGCTGGATCACGGCCAACACGAAGATCTCCTGAGGCTCCACCCTCGTCATCTCGACAGACGCCGCCTGCGGACACATCATGCTGGGTGTTCATTCAGGGGATGCTTCCAGTCAAATACTCTAACCACTGAGCTATAACTCATCTGCCATTCATGGTCAATGTTCTGAGCTAGGGTTCTGGTTTTGTTAGTAGAACCTGAGAGTTCATGAGAAAGATCAGCCCTCTCGTCACAGAGAAGCCTAAAGAAACAAGATGATACTGTGAGGTGATTGGATGAGACTGTGAGGTGATTGGATGAGACTGTGAGGTGATTGGATGAGACTGTGAGGTGATTGGATGAGACTGTGAGGTGATTGTGTTTGTCCCCTCTCACCTGGCTCCAGTCAGGGTCGGAGGCCGAGGGGGGAGGAGGGACGACACCGAATTGCGATATGTTGAAGCCGATAGCCATACTGAGGTTCCCAATGATGGCAGTCATGCTCAGGTCACTGACGACTTTCTTCAGCACAGAGAATGACTCCGCCTCTGAAACACACAGAGAGAGAAAGGGAGAGGAGAGAGAGATGTACAGTGTTTGTCAGTTATACTCCTAACACCAGTCCCCAGTGCTGCCAGTGACAGTGTACAGTGTACTGCAGCAATACCAGTATTACTGTAACACTGGACAGAAAAGCTTTTAGAGGTATCATTGTAGTATCAACACTAGCGTTAATCAGAATCTCCTTAACAACAATCCACTGATTCTCTGTGTGTGTGTGTGTGTCTCCATCTAGTTACCGTTGGCACTGGTGGTGTTGGTGATGTCCTGGACGACGGCAGCTCTGATCTCCAGCTGCACCGTCAGACCCAGGTCCCTCCTCATGCGTCGGCTCCGCACCGTCTCACGCACGATCTTGGTGATGCGGATCATGCTGGCGGGAACCTTGAGGAACAGCGCCAGGTTCCTGATCAGGTCCTCCCCGAAGAACTCCTCCACGCTCATGGCGGGCAGCTGGAAGGAGATGAGGATGAGGGGAGATGTTCGGATCTCCAGAGGCACCGAGCCTCTCAGCAGCAGCTGCAGCATGTTGTACTTGTCGTCAAAGTAGTTGGAGCCGGCAGAGGACGAGTTCAGGTCCGGAACAAACTGACCTGAGAGGAGGGAAGGTGTGTTTTTAATGTAGTCTACATGTCACGTGACGTGTCAGGTGACGTGTTTTGTCGTTGTGATTGGTGTTTGTCCTGGTCAGGTGACGTGTCGTGCCGTGTGATTGGTGTTCGTCCTGGTCAGGTGACGTGTTGTGTGATTGGTGTTCGTCCTGGTCAGGTGACGTGTTGTGTCGTGTGATTGGTGTTTGTCCTGGTCAGGTGACGTGTTGTGCTGTGTGATTGGTGTTCGTCCTGGTCAGGTGACGTGTTGTGTCGTGTGATTGGTGCTTGTCCTGGTCAGGTGACGTGTTGTGTCGTGTGATTGGTGTTGTCCTGGTCAGGTGGCGTGTTGTGCCGTGTGATTGGTGTTCGTCCTCGTCAGGTGACGTGTGATTGGTGTTTGTCCTCGTCAGGTGACGTGTTGTGTCGTGTGATTGGTGCTTGTCCTGGTCAGGTGACGTGTTGTGTCGTGTGATTGGTGTTTGTCCTGGTCAGGTGACGTGTTGTGTCGTGTGATTGGTGTTCGTCCTGGTCAGGTGACGTGTTGTGTCGTCTGATTGGTGTTTGTCCTGGTCAGGTGACGTGTTGTGTCGTGTGATTGGTGTTCATCCTGGTCAGGTGTCGTGTGATTGGTGTTTGTCCTGGTCAGGTGACATGTTGTGTCGTGTGATTGGTGTTCGTCCTGGTCAGGTGACGTGTTGTGTCGTGTGATTGGTGTTTGTCCTGGTCAGGTGTCGTGTGATTGGTGTTCGTCCTGGTCAGGTGACCGTACCTCGGAAGACGGGGCTCTGCAGGGTGTAGTCGGTCCGGGCTGCGTTCCAGACGGCGTTGTTTGGAGAAACCAACGAGTTGTTTATATACACATCCAGACGTTGAAGGTTCGAGTAAAACACACAAACTCTGACGGCCTGCAAACAGGAAGAAGAGGGACCAGAAATTAGAAATATTGACGAAAACAAACACAATACATGTAAAAAATAATAATTCAACTTATCAGAAGTAAAACCGAATAACATAAGTATGTTAGTAATATTGCTCCTCAGTGAGTCATGTTACGTAAGAGACAACGAGAGCAGATGAAAGCTGCCCTGGACTAGGGTCAGGAGGGCATGACCTCTGACCTCTGAGGGCTCGGCATTGAGCAGCATGAATCTGAGCTTCTGAGGGGTGACGCTGCTGAAGAACACGTCGTAGCCCTTCCCTGTGGCCACCAGGCTGTGGAACAGAGACAGTCTCTTCTGGCAGGTGTACCCAGAGCACCAGCCGTGGTCCTGGGGGCCTGCAGCACAAACACCTCCGACTTTACACCCCGTTGTTCTCTGGCACATGATCATTTCTCACCCTCAGTTGCAAGGTTCAGTCGCACAGTTTATGAAGAAGTTACGGATATTTCGGTTTGAATCCTTTCAAACTAGAGCAAAAAACTGCTAGGGTTAGGGCTAGGTTCACCAAACGTATCTACGCTGCCTTTTAAGGCAGTTCATGTTCAGAAGCACTTTTTGACATATTTGCAGAAATAGACTTCACATCCACAGGACTGTCGTGTGTGGCATCAGTTGTGGGACTGGAGCCGATGTTACCGTTCAGCAGGTCCACGTAGGAGTCTCCGAGCACAGCCACAGGGGACAGCCGTCTGGTCTCCGTGTCGGGGTCCAGACTCTCGATCACCATCAGCCTGTAGTTCAGACCGAAGCACTTGTAGCTCTGCCAGGAGCTCACGAACGAGCAGCTGGAGTCTCTGATCACCCCTGGAGACAGAAGCTCAGTGGTTAGAGGATCGGACTTCTGATGAAGAGATCACAGGTTCACATCCCACTCCTGCGTGTTGTTTTGAATAACTGATGAGTGATTTGGCAGACGATTGTATTATTATTACTAAGTCTCAACGAAACTCATCATTGTGGCTCTCTGGCCCACTGTGCCAAGCTTATACATGCTGTCAGTTGGAACTGTGAACTCAGGCTTATGCAGTACGAAAGACTACACACAGTATTAACTTCATCCATGTTTTACCCTTGTTAGGAGCGATGGTGTCCGCTGAGATCCTGCTGCCGTTGGGGTAGGTGAGCATGACCGAGGGGATGCGGTAGTCTCCCAGGCCTCTCCTGGCGTCAGTGTCCCAGCCGTACTCAGACTGGGGCACTACGTTGCCCACGGCTCCCAGGAAGCTGCCGTCCTCGTCACTGAGGGTGGCCTTCTTCATGGCGTCACAGTCCATGTCCACACAGTCAGACGGGTTGATCTTGCTGAGGCGGGGGAGACAAACGCACCGCGAGATAAAGGCAAGCTCGACTTGGGCTGTGAGGTACGTCTCTGCTTTTGTTTGTCAGAGTGATTTGATACAAACATGAGACCTGCAAAGATGATCTACAAGTGCTTAGTGTAAATGCAGGGTCTGGTTTTTTGTGTTTGGTGTGTGTCAGGCCTCTTACGCTACGTTCGGCCTGTGGATGAAGACCTTGCTGTCGTCGCTGCTGTCCAGCACCGTCAGCCTCTGCACCTGTACTGGGTGCTGCAGGTCGTCGTTACCGGGATGTGTCATGAACATGGCGTTCCGCTGGCTGGAGCACACGGTCCTGAACCCAACGAAGGTCGTGTCTGGGGGCCGGAGAGAAGGAGGGCACAGCGAGGACAAGGTGAACAAACACTGGTGTGAAGACATCCATGATCTGTGTGGTGTGGTGTGAAGACATCCATGATCTCTGTGGTGTGGTGTGAAGACACGGGACATCCATGATCTGTGTGGTGTGTTGTGAAGACACACGACATCCATGATCTGTGTGGTGTGGTGTGAAGACATTCATGATCTGTGTGGTGTGGTGTGAAGACATCCATGATCTGTGTGGTGTGGTGAGAAGACATCCATGATCTGTGTGGTGTGTTGTGAAGACATCCATGATCTGTGTGTTGTGGTGTGAAGACATCCATGATCTGTGTGTTGTGGTGTGAAGACATCCATGATCTGTGTGTTGTGGTGTGAAGACACATGACATCCATGATCTGTGTGGTGTGTTGTGAAGACACGGGGTGAGAGTGTTGGATCCTGAGTTCAGAACAGAGAACAGAACTGACCAGTCACGGTCATCAGGCCGCTGATGGCGTTGTAGGTCGTCAGGCCCTGGAGGGACATCAGCGGGCCCTCGTTGTGTCCAGATTCAAAGGTGGGCCAGCAGATCCCAGCCCTGCCTCCTAGACAACACAAGGGAACAGTGAGGTTAACTGAATGAACAGGGTGGATCTCCGTACCCTCTGAGGTGAGGGAGGTGGGTGAGGGGTGAGACTGGGCCTCCCTCTGAGGTGAGGGGTGAGACTGGGCCTCTCCCTGAGGTGAGGGGTGAGACTGGGCCTCCCTCTGAGGTGAGGGGTGAGACTGGGCCTCCCTCTGAGGTGAGGGGTGAGACTGGGCCTCCCTCTGAGGTGAGGGGTGAGACTGGGCCTCCCTCTGAGGTGAGGGAGGTGGGTGAGGGGTGAGACTGGGCCTCCCTCTG
Source organism: Mallotus villosus (assembly GCA_903064625.1). Classification (NCBI taxonomy): domain Eukaryota; kingdom Metazoa; phylum Chordata; class Actinopteri; order Osmeriformes; family Salangidae; genus Mallotus; species Mallotus villosus. The sequence goes on from CAEFZP010003250.1 coordinate 32,555, forward strand.
AGGTGAGGGGTGAGACTGGGCCTCCCTCTGAGGTGAGGGGTGAGACTGGGCCTCCCTCTGAGGTGAGGGGTGAGACTGGGCCTCCCTCTGAGGTGAGGGGTGAGACTGGGCCTCCCTCTGAGGTGAGGGGTGAGACTGGGCCTCCCTCTGAGGTGAGGGGTGAGACTGGGCCTCCCTCTGAGGTGAGGGGTGAGACTGGGCCTCCCCCTGAGGTGAGGGAGGTAGCAGAGGGGTGAGACTAGGCCTCCCCCTGAGGTGAGGGAGGTAGCAGAGGGGTGAGACTGGGCCTCCCCCTGAGGTGAGGGAGGTAGCAGAGGGGTGAGACTGGGCCTCCCCCTGAGGTGAGGGAGGTAGCAGAGGGGTGAGACTGGGGCTCCCTCTGAGGAGAGGGGTGAGACTGGGCCTCTCCCTGAGGTGAGGGGTGAGACTGGGCCTCTCCCTGAGGTGAGGGGTGAGACTGGGCCTCCCTCTGAGGTGAGGGAGGTAGCAGAGGGGTGAGACTGGGCCTCCCCCTGAGGTGAGGGAGGTAGCAGAGGGGTGAGACTGGGGCTCCCTCTGAGGTGAGGGAGGTAGCAGAGGGGTGAGACTGGGCCTCCCTCTGAGGTGAGGGGTGAGACTAGGCCTCCCCCTGAGGTGAGGGGTGAGACTGGGCCTCTCCCTGAGGTGAGGGGTGAGACTGGGCCTCTCCCTGAGGTGAGGGGTGAGACTGGGCCTCTCCCTGAGGTGAGGGGTGAGACTGGGCCTCTCCCTGAGGTGAGGGGTGAGACTAGGCCTCCCCCTGAGGTGAGGGGTGAGACTGGGCCTCTCCCTGAGGTGAGGGGTGAGACTGGGCCTCTCCCTGAGGTGAGGGGTGAGACTGGGCCTCTCCCTGAGGTGAGGGAGGTAGCAGAGGGGTGAGACTGGGCCTCCCCCTGAGGTGAGGGAGGTAGCAGAGGGGTGAGACTGGGGCTCCCTCTGAGGTGAGGGAGGTAGCAGAGGGGTGAGACTGGGCCTCCCTCTGAGGTGAGGGGTGAGACTAGGCCTCCCCCTGAGGTGAGGGAGGTAGCAGAGGGGTGAGACTGCACCTCCAGGAGGTCGAGGAGCCCTGTGGTCCTGGCTGTTCTGTATGTTGTAGTCGTTGGCCGGCAGTGGCACCCCGTCGGAGCAGTTGAAGTTGGGGCTACTCCCCACGATCACAGCATCCTGGAAGAGGAGGAACCACAGTCAGGACAGGCACACAGGCACACAGGCACACAGGCACACAGACACACAGACACACAGACACACAGACACACAGGCACACAGACACACAGACACACAGGCACACAGACACACAGACACACAGACACACAGACACACAGACACACAGGCACACAGGCACACAGGCACACAGACACACAGACACACAGACACACAGACACACAGGCACACAGACACACAGGCACACAGGCACACAGGCACACAGGCACACAGGCACACGACCAGCCTCTCACCTGGATGTGCACAGTCTTGTTGGAGTACATGTGGGACAGCGAGGGCGGGGTGTAGATAAAGGAGATGATTCCCACCCCGTTGTCCACCAGTGTCACATTAGCTACCACCACACTCATCGACACCTGCAGACTCAACACAAACACAAGTCAGGCCCAGGAACATCAGACCACATGATCCTCAGGTCCAGGAACATCAGACCACATGATCCTCAGGCCCAGGAACATCAGACCACATGATCCTCAGGCCCAGGAACATTAGACCACATGATCATAACACATGATCCTTGCACAGGGTTGAGAAGGCTCGCTGTTCCACACTCTAAACCCTCCCAGGTGTCCGGGGGAAGGCCTACCTGGTAGTAGATTGCGTTGTCGTAGCTCCGCCAGATGTTGAAACCCTGGATGAGGGAGCAGCCAGCCAGCCCGTCCTTGTTCAGGTAGACGCCGTACAGACCTCCGTGAGCCTCGTTACCACGCCACGCCTCCACGGGGTTCCACCAGCCTGCACAGGACACACAGTCACACACAGGACACACAGAGTCAGGGAGATAACTGACACTGTCACTCAGCCTGCACAGGTCACACAGAGTCAGGGAGATAACTGACACAGTCACACAGAGTCACACAGAGTCAGGGAGATAACTGACAGTCACACAGCCTGCACAGGATACACAGTCACACAGAGTCAGGGAGATAACTAACACAGTCACACAGCCTGCACAGGACACAGTCACACAGAGTCAGGGAGATAACTAACACAGCCTGCACAGGACACAGAGTCACACAGAGTCAGGGAGATAACTGACACAGTCACACAGCCTGTGAGTTGATGTGTTGTTGTCAGGACGATCAGGGTCCTGTATGTACTGTACCTGGGCATGGCTCTCCATCGATGCGGTACCCAACTCTTTCGTAGCCTGCCACAACGTTGTCCTGCAACACCACGTTGAATCCCTCGTTCACCTGGCAGTGAATGGACAGAGAGAGATACTTAGGGGTATTTTAACCTAAAGATCTCCAGTCCAAGGCTCTTCCACTGGGGGTGCCACACAGCGTGTTCCACAAAGGCTCAGGCCTGACTGCAGGGCCCAGCTTACAGCCCCGCTCATTCCCTCTCCCTGCTTTCCTGTCGGTCTGTAACCGTGTCTGTATCTGTGTCTGGTGACGAGCCCTCCTACCTCGATGGCAGTGTGTCGGTCTGTAATTGTGTCTGTAACTGTGTCTGTAACTGTGTCTGTAACTTTGTCTGTAACTATGTCTATAACTGTGTCTGTAACTGTGTCTGCTGACGAGCCTTCCTACCTCGATGGCAGCGTTCCACTCGTAGTTGAAAGGCTCCTGTCGTCCCTGGTAGGATCCTGGCCACAGCGTCAGGGTCACCAGGTTCCTCCTCAGCGCCGCCTCGCTGCCCACCACCCTGATACCTGAGGAGAGACAGCGAGCTCTCAGAACCCCCAGCTACATCCCATCACACACTGCTCCTAGAGTGTGGTGTCAGAAGGGTGAGCAGAGAGAGAAAGAGCTACCTTGTCCGACAGTGTGGTACACAACGTTGTCGTCGATGTTCATCCAGACTGTCCCAAACACCCCGATGGCGGGGGAGAAGCCGTGATGGAAGGAGCAGCCCTGGACGTACGACTCCTGGAGGAGGAAACAAGGTACTTTGTCATTTTTCGATCGACAAGACCACATACAAGTTCTTGGATATCATCTTGTGTTTAAATGCCCACGATGTGTGCACTGCCAAAACCGTACATCTAATGGAGATTGATCATCTTGTTTTTAGATTTGAAATGTAGTTGGGCTTGTTTCTAGTACAACACATCATTAGTATTATCAGTATGTGTCTTACTGCACAGGCAGTCCAAGTTACATGTTTTAACATGAGCAAACTAGTATTTGAGCACTTAAATGTGCTTTTGTTGACCAAGCTGCGGTCCAGCCAGTGAGCGTGTTCTCAGCTGTGGGCGGGACAGAGCGGGGCCCACCTCTCTCAGGTTCAGGAAGGTCAGAGAGTAGCGAGGGTCCGAGTAGTCAGTCCAGCCCTCCTGGCCGGTGTGGTAGAACTCCACGTTCCTGATCTGGGCCTTGCCTTAACAGGAAGACAACAGCTGCAGCTCAGTGATGGAAGAACAGTGTCATAATACCATATTCACTTAGCAGACGCTTTCATGCAGAGCCAAGTGCAGTACAGGAGGGATTTGAATCTGTAACCGCTTGACCTGCAGATACGAAGACATAACCCCCCCTCCGCGTACCAAAATGGTGAACGGACCAAACATCTGTACCTACAACAGCTCGGTGGTTAGAGCATTTGACTGCAGGTTAGAAGATCGCACGTTCAAATACCCCTGGGCTGTATGCCTCCTCGCTAGATAAACACGTCACGTCAGGTTTAGTCAGTGTCTCGGACGCTGCAGGTGCTTCTCTACCTTTGTACTCGATCCCCTTGGAGGAGAAGGTTCCCACCAGCACTCGGGCTCCGAACGACTCCTGGAACATCTGTGGGTAGTCCTGGCCTGTGATCCTGATGTTCCTGCTGAGCAGCCCCACGTCTGCTGCCAGCCTGTAGCTGAGAGACGAGCCAGCCACGCTGTGCATCTCCGCTGGGGACCACACACATGCTAACATCAGAGGCTATGCTAGGAGACACATGCTAACGTCAGAGGCTATGCTAGGAGACACATGCTAACATCAGAGGCTATGCTAGGAGACACATGCTAACGTCAGAGGCTATGCTAGGAGACACATGCTAACGTCAGAGGCTATGCTAGGAGGCACATGCTAACGTCAGAGGCTATGCTAGGAGACACATGGCTGAGCTAGGAGGTACATGGCTGAGCTAGGAGGTACATGGCTGAGCTAGGAGGTACATGGCTGAGCTAGGAGCTGAGCTAGGAGGCACATGGCTGAGCTAGGAGGCACATGTGATAGGAGAGGTGTGGCCTGGTAAGACGAACTGACCGATGTGAGTGTGTGCCAGAGACTGGTTGAGAGTCAGGGTCTGTCTGTCCTCTGAAACAGACATGACATGGTGTGTCTCTGTCTGCCTGGCATCATAGCTCGTGGTGGAAATGACAATCTCGTCTCCGACCTAAGCAGAAAACCATGGAAAAAATCCATCCGTGAATATTTTTAACAAATAACAAAAGCATTTAGTATAGACATAAAAGTGAGATGAGATCCTCCAACCTTCCAGTCCACACGCTGGTCCAGGGTGAGAGTGTTGGAGCCTGCCCCGGCCGTGATGTTCAGCTTGGTGTGGTACACAGTGGGAGGCATACCGTACAGATCCAGCTTACCAAATACACCTGCACAAAGCACACAGGAAGTGAATAACCAAGAACCTTACCCAGAACCTAGAACCCAAACCTTACCCAGAACCCAGAACCTTACCCAGAACCTAGAACCCAAACCTTACCCAGAACACAGAACCTTAGCCAGAACCCAAACCATACCCAGAACCCAGAACCTTACCCAGAACCTAGAACCCAAACCTTACCCAGAACCTTAGCCAGAACCTAGAACCCAAACCTTACCCAGAACCCAGAACCTTACCCAGAACCTAGAACCCAAACCATACCCAGAACACAGAACCTTAGCCAGAACCTAGAACCCAGAACCTTACCCAGAACCTTTGATCCTTGGTTGGGTCCGTTGGGGAGTAGCCAGTCAGGGGTGCTGTGGTTCCCCCTCAGGTTGATGTGCAGACTTCCTCTGAAAGGCTCGTTATACCACCCTGCTATAAACCTCCCGCCCTGCAACACCACAACACAACTCTTAGTTCATTATCACATGACAGAACTGCTTCTTATTTCATCCATGCATCTGATATGAGGGTGTGTCTACATGTCTGTTTACATAATGTTTATGTGTCCATGAAGCTTCATATCCATTGAAAAAAGCCTGACCTTATCGGCGGGCCGATATTATCGGCTGATATTAGGCATTTTCCAAACTATCGGTATCGGCATTTATAATGGCGGATAAATTAATGTTACTGCTACTTTTACAATACCCACTGCTACTTTTTCTCAACCATGTTATGAGTGTTGGCATTGCATAGTTTGTCCACCAGAGGGCACTCTACAATGTCCCCCCTGTTCAAAGGACTTAAAGTTTCATATCTTAATTATATTTATCAGAACTTTAATATATGGATATGTTCCTCTGTTCTGTTGGGACAATAAAACATTAAAAAAATACAAATGAAAAAAAGTTTATTTTTAGACTGTTATAATATTATTTTAGAGAGGACTCATAAATAACTACAAATAACTAATGTTAGGGAAATCTGTTTGTTTTGTTAAGCGTTTGGGGATTTTTGTAAAAATATATATCGGCCGATATATTGGAATATCGTATTTTTAAATCACCAAATATTCGTATCGGTATCGGCCTTAAAAATCCTTTATCGGTCGGGCTCTAATTAAAACTAACTGCTTTCTGAACAACAACAGACCTGGATGGAGATGTAGGTGGCGTCCAACACCACAGTCCTGTACTCGGACACATTCCCGGCCGGCACATCAGTGATGTTGTCCAGTGTGTCTGGGATCTCCAGGACTCCCATCACGGTCAGATTGTTGAAGAGAGGAGCACTGACGTCCAGAACCATCCAGATCCCTGTGGACAACAATCAAACCAGTTTGTTTTGTCATTTATTTCAGAATCAGAAAGGGATTTATTGGCCATGAACGTTTGCACAGACAAGGAATTTGCTTTGGCAGGAAGGTGCATACAATAAACATATAGTAACCTTACATTTAAATATGTGGGCTATCTATACTAAATATCTATACTATATATCTATACTATCTATACTATACTATATACTATATTCAGACGCTATAAAACGCTAACACACCAACATGATCCATCCTTCCTGATTAGACGTTACCTGAGGGAATGACCACGTTAGCGCCCTTGGTTGGTACAGAGAAGAGGTTTTCTTCTGACGACAGCCAAAAGGACTCATTGGACCAGAGACTGAAAAGACAAGCAAATCCACTGAATCAAAACTTTTTCACAAGTAAGAACACCAATAATAATATACATTTTGAATGAAATGTACTGTAATGTAAAGAAATATATTTTAAGATGGGGAACCTAGTGGCTAGAATGAGTAAATGTGTAGTTGATTAAATAGTGAATAGGAAGCTCCGTACAGGAAGTCTGCAGGTCTGCGGTAGGGCGTGGGGCTGAGGGTGGCGGGAGGCGGAGGAGTAGGCTGGACACACTGAGGGAAGAAGCAGCGCTGGATCTGAAGGTTCACGCCAACGTCTCTGGCGTCCGGGTCCACACTCGTCCGACGCCTGCGTTCACTTCGCTTCCCAGACACTGTCAGCAAACACAGGAAGGACCACCGTAAAACGTGAGTGCAAAGTGTGAGTGTAAGGCGTGCGTGTAAAGCGTGTGTGTAAAGTGTGTGTGTAAAGAGTGTGTGTGTAAAGACTGTGTGTCTGACCCAGGTAGTAGAGGTTGTTGGAGGTGTTGTCGAAGTGCCAGTCCCCGTTCTCGTTGTCGCTGTACGTCAGCGGCCCTTCTGAGCCGCTCCTGTCGTCGAGGATGGAGAAGCGGTCTGGACTCTGGGTCAGGTTGTGGTTCACGATCACATAGTCCCCTTGCTGTGTCAACCAAGAGGAGGAAACTAGTTTGTAAGCTGAGACAATATTTGGATCCTTTGTTTAGGATTCAAGCCTTTATCTAGATCTAAGAAACAGTTTGTCTTGTTAAATTGAAGCAACAATAACGCAAATGAACAATGACTGTACCTTAAAGCCATAGAACATGGCATTGTATGTGATATTGGTAAGCTGGTCCATGTCCCGGAAGTGCCAGTTGTAGGTTTGGGTAGAAGGCAGCATGGCCATCCAGCCCAGCTTGTGTGTCATTCTCTTCTTCAGGTATGGAACCACGCTGGTGCCTGAGAGGGAAACGCATCATCTTATCTCTCTCTGAGGTTTCACACAGACGGAAACTAACCAACCGTGTTTCACAAGGAGACACGACACCAAGGAGGGCCTCGCCAAGCTGCTCTCACCGTGAGAGTTGGTCAGTATGACATCCTTGGCTTTCAGGGAGCTGGGTGTGGGGTTGTTGAAGGCCAGACGATGGAAGTTCACGGTGTTGTCGCACACAGCTCCGGGGAAGCCCACGCTCCACTCTGCACTCTGGGTGCAGTGAGCCATGTCCAGCAGGGGACTCATGGGAACCACCTTGTAGTCAACGTTACCTGAGGGGGGGGGGAGGACGGAAGGTGTTCGGTATCATGACACTGGTCTGTGGGCTGTGACCAGCACTGAAGAAACGTTTGACTAAAAGCAACAAGTGGCACAATCAGAATATACACGTTTTTTACGTAAAACGATGAATCAATACGAATGATTATTCACATGCAGAGAGTTGGAACGTGACAATGAAACCACTAAAGACAAAACAAGATGTGAAGGTGAGGATCACCTGTCAGGGAGCCGTCGCTGTCCACCAGCTGCACTTCGTGTTCCCATCTGAAGCCGGCCTTGTTGGGGGAGTTGAAGTAGCTGACCCCCCTGAAGCGGGCGCTCCAGCCCCCGCAGCGGTCCACGCACGTCCCGTCCACAGACGTCACGCCGATGGCGGCGCAGGAGCTCCGGTCGAAGTTCACGAAGCTGGTGGAGAGGACGCTCATGCCGTCGTCAAACGGCAGGAGGACCCCCCTCCGGGAGCAGTACCCCTCCCCCAGTCCCAGCTCGTCCACGTGGCCCACGATGGTGGAGTTAGACACCAGCGCCCCCCCCGGCCTCCCCGAAGGCTTGCACCTTGTTTGGGAAGATGCGCTTGGCTTCGATACCGGCCTTCTCGTTGTTGACCATGAGGAAGTTTGAGAACTGCACGGCGCCCACGTTCACCCACTCGGCGCCCTTCTCACAGTTCCAGGTGGTCAGGGTGCGGAACACGGCGGGCTCGGGGACCCTGGAGTTGCAGCCGCCCTTGGCCATGGGGAAGTAGTCCTGAAAGATCCAGAGTCCGAACCAGCCCTGGGAGTGCACCGTGTTGTTGGAGAACTCCCCCAGGGGAACGTTCTTCTGGCAGATGTTGCGGTCGTAGGAGGGGCCGTCCGGATGCTCGTGCATGCGGTACCAGAAGCCGAAGTGCGTCCCCCCCCGCGGCGGCGTTGTGCCGGATGGTGTTGTTGGGGTTGGTGACCCAGTAAGCGGCGGGCGTCACGTCGTCGTTCAGCAGGCTGGTGCTCTGCTTCACGAACACGGCCAGGTTGTACTGCAGCACGTTCCCCGTCTCGATCCCGTCCTCGATGAAGAAGGCCCCGCCCATGATGTCGTAGATGACGTTCCTCTCCACCAGCAGGTTGTGTGTGTTGTGGATGGTGACGGCCCGGTTGTAGGTCTTGTGGATGGCACAGCCCCTCACGTAGGACTTGAAGTTGACGTCTCCCATCAGGTGCCAGTGGATGGGGTAGCGGCCCAGTCTGAAGGCCTGGCCTGCGTTGAACAGCTGCAGCAACGTGGAAAACAACATGATTAGAGAGATACCATGTAGAGAAACTCATAATCTCACTGGTCTCACTCCAGCTTACCTCAACATATTCCAGTCTCCCCATGGCCAGGTTCTCGTTGGGTCTGGGCGCGTGGAACATGATGCATCCTCCAAACTGGTCGCTCCCCACCTCCTCCCCAAACCGACCCTGGAAGCAAGTCTGGGTGGCAAACTCCCCTACGAATACACACACGTCTAGACATGAGCTACGCAAACACACGTCTAGACATGAGCTACGCAAACACACACGTCCAGACATGAGCTACGCAAACACACACGTCTAGACATGAGCTACGAATACACACACGTCTAGACATGAGCTACGAATACACACACGTCTAGACATGAGCTACGCAAACACACACGTCTAGACATGAGCTACGCAAACACACACGTCTAGACATGAGCTACGAATACACACACGTCTAGACATGAGCTACGCAAACACACACGTCTAGACATGAGCTACACAAACACACACGTCTAGACATGAGCTACGAATACACACACGTCTAGACATGAGCTACACAAACACACACGTCTAGACATGAGCTACGCAAACACACACGTCTAGACATGAGCTACGCAAACACACACGTCTAGACATGAGCTACGCAAACACACACGTCTAGACATGAGCTACACAAACACACACGTCTAGACATGAGCTACACAAACACACACGTCTAGACATGAGCTACGCAAACACACACGTCTAGACATGAGCTACACAAACACACACGTCTAGACATGAGCTACGCAAACACACACGTCTAGACATGAGCTACGCAAACACACACGTCTAGACATGAGCTACACAAACACACACGTCTAGACATGAGCTACACAAACACACACGTCTAGACATGAGCTACGCAAACACACACGTCTAGACATGAGCTACACAAACACACACGTCTAGACATGAGCTACGCAAACACACACGTCTAGACATGAGCTACGCAAACACACACGTCTAGACATGAGCTACGAATACACACACGTCTAGACATGAGCTACGCAAACACACACGTCTAGACATGAGCTACGAATACACACACGTCTAGACATGAGCTACGAATACACACACGTCTAGACATGAGCTACGCAAACACACACGTCTAGACATGAGCTACGAATACACACACGTCCAGACATGAGGCCTCCCACCAGCCTCTCTCTCAGGGTGTACACAGCTGCATGGTGCAGGACAGTGGAGGGTACCTGTGTTGAAGCCGCTGGGACAGGCCTTCACCTGGTCGCTCCACTCTGCGTTTCCGGAGCCGCGGACCAGGATGTTCCTGGTGAGCAGGCCCACCTCCGCCCTGGCCTGGAACAGCGTGCCGTCGGGCAGGGTCACGGCCACTCCCAGGTGGGTGAAGCTCAGGGGCTCCGTGAGGGTCAGCGTGAGGCCGTCTGCAGACACCCCGGAGATCCTCCTCACCTCGTTCTCTTTCTGGCTGTGCCTGGACGAACACACTCAGGGGTCAGAAATGCTTCAAATGCTTTGGGATGCTAACCCCATGCTAACCCTATGCTAACCCTATGCTAACCCTATGCTAACCCTATGCTAACCCTATGCTAACCCTATGCTAACCCTATACTAACCCTAACCCTAATGCTTTGGTTCTTAGGGTTGGGGTTTCTAAGTCTGGTCTGTACCTGTGTCCTGTGGAGGCGATGACGATCTCGTCTCCTGCCTTCCAGGTGACAGCCAGCATCAGGGACAGGGTGACAGAGCCGTTAGAAGCCGTCTGAGACAGGTGGGTCCAGGGAACAGGAACTGGAATGCCTAATGAAACAAATGTTATAGATTCAAACAATCAATTAAACAATATTTAAACCAGTCTGTAATGATACATTTAAACGAAAGTTTTAACAATGTTTAGTCAAAAAGGGGTAGAATGTGTGTGTATGAGAGTGCGTGTGTGTGAGAGTGCGTGTGTGTGTGTGTGTGTGTGTGTGTGTATGAGAGTGCGCGTGTGTGACAGTGTGTGTGTGTGTGAGAGAGAAAGAGAGAGAGTGAGTACCATGCAGGTCCAGCACCCCCTCTCTGACGGCCAGGGTCTTGGTCCCGTACACAGGCAGCTCAGGTGATCGCAGGTTTCCGTGCAGGGTGATGATAGCCTTGTGCTGGAACGGCGCCCCCTCCTGGCCGATCTGCAGAACTCCACCATCAGTGATCAGGATGTTCTCAGCCTGCAGCTCGATGTCTGCCTCGTCAAACACCAGGGTGCCGCCTGGAGAACGTCAGATAACAGGTCAGACACTTCCTGTCTGCTTCCTGGTGAAGGGGCGTGTCCAGTGTGTCAGCAGCACCAGCTGCTCAGTGAGGGGAGTCAGGCGGCTGAGCGGTTAGGGAATCGGGCTGGTAATCTGAAGGTTGCTGGTTCGATTCCCCGGCTGTGCTAAAAAATGACGTTGTGTCCTTGGGCAAGGCACTTCACCCTACTTGCCTCGGGGGGAATGTCCCTGTACTTACTGTAAGTCGCTCTGGATAAGAGCGTCTGCTAAATGACTAAATGTAAATGTAATCCAGGTACTCACCCTGGATGAGCAGCATCTTCAGCACTGGAGTGCTGGTGTCCAGCAGGATGGTCTGTCCCTTAGTGATGACAGCGAAGGTGCCTGTCTCCGGGGGCGACAGGCCGCCCCAGGTGAACCTGGACGACCACACGTCGATGTAGAAGAAGCCAGCCGCTTCCTGGAAGGAGACGGAGACATGAGCGTGCAGGAGACCAGGCAGGGACAAGAGGGGCTTCAAACCTTTTTGTGAAAATATTTTTTTTTAACGTTTGGAGTGCTTGGTTATAATTTTTTTAAAGGAGCGCATATGGAAGCAAATCAGTGCCAGGATGTTTTGAATTTTAAAAAGTCAGAAAAATAAATAGTGTATAAGTACTGATACCAGAAAAAACTTCTTAAGTACAGTAACAAAGTATTTGAAGTATTTGTACTTTGTTACTTCCCATCTCTGCTCTCTATGTATGTCTATCTCTCTCTCTTTATCTCTTTCCCTCTGTCTCTCTCTCTTTATATGTATATCTCTCCCTCTGTCTCTCTCTCACCATCTTGGCGATGCCTCTGTCTCCGATGTTGACCCTGACGCTGGCCTGCTGGGAGCGACTCTGAGCGTTGGTCACGCAGACGATGTGAGTCTCGTTGGCCTCCTGGACATCACACACAGACCCAGCGATGGTCACCCTGGTCTCACTGCTGTTAGAGCTGCACACACACACACACACACACACACACACACACACACACACACACACACACACACACACACACACACACACACACACACACACACACACACAACATCTTTACATTTTTGTTGTGTAGGAACTAATGAAAGGAACATGAGGAAAATGCATTAATCTCTGATTTAATACATTTAAATGAGATTTGGGTGCACTCCTTTTCCACGTGGGTATATACCAGGGTTCCTAAAGTGTGTGTATGATGAAACGTACGCCCCCGGTATAAACCTGCCCCCCCGTGGTACAGCCAGGAGAGGCAGCATGCGTGCTCACCTGAAGCCCGAGCCGGTGATGGTGAGGTGGGTTCCCCCAGCAGTGCCCCCTCTCTGGGGAGACACAGCTGTGATCACCGGGGTCAGCTCGGCTCTGTACGTGAAGCCATCAGACATGTTCACCGAGCCTGACGGGTTCATCACCGTCACCGTGCAGCCCAGCTCGGCCAGGGTACCTGCACACACACACACACACACACAGGAACACACACACACACAGGCAGGAACACACACACACACACACACACACACACAGGCAGGCACACACGCACACACACACACACACACACAGGCAGGAACACACACACACAGGAACACACACACACACACACAGGAACACACACACACACACACAGGCAGGAACACACACACACACACAGGCAGGAACACACACACGCAAGCAGGCAGGAACACACACAGGCAGGAACACACACACAGGCAGGAACACACACACACAGGCAGGAACACACACACACAGGCAGGAACACACACACACAGGCAGGAACACACACACACAGGCAGGAACACACACACACAGGCAGGAACACACACACACACACAGGCAGGAACACACACATGCAGGCAGGCAGGCAGGCACACACACACACAGGCAGGAACACACACACACAGGAACACACACACACACACACAGGCAGGAACACACACACACGCAAGCAGGCAGGAACACACACAGGCAGGAACACACACACATGCAGGAACACACACACACACACATGCAGGAACACACACACACACACACAGGCAGGAACACACACACACACACACAGGCAGGAACACACACACACACAGGCAGGAACACACACACACAGGCAGGAACACACACACACACACACAGGCAGGAACACACACACACACACACACACACAGGCAGGAACACACACACACACACACAGGCAGGAACACACACACACAGGCAGGAACACACACACACACACACACACACACATGCAGGAACACACACACACACACACATGCAGGAACACACACACACACACACATGCAGGAACACACACACACACACACAGGCAGGAACACACACAGGCAGGAACACACACACACACACAGGCAGGAACACACACACACACAGGCAGGAACACACACATGCAGGCAGGCAGGCAGGCAGGCAGGCAGGCACACACACACACAGGCAGGAACACACACACACACACAGGCAGGAACACACACACACACGCAAGCAGGCACACACAAGACAAACACATTAAGATTAGATGCCTTAGATGCCAACTACAGTCGCTTTTCAGCTTAGTAAGACAAGAGATGTTTGGGAAATGGAAACATCTAGATCATTACGATTGCACACACATTCATCAGACCTACTCTATTGTGTTGACCAAACCTGTACAACAATCCTCCTAACCCTAAACATGCAGCATGATTCATGATCAAGGTGTGACGTCTGGTTTCTGAAAGGCTGAGATGTCTGGTTTCTGATAGGCTGAGACGTCTGGTTTCTGATAGGCTGAGACGTCTGGTTTCTGATAGGCTGAGATGTCTGGTTTCTGATAGGCTGAAGGCCTTACCGTTGTTGTCGGGGGCGTCACAGTAGAGTCTGGTGGAGGACGACTCGTTTCTATGGAGATCGCACGCTTGTCCGCAGACGTGCACCTGCGAGGTCAGGGGGTCGAACCCGGAGCCCAGAACAGCCAGCATGGCCCCGCCCCCGAAGCTGCCTGCTCACACACAGGACAGACACATCACACACCTGTACACATCACACACCTGTACTCATCACACACCTGTACACATCACACACCTGTACACCTGTCCAGCTCTCACATCACACACCTGTACACCTGTACAGCGCACACATCACACACCTGTACACCTGTACACCTGTACAGAGCTCACATCACACACCTGTACACCTGTACAGAGCTCACATCACTCACCTGTACACCTGTACAGAGCTCACATCACACACCTGTACACCTGTCCAGCGCTCACATCACACACCTGTACACCTGTACAGAGCTCACATCACACACCTGTACAGCGCACACATCACACACCTGTACACCTGTACACCTGTACACCTGTCACATCACACACCTGTACAGCTCTCACATCACACACCTGTACACCTGTACACCTGTACAGCGCACACATCACACACCTGTACAGCACTCACATCACACACCTGTACAGCTCTCACATCACACACCTGTACACCTGTACACCTGTACACCTGTCACATCACACACCTGTACAGCACTCACATCACACACCTAACGTCCACTGCAAATGCAAGTTTGATCGGCAGAAAACTAATTAGACTTGTTGTGTTTTTGCTATAAGTGATTACTGGGGGTTGGATCTGTGCCGTAGCCAGGAGCCAGGCCTGCTGCACTCACCCTGGCTGGGCTGGACTCCAGAGAGCTGCAGGCTGTAGGTGAACACGGCCGTGGACTGGGCGTAACCTTTGACCCCGTGCTGCATCCTGACCGGGTAGGTCCCCCCCCGGGTTCTCCCCCGCGGTGCACTGCACCTGGGAGTCAGAGACGTCCGACACCACACACGGAACGCCGTTCATGCTGACAGACACCTGCTGGGAGGCGGAGCCAAACCCTGTCCCGTTGATGGTGATGACGGTGCCACCGGTACCTGTGGGACAGAACGGGAGAACATCAGGACAGTGAGGCAGGAGGAGGAACAGGAGAACATCAGGACAGAGAGGCAGGAGGAGGAACAGGAGAACATCAGGACAGTGAGGCAGGAGGAGGAACAGGAGAACATCAGGCCAGTGAGGCAGGAGGAGGAACAGGAGAACATCAGGACAGTGAGGCAGGAGAACATCAGGACAGTGAGGCAGGAGGACATCAGGACAGTGAGGCAGGAGGAGGAACAGGAGAACATCAGGACAGTGAGGCAGGAGGAGGAACAGGAGAACATCAGGACAGTGAGGCAGGAGGAGGAACAGGAGAACATCAGGCCAGTGAGGCAGGAGGAGGAACAGGAGAACATCAGGACAGTGAGGCAGGAGGAGGAACAGGAGAACATCAGGCCAGTGAGGCAGGAGGAGAGACAGGAGAACATCAGGACAGTGAGGCAGGTAAGAACAGGTAAGCAAGGTAACGCTTGGTGACATAACTGCCCCTGTCAGAGGACCTTCCTCACCTGAGGAGGGGCTGATGGAGGTGATGACAGGTGTGTGGGCTGCAGAGTATGAGTAAGACAGAGCGGGGTAGGTCTCTGACAGCACCTGCACCACCACCGTCACCTGTCCAGAGCTGTGTGCCGGGGTCAGGCAGAGCACCGTGTCTGGAGTGACCGTCTGGATCCCACACGCCGCCCCTCCCACCCACACCGTGGTGTTACCGGGCAGGAAGCCGTTCCCCTGGAGCAGCAGGGCGGTGCCCCCCATGGTGCTGCCGGCCGCAGGGCTGAGAGTGGCCAGGGCCAGGCTGGTCAGGTTAGCTGCTCCTGCCGCCTGCCCTCTGCTCCTCACCACCACCCTGAGGGGGTGCACTCCGGCGGGCAGAGCCCCCACCTCCAGGGTGACGGAGGTGTTGAGGACAGCCGTGACAAGCAGCTCCACGTCGCCGGCAAACACCACCACGTCGCCCACGTCGCTGCCGAAGCCGGTCCCGGAGACGGTAACCACGGTGAAGTTCCCGGTGACGTTGGACGGGGAGACGTCGGTGACGGAGGGCGTGACAGAGGAGGAGTACAGGAAGGAGCAGTCGGAGGAACAGGAGCTGGGGATCGTCATGCCGACCAGGACGCGGGCGACCCCGTTGCCGGGCGGCGACGGGGAGGTGTCGCAGACGATGTGGGTGTAGTTGAGGGACACGACGGAGCAGGGGGCGTTGGCTACGGTGACGAGGCCGGGGGAGAACCCGGAGCCCTGGATCAGGAGCCGCGTGCGCCCGGTCGGGCTGCCCACCGAGGGGCTGACCCCGTCCACCACCGGCAGCAGCACGAAGCGCCGGCCGAACTCGCTCCGCACGGCCACCATGGCAGAGCCCATGTTGTTGACCCGGAGAGTCACGGGGTGGGCCACGCCCACAGCCAGGCCGCTGTCTGGAGCCAGGTTGCAGATGACCTCTGATTGGCTGCTGCTGGTCACCACACAGGGGACACCTCCAACTGTCACCTGCGGGAAATATGGGAATGTTTTTAACCCTTTAATACACGTTTGTTTATATTTCATATACAGAGTTTACTATAAATGACAAAAGACCAACTGTCTGAGCAGGAGAGACCAGCCCTCAGAAGGAGCAGGAGAGACCAGCTCTCAGGAGGACCAGGAGAGACCAGCCCTCAGAAGGAGCAGGAGAGACCAGCCCTCAGGAGGAGCAGGAGAGACCAGCCCTCAGCAGGAGCAACCAGCCCTCAGCAGGAGCAGGAGAGACCAGCCCTCAGAAGGAGCAGGAGAGACCAGCCCTCAGGAGGAGCAGGAGAGACCAGCTCTCAGGAGGACCAGGAGAGACCAGCCCTCAGGAGGAGCAGGAGAGACCAGCCCTCAGGAGGACCAGGAGAGACCAGCCCTCAGAAGGACCAGGAGAGACCAGCCCTCAGGAGGAGCAGGAGAGACCAGCTCTCAGGAGGACCAGGAGAGACCAGCCCTCAGGAGGAGCAGGAGAGACCAGCCCTCAGGAGGAGCAGGAGAGACCAGCCCTCAGCAGGAGCAGGAGAGACCAGCTCTCAGAAGGAGCAGGAGAGACCAGCCCTCAGGAGGACCAGGAGAGACCAGCCCTCAGAAGGAGCAGGAGAGACCAGCTCTCAGAAGGAGCAGGAGAGACCAGCTCTCAGGAGGAGCAGGAGAGACCAGCCCTCAGGAGGAGCAGGAGAGACCAGCTCTCAGGAGGAGCAGGAGAGACCAGCTCTCAGGAGGAGCAGGAGAGACCAGGTCTCAGGAGGACCAGGAGAGACCAGCCCTCAGGAGGACCAGGAGAGACCAGCCCTCAGGAGGAGCAGGAGAGACCAGCCCTCAGGAGGAGCAGGAGAGACCAGCCCTCAGGAGGAGCAGGAGAGACCAGGTCTCAGGAGGACCAGGAGAGACCAGCCCTCAGGAGGAGCAGGAGAGACCAGCCCTCAGGGGGAGCAGGAGAGACCAGCCCTCAGGAGGAGCAGGAGAGACCAGCCCTCAGGAGGAGCAGGAGAGACCAGCTCTCAGGAGGAGCAGGAGAGACCAGCTCTCAGGAGGAGCAGGAGAGACCAGCTCTCAGGAGGAGCAGGAGAGACCAGCTCTCAGGAGGAGCAGGAGAGACCAGCTCTCAGGAGGAGCAGGAGAGACCAGCTCTCAGGAGGAGCAGGAGAGACCAGCTCTCAGGAGGAGCAGGAGAGACCAGCTCTCAGGAGGAGCAGGAGAGACCAGCTCTCAGGAGGAGCAGGAGAGACCAGCTCTCAGGAGGAGCAGGAGAGACCAGCTCTCGGGGTGTTTCCCCAGCAGCTCACCTGGTGGGCGCAGGGCGTGTCGCTGAAGCCTGTGCCCTGGATGCTGATAGGCTGGTGGGCGGAGCCTCTGTCAGGGGAGATGGACAGCACCACTGGAGAGGCACAGGCCAGCAGGCTGAAGGAGGTCCAGTTGGACTCCTGTCCGCAGTACGCTGGCCGCAGCGCCACACAGCCGGCCAGCTTGTTGGTGTCATTGGAAACTATGGCTGAAGGAGACAGTTACCATGACAACCTGTTTGTGGAGTTGGAGCCTACCAAGAACAATTCTAATACAATTACAAGTGAGACTGAACACTCTTCCCCTCTCTCTCCCCCACACAAACACACCCTGCCCCCTATCTCCCACACACACACACACACCATGCCACCTCTCTCCACACACACACCCTGCCACCTCTCTCCCACTCACACACACACACACACCCACACACACACAGCTACCTGGGCTGTGCCTGGCCTGTATTCCTCCCACGCTGACAGCCAGCCTGCTGGTTCTGTCCTCCAGGTCTCTGACTCTCACCACCCCCTGGAGGAACCTGCCCTGGGCCTCAGCGATGAGGCCGCTGCTGTAGTAGTATGTGCCGGGAACAGTGAAGCGATAACTGAAGACACCTGAGGACAGAGGGAGACAAGGGTGACAGGGTAAGACTGCATTCCACAGAGTGTCACTGTCCTTCACATGAAACCAGAGGAACTAGTCATGTAGCATTCTGGTGCCGTGTTGCAACGATGTTTACGACATGATACGTGAGCTCTGTACAGAGGGGGAACACCTGGCCTGACACAGTGATGTGTGTCTCTGTGTGGTGTGCAGGAGGGGAAGCCCCTACCTCTGGAGGTCTTGGTGTCCCCGCTGGTGAACGAGGCCCCGTCAGGGAGGGTGCTGCTGGGGCTGGCCACGCTGAACACCCTGAAGCCAACGTTCTGGAGGAGGGCTGGGGCCTCCCAGCGCCACACCACCGTGTCGCCAACTGTGGCAGTCACCGCGGCAGGACTCCAGGCATAGCCCAGACCCCAGTCTGAGAGAGACAGGGGAAGATGGACAGATAGGCAGACAGACAGACAGACAGACAGGCAGGCAAATAGGCACACAGACAGACAGACAGACAGACAGACAGACAGACAGACAGGCAGGCAGGCAGGCAGGCAGGCAGGCAGACAGACAGACAGACAGACAAATAGGCACACACACAGACAGGCAGGCAGGCAGACAAATAGGCACACAGACAGACAGACAGACAGGCAGGCAGGCAGGCAGAAAGACACACAGGCAGGCAGACAGACAGACACACAAACACATGGAGTCAGTGGGTGGAGATCATTGGAATACCTCCTTTACAGCCGGCCTGGGGGGAACGTCAAGTAAAAAAGCAGTTAAATCCATAACAATGTTTCTCAGAGGCTCAGACATCTCACACACAGCACCATCACGCTGTGACAGCTCACCCAGAGCGTCAGAGTAACCACACACTGTTCCCTGCTCTACCTGGCAGGGTATACTCCAGTTTGACATGTGAACAATGAGAGCTGTAAACCTACCGGGGTGGGAGCCCTGGTTGTTCACGGTGTGGGTCGCTTCTCTCGTCTCCATGACGCACTCCAGCTCGTTCTCCGAGGCCGCTCTGACATCACACCCCACACCCCCTGTGGACGGAGCACACCATGTTACAAGAACTCTTATTGGAAGGATTCCCTTACACAGGATGTGTTGACTATATCAGTACTGAGCAGTACACTACCTTCGTATCTACCGATCAGATGTGTTAGTGAGATCCCTTCTTTTTTTAAGAGATATTTGTTTTGGCATTCTTCATGCTTTAATAGATAGAAGTGAAGTGTGACAGGAAAGAGAGAGAGAGAGAGAGAGAGAGAGATGAGAGAGAGAGAGAGAGAGAGACGTGCAGCGTGATTCTAAGGGCGTTGGTTCTGGCGAGGCGTCAGCCTGCATGGTACCCGTCCCCCTGACCCCTCTTACCCACGGAGACCTGGTGGTCCGAGACGTTGGAGGTGAAGCCCGAGCCAGAGATGGTCAGCCTGGTGCCCCCGTACAGAGAGCCCACCCTGGGGAACACGCTGGTCACCTCCAGGAGGTACTCCACACTGACGTTCACACCAGCGCTGCACAACACAGAACACAGAACACGTCTCACACACAGAACACGTCTCACACACAGAACACGTCTCACACACAGCTGGACAACACAGAACACGTCTCACACCAGCGCTGGACAACACAGAACACGTCTCACACACAGCTGCACAACACAGAACACAGAACACGTCTTCACACACAGCTGGACAACACAGAACACGTCTTCACACACAGCTGGACAACACAGAACACAGAACACGTCTTCACACACAGCTGGACAACACAGAACACGTCACACACACAGCTGGACAACACAGAACACGTCTCACACACAGCTGGACAACACAGAACACGTCTTCACACACAGCTGGACATCACAGAACACGTCTTCACACACAGCTGGACAACACAGAACACGTCTTCACACACAGCTGGACAACACAGAACACGTCTTCACACACAGCTGGACAACACAGAACACGTCTTCACACACAGCTGGACAACACAGAACACGTCTTCACACACAGCTGGACAACACAGAACACGTCTTCACACACAGCTGGACAACACAGAACACGTCTTCACACACAGCTGGACAACACAGAACACGTCTTCACACACAGCTTCCGCTAAACATCGTTAGGGTTAACCTATTTTTCATTCTTTAGTGGACAATTTGGAATCCCACTCCGGATTCAAACCCTGGGTCCTGCAGTAGGCTGAGCTGAGCTGGAGGCTGAGCTGAGCTGGAGGCTGAGCTGGAGGCTGAGCTGGAGGCTGAGCTGAGCTGGAGGCTGAGCTGGAGGCTGAGCTGGAGGCTGAGCTGAGCTGGAGGCTGAGCTGAGCTGGAGGCTGCACTGAGCTGGAGGCTGCACTGAGCTGGAGGCTGCACTGAGCTGGAGGCTGAGCTGAGCTGGAGGCTGAGCTGAGCTGGAGGCTGAGCTGAGCTGGAGGCTGCACTGAGCTGGAGGCTGAGCAGGAGGCTGAGCTGAGCTGGAGGCTGCACTGAGCTGGAGGCTGAGCAGGAGGCTGAGCTGAGCTGGAGGCTGAGCTGAGCTGGAGGCTGAGCTGAGCTGGAGGCTGCACTGAGCTGGAGGCTGAGCTGAGCTGGAGGCTGAGCTGAGCTGGAGGCTGCACTGAGCTGGAGGCTGCACCTGGTTTTGGGGTAGCCGTAGTTCCCGACTCGCACGTCCACCTGATGGCGAGCAGGAGGGAGGTCGGGGAAGAGGCAAGTGATGTTGCTGGACGCCCACTGCAGAAGGACACACACTTCCTGACCCACAAATACTGCACTGCCATTGGTCAGGTTGCCAAAGTTGCTGCCCTGGATGGTGAGAACTCTGCGTCCTGAACGACAAACAGGAAGAGGGTGTCACATCAACTCACTCCCAGGTGAGTGTGTAATTAGTCACAATCTGGTTTGCATGACAACAGGGTATGATGCTACAGACGTGCGTGTCTAACTGTGTGTGCGCTGTGGTCTCTGACTGTCATGGCAACAGCAAGAGAACCGGCACATCCACATTGTGTCACATGAACATGAGAGGGAGCGAAGAGAACAATGATCCGTAGGAAATAGAAACCTATCATTTCACTGGTTAGCTTTCGAAACGAAATTACCTTTAAAAGTCCTATCATCTTTAATGGCTTTGTTCTTTGACAATGGCAAACTAATTGTCATGACAGTGGAAATGTTTGTGCTGCATATTTTTCAAACATACTTAGTTAATCTCCTTTGGCATTTGCTCATAGAATATAAATAGAAATGCCAGCAAGAGTTTTAGATTTCTGTATGTAGAAAAAGAAGGGTCACTGTTTCATGCTTTATGAACGCAAGAATCAAAACTATTAAGGAGTGTTTGAGAGTCATAATATTGACTAAATAAAGCACATTTTCCAAATGACCAAGAGAAAAGATCCCAGCTGTTTAGAGGAGTGAAGCAGAGAAAGGCAGCTCACCGATCACGGCTGTGGAGAGAGGACTGAGGCCCGTGATGAGGGGAGTGAGGGCTTCATCGTAGGTGAACATGGTGTCTGCCGTCATACTCATGTTACCAGCCCACACCGAGACCGAGCCCAGACCTGCAGGGCTCTGCAGCACAAACACAAACATAGAAACACTCTGTGATGCAGCTTGTAAATACACACTGATCCTCCACTCCTAGACATCCTAAACCGTGTCAGTAAGTTGGGATAAAAACGTCTGCTGAATAAAAAAATATAACAAAAAATCAAACAGACCTATTTAAGAAAAAAATCTATGATATTCCATATCTGAGTGAGATGACTGTGTGTTTGATGAATGGAGACAGGAGTAGTGTGTGTGTGACTGAAGACAGGAGTAGTGTGTGTGTGACTGAAGACAGGAGTAGTGTGTGTGTGACTGAAGACAGGAGTAGTGTGTGTGACTGAAGACAGGAGTAGTGTGTGTGACTGAAGACAGGAGTAGTGTGTGTGTGAATGAAGACAGGAGTAGTGTGTGTGTGACTGAAGACAGGAGTAGTGTGTGTGAATGAAGACAGGAGTAGTGTGTGTGTGACTGAAGACAGGAGTAGTGTGTGTGAATGAAGACAGGAGTAGTGTGTGTGACTGAAGACAGGAGTAGTGTGTGTGTGACTGAAGACAGGAGTAGTGTGTGTGACTGAAGACAGGAGTAGTGTGTGTGAATGAAGACAGGAGTAGTGTGTGTGTGACTGAAGACAGGAGTAGTGTGTGTGACTGAAGACAGGAGTAGTGTGTGTGACTGAAGACAGGAGTAGTGTGTGTGACTGGAGACAGGAGTAGTGTGTGTGTGACTGAAGACAGGAGTAGTGTGTGTGACTGAAGACAGGAGTAGTGTGTGTGTGACTGAAGACAGGAGTAGTGTGTGTGACTGAAGACAGGAGTAGTGTGTGTGAATGAAGACAGGAGTAGTGTGTGTGTGACTGAAGACAGGAGTAGTGTGTGTGTGACTGAAGACAGGAGTAGTGTGTGTGACTGAAGACAGGAGTAGTGTGTGTGTGACTGAAGACAGGAGTAGTGTGTGTGACTGAAGACAGGAGTAGTGTGTGTGTGAATGAAGACAGGAGTAGTGTGTGTGTGACTGGAGACAGGAGTAGTGTGTGTGACTGGAGACAGGAGTAGTGTGTGTGTGAATGAAGACAGGAGTAGTGTGTGTGTGACTGGAGACAGGAGTAGTGTGTGTGACTGAAGACAGGAGTAGTGTGTGTGTGAATGAAGACAGGAGTAGTGTGTGTGTGACTGGAGACAGGAGTAGTGTGTGTGACTGAAGACAGGAGTAGTGTGTGTGTGAATGAAGACAGGAGTAGTGTGTGTGTGAATGAAGACAGGAGTAGTGTGTGTGTGACTGGAGACAGGAGTAGTGTGTGTGACTGAAGACAGGAGTAGTGTGTGTGACTGAAGACAGGAGTAGTGTGTGTGACTGAAGACAGGAGTAGTGTGTGTGAATGAAGACAGGAGTAGTGTGTGTGACTGAAGACAGGAGTAGTGTGTGTGACTGAAGACAGGAGTAGTGTGTGTGTGACTGAAGACAGGAGTAGTGTGTGTGACTGAAGACAGGAGTAGTGTGTGTGTGAATGAAGACAGGAGTAGTGTGTGTGTGACTGAAGACAGGAGTAGTGTGTGTGACTGAAGACAGGAGTAGTGTGTGTGACTGAAGACAGGAGTAGTGTGTGTGACTGAAGACAGGAGTAGTGTGTGTGACTGAAGACAGGAGTAGTGTGTGTGACTGAAGACAGGAGTAGTGTGTGTGTGACTGAAGACAGGAGTAGTGTGTGTGACTGAAGACAGGAGTAGTGTGTGTGACTGAAGACAGGAGTAGTGTG
Organism: Mallotus villosus; assembly: GCA_903064625.1. Lineage (NCBI taxonomy): Eukaryota > Metazoa > Chordata > Actinopteri > Osmeriformes > Salangidae > Mallotus > Mallotus villosus. The sequence continues at coordinate 56,453 of CAEFZP010003250.1, forward strand.
TGTGAATGAAGACAGGAGTAGTGTGTGTGACTGAAGACAGGAGTAGTGTGTGTGACTGAAGACAGGAGTAGTGTGTGTGACTGAAGACAGGAGTAGTGTGTGTGTGACTGAAGACAGGAGTAGTGTGTGTGACTGAAGACAGGAGTAGTGTGTGTGTGAATGAAGACAGGAGTAGTGTGTGTGTGACTGAAGACAGGAGTAGTGTGTGTGACTGAAGACAGGAGTAGTGTGTGTGACTGAAGACAGGAGTAGTGTGTGTGACTGAAGACAGGAGTAGTGTGTGTGACTGAAGACAGGAGTAGTGTGTGTGTGACTGAAGACAGGAGTAGTGTGTGTGACTGAAGACAGGAGTAGTGTGTGTGACTGAAGACAGGAGTAGTGTGTGTGAATGAAGACAGGAGTAGTGTGTGTGACTGAAGACAGGAGTAGTGTGTGTGACTGAAGACAGGAGTAGTGTGTGACTGAAGACAGGAGTAGTGTGTGACTGAAGACAGGAGTAGTGTGTGACTGAAGACAGGAGTAGTGTGTGTGTGACTGAAGACAGGAGTAGTGTGTGTGACTGAAGACAGGAGTAGTGTGTGTGACTGAAGACAGGAGTAGTGTGTGTGACTGTGTGTTTGATGAATGAAGACAGGAGTAGTGTGTGTGTGACTGAAGACAGGAGTAGTGTGTGTGTGAATGAAGACAGGAGTAGTGTGTGTGACTGAAGACAGGAGTAGTGTGTGTGTGAATGAAGACAGGAGTAGTGTGTGTGAATGAAGACAGGAGTAGTGTGTGTGAATGAAGACAGGAGGAGTGTGTGTGACTGAAGACAGGAGTAGTGTGTGTGTGTGACTCACTGCAGACGTTCGGCACGTCAGCTCACTGGCGCTGGCAGAGACCACATCACAACTCGCGTTGCCGACCATCACCGTAGTGTCGAGGCCGAACCCAAACCCTCGCACCGTGAGGAGCGTTCCTCCTGCGTGGAGGGAACACACATGGTGGAACAGGGAGGGGGGCTGGGGTTCAGTCATCCTTGTGGCCTTTTTCCATCTTTTATTATTGATAGAACGGTTGGAGAGAAAGGGCGGGGAGAGGGAGGGTGAAAGATGTGCCAGTGGGATTCGAACCCAGGCCCCTGTGTGGTACGGGCTCTTACCCAGAGAGCTAGCAGATAGGAGGAGACAGGAAGTGAAAGTGAGTGTGACTTCCTGTGGGAGGAGCTTGTTTACCTGCTGTGCTGCCAGAGAGAGGGCTGAAGGAGGACACCACCAGCAGGTAGGTGAAGTTGAGCTGGTTGTCGTCTTGGTAACGGGCTTCACCCAGAGATGGGAAGGTGACAGAGACTGGGTAGGTACCTGCCCTGGCCACGCCCACTCTGCACACCTGTGTGCTGACTGAAACCACATTCGACATATTTTAAGGCATTCAAAGGAAATTCCGTTTCTTTTCTGTTTCTGTGGTACTTGACCTCAAATAATTGTCATTATTCAACAACCACATTACCATAGCCATTGTGTTCCTTACCTGTAACTTGTTCAACATTGCATCTTGCCCTTCCCATCCAAACAGTGGCATTTTCAGAGCTGAAGCCGATCCCTGTGATGGTCAGCAGGGTGCCCAGACCATCTGATCCTGAAACAAACACATCCATGGTTTAGCTCTTCGGCTAACAGCATTTAGCTCCTGGGCTAACAGCGTTTAGCTCCTCAGCTAACAGCATTTAGCTCCTGGGCTAACAGCGTTTAGCTCCTCGGCTAACAGTGTTTAGCTCCTCGGCTAACAGCGTTTAGCTCCTCGGCTAACAGCGTTTAGCTTCTCGGCTCAGTAAAACAACTGCAGAGGAGCTACATTCCCTAGAGCTGTTTCCAAAGCACCTTGAGATGGACTAATACCTTGAGATGGACTGATTCCAGTGATGACTGGGGTCTGGGCCTCCGTCCAGGTGTAACTGCAGTCCCCAGAACACTTTGATGGGATGCCGTTGATCTGAACCTCCACCTGAAAAGATTTCATTTTTCAAAGATCCAAGTATAAAACAGTCAACCCATGGTAGAGAATCAATAAAATAGTAAAAACACAATGACATAATATGCAAACCTCTGGGACTGAATCCACCAGCTAGACATGCACAGGCCAACAATGGTTACAGTCTGAACAACACCACAGACGCCACGTGGTCTATATTGTGCATTCATCACTGCACACTCACCTCCACAGACATACTAAGCTATAATGGGGCATGTTAGTTATTATTTGCATCCAGCAGGCCTGAGTTAATCAGGCTGACAGGTTTATTCAAAGTTTTGTCGAATCAGCTGTTTGATGTGGACGGTGACACGAACTGACCTGTGGTTTGGTTTCCCACACACGCAGAAAGTCTCCACTGATGCTTTGCTTGAACAGACCTCCATTGCGGTTCTTGTTAACCCAAACTATGGGATTGGACCCGGTAACAGACTGGGAGTTGATCTGTAATTGGGCAGTGAAGGATAGATGTTAAACTTGAAACAACAGTGACATCCTCAGCCTCAGTTTATTGATCAGGCCGAGGGTTCGATTTGATGAGGGTCTTCATTATCAGCAGAAAGAGGTGGTGAGTTCCTCTTAACTCTAACTCTTCTCTAACTGTGCAGATCTCAGATGAGAGTGACTTGGTGCAGGTGTCCCACCTGAAGAAGGGGCTGCTGTCCAGGGTTGGTGAGCCAGTTGACCCTCCATTTCCGGAGCTTGCAGTCTCCAAGGCCTGTAACGGAGACCTTGCCCATGCCTGGGACCCCCTGCAGAGCGTACTGCAGGTCCTCCGCGCTCATGTTCACAGCCAGACCTGCGGAGCACACAGTCAGGATCTACACAGCCTTCCACAGGAGAACCACAGTCAGGATCTACACAGCCTTCCACAGGAGAACCACCACACTCAGGATCTACACAGCCTTCCACAGGAGAACCAAACCACGAGAGGACGAGCCCAGTCGTGCAGCTTTACCTTGGACCCGACTCCCGTAGATCTCCACGTCGAAGGTCCCAGAGAGAGGAGGGCTGGCCTTCTTCACCAGGCTGATGGTGGCGGTGGCTGTGTTCTCCGTGTACTGTGACAGGTCAACTGAGCTGTCGGTGATCTGAGGAAGGCAGAACAAACTGTTAGACGCCTGCTACACAAGAGGGCACTCGTCTTCCACAGGGAAGCCTTCACGATCATGTAGAAGCAGGGATCAAGACAGATACCCAACGTCAAACTTAGAGATGGTCATTTTAACCCCCTCCTGGGGTTTAAATGAACACTTTGAAATATACTGTGTGGTCATCCCAGTTGTCACAGCAACCAGTCCACCACAGCACAGGTACATGCAGATCTCTGCCTCTCTCTGACGCTCCATAAACCTCTTTGAATGATTTTGAAACAGGAATGTCTTGATGAATTGTGTTAGCTCACCTGTAAGAAAGCGATCTGGAACAGTGGGAAGTCGAAGGCGCAGTCCAGGGGCGTGGCCGTGATCTCGTAGCTGACCACTGAGGGTTCTGGGAAGCTGCGGAGCACGGAGATGTCCTCAAAGAAGCGTCCGCTGCGTCCGAGGGCTGCGGGTCTTCTCTTCCAGACCAGCTCTGAGGGAGGAAACAGGAGCCGTGAGTCTCTGGGCCCGCTGGCTGCTTCTACAGGCCAGTTCACACTGCCCCAACAACTGGCTGCTTCACACTGCCCCAACAACTGGCTGCTTCACACTGCCCCAAAAACTGGCTGCTTCACACTGCCCCAACAACTGGCTGCTTCACACTGCCCCAACAACTGGCTGCTTCACACTGCCCCAATAACCTCCAAAAAACATGGTGTTTGGGCAGTGTGAATTGACCTGCATGTTACACATACATTCAATTTCTGCTGTGGCAAAAATCCCTAAAATTGTGGCTTTTCTTTATTTATAAAACACAATAATATAGACAGATAAATGAGATGATGATCAGATAAATCGGTGTACCATTTTCATTGGCTGTGGTGGCCCTTCTTCCGAGGGAAATAGCGTCCACGTAGAAATCCTCGCCAGATGTTGTTTTGTACAAATAGAGGTGCAGAAGATTGTAGGCTCCTCCCACAAAGCTTGTCTGTACAGCAGAAAACAGATCTACACATTTGTAACTCCATCTGTAAAGAAAAAGAAAGACATCTGTCAGTTAGGAATCAGTGGAAGTCCATAAGGTAATGAGAGTCATGTCGTACTATATATATATATTTGTTTTTAACTTTATAGTTACTTACTCTTGACCTTGGTTGAAAGTAACTGCTATTTTCGTCATCTCTACTAAAATCTTCCCCTGAGGGTTGCGGTAAGACAACTTGATTCCAATTTCATTTTTTAATTGTCCTTTGTACGCAAAGCATAGCTGTGAAGAAAAAAGAGAGCCATCTCATTTATCATTCATGAATCTACGGGTTGAAACCTTCAGCATCAGTGATGAGATGTTGGTTGAGTCCTCACGGTTTTAAACAGCTGCAGAGGGATGGGCCCGTAGGTGCCCTTGGACTGCATGGGGAAGTCGTCCATGAACAGGATCTCAGGGTTCTTCAGAGACCAGAGACCGCAGAAGGCCTCGGCCGTGTTCACTGGAGTCCCTCTCTCATCTCCGTTGTACTGCAGGGTTTTAACAGTCAGAACATGTCTGAAAAACTGGCATCTGGGATCATTGTTTGTATATAATTAAGTCAAATGCAGATGTTAAAAGTCAAATTCACCAACTAAATGAATTCACCTGAAGTGGTATTTACTGTAAACATCTCTTACCAAACTGATGAATCCCCTAACCCAGTCTATCCTACTGACCTGAGAACGATCCCCTTCGAAGTCTCTGAAGTATTTCAGCTCGTTGTTCTCCGTGGTCCGGATCTCACCAGGGCAGTCAGAGCTCACCAAGACATTCAGCGCTTCCTCGACCTGGAGAAGAGTCGAACACACGTGAGTAAAGTACAAACATCACAATGTACACATCTCTTTATCACTTGTAAATGTTGCTGCTCTGTGGGGGCCGTGATGTTTCCCCTGAGTGTGGTGAGGCCAGACCTCGGAGGCGGAGGCGTTGTAGGGGATGGGCCGGGTGGGGACTCCGCCCCAGAGCAGGGTGAAGGTCTGCATGCTGCCGCTGCCCCTGGTCTCCTCCCCTGACCGTCACATTCACGTCACTTCCCATCACCTCGTAGCTCAGCAGGTCAAAGTCACCTGAACACGTTCAGAAATTACGAACAGCATTTCTTTTTTTTATCGCAAACTGAAAGTTTTTACTAAAAAGACTCCTAACGTCAAAATGTATCATCCCACTGTGAGGACGTGTGTGTCTTACCCCTGTCTGAGTTGAAGGTGACTGTGTAGTCCGAGCCGTAGGTGTTGGACAGTGGGGTCACCGTGACCGTGTCTGGTTGGAGGGTCCAGAGAGCGTTCAAAGCCACCTCTATCACGGCTGCAGAGGCACTCACAGAGATGGGCCCTGACAGAAACACACACAGAGGTTATCAGACAAACAGACAGGTGCCAGACAGACAGGTGCCAGACAGACAGGCGCCAGACAGACAGGCACCAGACAGACAGGCGCCAGACAGACAGGTGCCAGACAGACAGGTGCCAGACAGACAGGTACCAGACAGACAGGTGCCAGACAGACAGGCACCAGACAGACAGGCACCAGACAGACAGGCGCCAGACAGACAGGTGCCAGCCAGACAGGTACCAGACAGACAGGTGCCAGACAGACAGACAGGTACCAGACAGACAGACAGGTACCAGACAGGCAGACAGACAGGTGCCAGACAGACAGGCGCCAGACAGACAGGTGCCAGACAGACAGGCGCCAGACAGACAGGCGCCAGACAGACAGGTACCAGACAGGCAGACAGACAGACAGGCGCCAGACAGACAGGCGCCAGACAGACAGGTACCAGACAGGCAGACAGACAGACAGGCGCTAGACAGACAGGCGCCAGACAGACAGGCGCCAGACAGACAGGTACCAGACAGGCAGACAGACAGGTGCCAGTAGCAGGAGAGATGAGGTGTTCTCACAGGTCTTGTGGGCTCCGTACGCCAGGCTGTAGAAGGTGCTGCTACAGAGGTTCCACTCCACACAGCTGCTGTTGACCGTCACTCTCTGGACCTCTCTGACGGGCACTGCGTTGGTCGACCAGTTCTTCAAGTTCACCATCTGAAAAACCAGTTCTGAATTAAACCAATGCTTCAAATACAATAGGGCCTTAACTTGTAGTTTCATTTTCGTTTCTCTTTCTGCAGTCAGCCAGCCAGCAAGTCAGCAAGTCAGCCAGTCAGCCAGTCAGTCACCCAGTCAGTCAGGTAGTCTACCTGCTTCTCAGCATACACGTCATATTGTGCTATGATGGTCTGCAACTCGCTGACTGCATCATCTGTCTGGTCCTCTGTGAAGGAAGCTTTTCCCTGGAAGAAGCCCACATCGATGAAGTTCCCGTACGTCCACTCCTGTGTCAGCATCTCAATGTAGTACCTGCGGACAGGTGAGGTTACCAGGGAGACAGATGAGGTTACCAGGGAGACCAGGGATACAAAATACCCAACAATGAACAACCGGTTACTTTTTCTGGAGGGCAAGAAGAGATTCACTTACGCTTTTCCCTTCTCCAGAGCCAAGAGATCAGACTTCTGTGTGACGTCCCTGGAGTAGGTTGGACTGTAACGATTGTTGTACGCAATCCTGACCTGAGAATGAAGTGTCATGAAGTGAAATCGCCAATTCAGTCTGACGTGAGTCGCAGACACAGTTGGACCTCTGTGTGTGTCGTACCTTATCTTTGGGGTCGCCGGTCAGACTGAAGTACAGCTCGCAGCGGTCGTCCCCCCTGATGTAGAAGGTGTAGTCATTGGTGTCTGTCGGCACGAAGAACCCTCTGAGTCTCTCCACAAAGTACTCCATCTCCTGAGGCAGGACGTGGGGCATGGAGTCTGTCCACCCATGCCAGTACCCTGTCATGTTCCCATCGTAAGCCAGCACCTCCGCCAACGCATTAGGTTTGCTGTTATTCCATACCTCGAACTTTAAACCTCTGGAACCTGGAGAAGAAAAAATGCAACCAAGCCGTTGTTTCAGTATTCTGAAACTATGAGAAAAGGAAATCCCATACTGAAGAAAATTGCTATTCTTACCACTTAAAATCTGAAATATATCCACATGCAGATTGACTGTTAGTGAATGTGTAGACAGTATAATTGGATTCTTTTGTGATGAGTCACTTAAGAGTCTAAATTTAGAGTTACGGGATTTGAGTTACAGGATTTGTTCACAATCCTTTGTGTTGACATTCCTTTTGTTTTCACAATCAGTTGTCACGCATACTCCTGCTCACAAGTCACATAACTACTGTCCCACACGGTCATGTAACTTGAGATATTTGGTGTTGAATCGACCAGATAAAAGGTTTTATGACACAATGCTTAATGTTCAGCCTGATGGAGGTCTGTCATAACAAAAATCAAATGCCTATAATGTGTCTTTCAACAGCACCGATAAAGCCATACCGATACAAAACAATTACACGAAACAGGACTAACACGTTCGTCTTTACAGGCAGCCTGACGTGAGGCTTGAAATCTTTCTCACCGGGGAAGACAGTGCTGTTGCTCTGGGGCTGGGCAGGACTTCTACAGGTGATCCTTTCATCAGACACACTCTGGATATCACAAGGCCTGCCTGCATTTCAGAACACAGATAAACACATTACACATTAAATCGACCTCATTACATCATGATTACAAAACGCTCGTTATCACCTTTCTTCACGAGTTTCATCGTGAGGCTCCGACATGGTGCAACACTATGTATGTGATGATGTACGTTCATTGATGTACGTTGTTATATACTATACATTCCTCAGGGTTAGGGTGAGACTTATTCAGAAAATGATTATTATTCATATTTGTTTGAAGCTTTTCAGCTCAATGCCCATTGAATGATCTTCCTCACCCAGATTGACGATCAAAAACTGAACTCCACAAGAGTAGACCTACTTGGCCTCTGTATTATTACACAATCTCATTAGATCATTCTAGATCGTTCCATTGATGCTTTTACAGTAACAGGCAGTTACCTCCTATCAGGACGGAGGCTACTTGATCAGTTTGGTCGAAGAATTGTCCGCTGACGGTGACTAGAGTTCCTCCCAGCAAGCTTCCCTCGGAGGGGGACACCCCGGTCACCTCTGGAAAACAAACCGTTCAAACTTTACATCTGAACATTCGATTATGATGAAATAAGATCGCAAGCTCGGGTGGTTTCCTACCTGCATAGGTTTGAAACATGGAAAGCTTGTTCGAAGCTGAAACCGTGTAGAGTGCTTTAGATGGTAAACTCCTGAAAGAGTACAATACTGTCAGAACGAATCGTTTTCATGATGAGCTCCTCTACGTATACAGGAAGATGAGTTCCTCTACTTATACAGGAAGATTAGTTCCTCTACAGGAAGGTCCCTGTACTTACTTACCTCCCATAGTCACTGTCCAGAATGTAACTCAGATTATGATGCCCTGAAAAAAGTTAGCATTACATTCAATTTGGATGACTCAATCATAATTATTACTTATTTACAAACTGTACATAATATAACTTCTCATACCAACGTAGGTTCCTGTAACTTTGCAGCTCATGTGTCCCTTGTGACTCGTCTCAGAGTCCAGAGTCAGGCCATATCTAAACACAACAATATAGAGAAATAATTTATCATTTTACAAAGGATATCAATTAAGAACCACGCCCCATTATCCTTGATCTTCTACTGTACTTTAATGTACTATTTGTTCATCGCTTTGGATAGAAGCATCTGCTACATGTAGATGATGAACAGTCCAGTTCTACTCACAGTGTGTCTGAGTTGGGAATCAGAAGGTCACAAGGCATTCCACCCATGTAAGCTCTGCAACACATCATCAAGTTACAGAAACATGATACAATGAAGTTTTATTTTTCACAGTAATGGACCAATTCGGCAATAGACTTCATGTAAACATGTTTTAATGGGTGGATTTGGCAATATACATATATTGTTTCCTGTCCAAACTTGACGTTAGTTACCTCAGGAATCTGACATCCAGGCCGTTGGAGCTCACGGCCGTGTTGCTTCCATACACGTCACTGTAAATCCTTCCTCTCACCGTAACCACGGTTCCTATGGTTACATTATCGTTTCACACAAGATGAGGAAGATCCCAAAAATGACAAACAAATCATTGTATAACACGGCCACAGGGAAATGTATGTAAATAATAACAGGTTACAATAGACAGTACAGTTGTCATATAGAAAAACTGGATGTGAAATGAAAGGGTACCTGGAACGCCACTGACTGGGGTCACCTTGTCGATCGTAGGGGTGCGATACCACCGGGTCTGTCAACGGCAGGTTAAGTTATCAAATATGACAATCGTATTTAGATTTATATATATAAAGAGGTCAATATAAATGGACTATTATCCAATATCTACCTTAATTGACAAGATGTGTGTATAAGATGTGTGTATACTATACACACAGCTTGTAATAATATAACAGTATAGTGACTTTTTGATGAAGATAAATGATTGAACTTGCATATAAACTGCAGCGGGGGTGTTTGGCGTAGCCCCAACAGATCTGGCTGTCTGGTACGGGAACCCCGTCCACGCTGACGTGCACCACGTACTGGTCAGCTGACATCGGTCTGTCACAGCGTCAGGATCAAAGATCAGGATACATAGGAGATTTCCCAGTGCACACGCAGCTCATTTTTCGTTGTTAATTTAACACTAGAAGTGTTTACTCAGGTCTAGCTCATGAGAGTGGACTCAAAGTCAAATAAACACTCATGATGTTCAACTGGAGATTTGCTAAATTAACAATAACTGACCAGATAACAATAATAGTTGTTACCTTGTGTAGCACATGATTTGGTTGCCATGGGTCGAGTCTCTTTCCACATCACAGGGGATAGACTGGGTGTCCGACACTAGTGTCACGTGGTTGCCAAAGTCGTCATTTGCTGCATTGAGTTGGAACTGGTTTTCCTGGGCAAAACCTAAAGATAATATATGTATTATAGTATTTATAATATGGAACAAAGTGTTGGACACATTTGATATTATTTTTTTGGTAAGATTTACTCTAGTTCTGTGACAAAATATTTACACGAGACTATATGATCCGTTAGTATTGAAATTATGTAGTTATTAGTAGGACTATAATGTATCTGCATTTTTAAGATCAAAGCTTGGCTTAATTAGGAACTATCTAGGCCTATAATATAATAATGATTGTGGTTTGTTACAGTTAGAGTTTAATTAAATGAGCCTATACTCATTTCCATACAAATCACACTCTTGAAAACTGACGTATTGTTCGAACACAATTATTGTATTTTGACTTGGCCAAATATTTGAAGAACGCAAAACATTTTTACCTTCTCCCTGAATTGTAAGCCTCGTTGCTCCGTTCAGGCTTCCTACTCTTGGCGTCACTCCAGTGATTCTTTGAGCGTCTGCGCATTCAAGAAATATAAAAAAAAACACATAATTGACAATGGGTACAGGGCAGAAAACTAATTCTTAAAACGCCATGTTTTCTAAGTTGTATCTGCTCCGTACTTGAACACCAAAACAGCGCGAGGAAAACAGCAAGCGGCAGGTGCCGATGCCCTCTCTCCCACTTCATCCCCGATGACCGCTCGCTCCGTGTGCTTCAAATTTAAAGAAATCTTTTCTGAACTTTCTAGTACAAAAACATTGTTCCGATAGTTGAATGTTTCAACTAAAATAGTAATTCGGGCTTTTCCGACTGGTTTCCCAAGGACACATGTTAACACATCAAGTTCAAAACGCTCAGAGGAAAAAAAAACGACCTCACGTGAAAAAGAAAGTTCAAGATGAGTTGGCTTACCTGCCAGAGCACATAACATTCACCGCCTCTCACTGACGTGCACACTGAATATTGCTTGACTAAGATGGGTGCGGTTAGCACCTGTCTCGTTTCCGGACAGTATTGAGTGGGTGCTCTTACTTATACTTATCTTCTGAAGGGCACACCACACCAATCAAATACTTATCTTAGCCTCAGCGACACATGAAAGGAGCGGGAATCTATCTATATCAAATATGTACAGCACAAACTGTTCAATTATATAATTTGAGAAATGTCTGGTTTATTAGATCAATGGAGTAATGCATCATGTTGTAAAACAATCACACAAACTAGACATAAAACAATTAAGTATACAGACACAGTTGCATTTAGAATATAATATTTATATTAAGAATATAATATTTAGATCAGATAAACAGACATAAATATCATATAATAATTATATAATAAAAAGCACAACATCATAAAACAGAGACACATAAACAAAATAAACACGGATCATAATTATCAGTCACATCTCAGAGCTGGTAAAAAAAAATCTTTCAAAGATAATGTGTTTTGATAATGTTCTTAAATGTACACATATTACTACATTATTTTAGTTGATTGTTACAACAATTACATCATCTTACCCCTTTTACTGTCACGCATCTATTTTCACATTTGTCCTTGTTTCAAACATATTAAATCCCCTTAATGGATCCAGTCGGAAAATGTATTTTACTCTGAACAGTATTTGTACAGTTTGAAAGTCTGCTAGGTCCATACATTAAGGTTTATGATTTCATAAATAATGTGTTTGCTGGGTCATTATAATCAGCTTTATGTACAATTCTTATGGCCGTTTTTGCAGTATAAATATGGAATTAGAGCTAGTTTTGTGTTTCCTAGATACTTCCACACAGCATGTATGGAACTATGACTGAGCAGTATAGAATATATCATGAGTTGGATTCAACATGTCCTTGGTTTTGTGCAGTATTGCAATGGATTTAGACAGTTTTGATCTGATGTGATTTAAGTGAGTTTATGGTCTATTATCACTCCCAATAATTTGTAAATATTTACATAATCATGTGCACACCTTATCTAGTTACTAAAATGGAGGACATTAAACACAACATAAGAACACATAGTCAGGTATAGTCTTGTATTTGTACTTGTGGGGAGACAATAATGGCCTAAATTTCAGTCAACAGATCCAGCCAATTTTAAGTCATTCACGTCTGAAGTTCCTGTCATGAACTACGAAAGACAAAGAAAAGAAAACAAAGGCAGAAATGTTGTGTGGCAACTTCAGTCTTTAAAGAATGGGACCGTCGATGCATTCATGATCACTCAGGCATACTTATCCTGTCTAAAAACCTTACGACATAAAGTGAAGCCCACCAGAAATAGACCATTTCAAAAACAAACTAAAGAAATTGGACAACCGTATCGTGCGGCTTAACGATGACATCTTGTTTTTAAACACCTTAATGGGAACTTCTTGCTCTGTCATTTACGTGTCGTGAAATACGAGCCCTTCTACGAACATTGTTGTCTATTTTCAGTTCAAAATCTGTATAATAATCATCAGTTGCGTGTGAACGAAATGTCAGCATACATTTCTGAGGCAGTGAATGGAAGTAGGAACTTATGAAATGTACTTTTTACTGATTATTTTGCTGAGTTTCTTTGTGAAAGGAAGACAGCACCATCAATTAGTCTTTCACAAGGGATATCTTGTTAGGGGTTGAAGACAGTTCAAACAACAACCACAATCCTGACTTGGCCGACAGCATCGTGTTCTTCATCTTTTCTAATGTTATGGCGCTGTAGTACAGTTTTGTTGTTGTACAGCTTGATTGTTCTATATAGCCTAGTGATAATATATAACCCAGATTGTTCTATATAGCCTAGTGATAATATATAACCCAGATTTTTCTATATAGCCTAGTGATAATATATAACCCAGATTGTTCTATATAGCCTAGTGATAATATATAACCCAGATTGTTCTATATAGCCTAGTGATAATATATAACCCAGATTGTTCTATATAGCCTAGTGATAATATATAACCCAGATTGTTCTATATAGCCTAGTGATAATATATAACCCAGATTGTTCTATATAGCCTAGTGATAATATATAACCCAGATTGTTCTATATAGCCTAGTGATAATATATAACCCAGATTGTTCTATATAGCCTAGTGATAATATATAACCCAAATTGTTCTATATAGCCTAGTGATAATATATAACCCAGATTGTTCTATATAGCCTAGTGATAATATATAACCCACTTCTCCATCTGTCAGGAGGATGTCTGGTCCAGAGGAGGATCTAAACCATTCCAACGGCCTGCCCAAGCCTTCATTGGACCTAACCCTAACCCTAACCCAAGCCTTCATTGGGCCTAACCCTAACCCTAACCCTGCCCAAGCCTTCATTGGACCTAACCCTAACCCTAACCCTAACCCTGCCCAAGCCTTCATTGGACCTAACCCTAACCCTAACCCAAGCCTTCATTGGACCTAACCCTAACCCTAACCCTAACCCAAGCCTTCATTGGGCCTAACCCTAACCCAAGCCTTCATTGGACCTAACCCTAACCCTAACCCAAGCCTTCATTGGGCCTAACCCTAACCCTAACCCAAGCCTTCATTGGGCCTAACCCTAACCCAAGCCTTCATTGGACCTAACCCTAACCCAAGCCTTCATTGGACCTAACCCTAACCCAAGTCTTCATTGGGCCTAACCCTAACCCAAGCCTTCATTGGGCCTAACCCTAACCCAAGCCTTCATTGGGCCTAACCCTAACCCAAGCCTTCATTGGGCCTAACCCTAACCAAGCCTTCATTGGGCCTAACCCTAACCCTAACCCAAGCCTTCATTGGGCCTAACCCTAACCCTAACCCAAGCCTTCATTGGGCCTAACCCTAACCCAAGCCTTCATTGGGCCTAACCCTAACTAAGCCTTCATTGGGCCTAACCCTAACCCAAGCCTTCATTGGGCCTAACCCTGACCAAGCCTTCATTGGGCCTAACCCTAACCCTAACCAGCAGGCTACTGACTCTGGTCAATATTTGATAATTGCACATAAATCTAACATACCCATTATCAATTGTATTAGTTGTAGCTGTCTTGCTCACTCATACCAATGTATGTCTGGAATGACTTGACCCTTCTACGGTGTTTAACTGTAACAGTTGCAAAACCACAAGAGTAGTCAGGTGTTAATTCTTTAATATTCAAAGTATTGTAGTACAAAGTGTTATACTTAATGTGGTGTGCTAAAAAATAGCAAAATAAACCAGCAGACACATAATACAATTGCTTCTCAATAGAAAAATAGACATGGTCTATTTGGTCTATTTAGACATGGTTTATTTTTTCTGTCGTGTGCTTATCCAATCTGCGCCAAATTGGTAATTACACCATCCTACCTGCGGGTGGCAGCAACGTTAAACGTCTATGGACGGCAGCAACGTTAAACGAAGAAGAAAGAGTGCAGGAAGCCTACAAAGTTTCTGTGTTTATTTCTTCTTACTGAACACAACATTCTCGTTGCAGCATCAGCAAACATAGCCATTCTTTCGAAACATGGCTGCATCAAATTACACATTGAAGGTGAACAGGCAGCTTTTGGATCCCAGCTTTGAAAGTTACAGGTTATCTCTGGACACCATACCAACATACAACGTAGAGCTAGATGCTGGTGAGGAACTGATTGATCTGCATGCCATCTAGCATCATGTGGTTACCTGCTACCATAAATAAGACAATTGCTAGTGTTAAGCGACTGTTCGGCTGGTTACGTTTTTTTTCTTCTTCAGAAAATGACTGTTCAAACAGCAGTTGCAATTCATTGCAAAGCTGGAACAGATATATATCTAGAGAGCTGTGGGGGATGAAAGATTTGGCTCAGCAGAAAGTCTTTGTTCTCGAGTGAGATAGCTAGCCTTATTAACATCGGTAGCTACTGTTTCCATTCATCAGATACACGTAGTAAAGATCAGCTGTGACATAGTTATCCAGCTACAACAGCTCAGTTTAGAGGACTGTATATATTTTATTAACATTTTACCAGTTAACAACCAATTTCATTGTCAGAGACCTGAAAAGGGATATCATAGTGAACACCACTCTATATTCTCGTGAACTGTTTCTGGCGTCTTGATATTGCAGTTTACTTTGTATCTATCTTTTTCCAGGTGTTGGGGAAATTAAGCTGAAAGACAGCCAGTATACTTTGGAGCATGTGCGTGCTTTTGGCATGTACAACTACTTGCATATAGACCCCTGGTATGAAGACAGTGTCTACTTTGTGGATTGCAAAGGGCGGCTACTCAATCTCACAGTCGAGCTGGTAAGTGTGTCTGCAAAGCCTCCTTTTGAACGTTGCAACGTGCAATCAATGCAACTACCTTTAAATTCTGCTTTATTCTCTAACACCTGTAGGGGGCGCCCTAACACCTATGAAACACATAACGTATATTACACAACATCATGGACCATAGAAATACTTACAAAATGTGTTGAATCATATTGATAGTAGTTTAGCAGTGAAGCTAACCTACTAACAAGTCCTCATTGTAGTGGAATACATATAGTTAGATAGTACTATTATTATTTTTATTTTTTTTGAACTGTCAACTGCTCTATCTCAAAGTACATTTATCTGAAATGTTTTATTAAAATTACAATTCAAAAAAAGCAGAATCTTTCTGAACATTGACATCTATAACATAACATTTTTGAAGAGCCTGGAATTTGGAAAAAGGACACCGCCTCAACTAAAATCACTTTCATAACCAAGATAACCAGTCTAGTCTAATGAAGAGGTTTTTAGGATTATCCCTTGTCTCCATGTGAAGCTAATGGTAATAATTAGACCAAGACCATGTTCCCTGTAAAAAGCATTCATAAACTTAAGTTCCCAGAAAAAAAAGTACTTATAGAAGTGAATTTCACACTATAATTACAATGATCATATGGTAATTATCCTAGTGGATGCTTTGTGGCCAGGCCAGCGGTGTATTGTACTCTGCCTTACTCTGCAAGCAGGGTAATGAGAGCTGGCTGGGGAGAAGGATCTGAAAGTACATTATAATATATCCTGTGGTAAAGCTCTGAATCAGGAACCATGGCAACTGAACGAAGCTAAGCTGTTGAGTCTGTTAGCCTTGTATCATCTCACTCCTCTAACAGCAGAGAGGAGAGGTGGTCTTGTATCATCTCACCCTCTAACAAAGCAGAGATGAGAGGTGGTCTTGTATCATCTCACCCCTCTAACAAAGCAGAGGAGAGGTGGTCTTGTATCATCTCACCCCTCTAACAAAGCAGAGAGGAGAGGTGGTCTTGTATCATCTCACCCCTCTAACAGCAGAGAGGAGAGGTGGTCTTGTATCATCTCACCCCTTTAACAAAGCAGAGAGGAGAGGTGGTCTTGTATCATCTCACCCCTCTAACAAAGCAGAGGAGAGGTGGTCTTGTATCATCTCACCCCTCTAACAGCAGAGAGGAGAGGTGGTCTTGTATCATCTCACCCCTCTAACAGCAGAGAGGAGAGGTGGTCTTGTATCATCTCACCCCTCTAACAGCAGAGAGGAGAGGTGGTCTTGTATCATCTCACCCCTTTAACAAAGCAGAGAGGAGAGGTGGTCTTGTATCATCTCACCCCTCTAACAAAGCAGAGAGAGAGGTGGTCTTGTATCATCTCACCCCTCTAACAGCAGAGAGGAGAGGTGGTCTTGTATCATCTCACCCCTCTAACAGCAGAGAGGAGATGTGGTCTTGTATCATCTCACCCCTCTAACAGCAGAGAGGAGAGGTGGTCTTGTATCATCTCACCCCTCTAACAAAGCAGAGGAGAGGTGGTCTTGTATCATCTCACCCCTCTAACAAAGCAGAGAGGAGAGGTGGTCTTGTATCATCTCACCCCTCTAACAGCAGGGAGGAGAGGTGGTCTTGTATCATCTCACCCTCTAACAGCAGAGAGGAGAGGTGGTCTTGTATCATCTCACCCCTTTAACAAAGCAGAGAGAGAGGTGGTCTTGTATCATCTCACCCCTCTAACAAAGCAGAGAGGAGAGGTGGTCTTGTATCATCTCACCCCTCTAACAAAGCAGAGAGGAGAGGTGGTCTTGTATCATCTCACCCCTCTAACAAAGCAGAGAGGAGAGGTGGTCTTGTATCATCTCACCCCTCTAACAAAGCAGATAGGAGAGGTGGTCTTGTATCATCTCACCCCTCTAACAAAGCAGAGAGGAGAGGTGGTCTTGTATCATCTCACCCCTCTAACAAAGCAGAGGAGAGGTGGTCTTGTATCATCTCACCCCTCTAACAAAGCAGAGGAGAGGTGGTCTTGTATCATCTCACCCCTCTAACAAAGCAGAGGAGAGGTGGTCTTGTATCATCTCACCCCTCTAACAGCAGAGAGCAGAGGTGGTCTTGTATCATCTCACCCCTCTAACAAAGCAGAGAGGAGAGGTGGTCTTGTATCATCTCACCCCTCTAACAGCAGAGAGGAGAGGTGGTCTTCTGAGAGGTGGTCTTGCATCCTGTAAGCAGCCAGTCAGAAGGTGCTCCAGGTAGAAGTTGGTTCCTACAGTTTTGATAACCCAATTACTTCCAGCCTCATCTCTCATGAAACCGTGCAACAGAATGAGACGCACATGGTGGACAAGCAAGGTGTCACAGTGCCAAACAGTAGAAGGAGTTAGGTGGGTAGAATACAAATCAAATATGAGATAATGGTGGGCCGTGCTGATAGCAAGCTCACTAATGAGTTTGGAATATGTTTCTACTCACATGTTGCACATGACATGATTCATCCCACTTATGATCAGATGGATGTAGACTGGGGCTGTAATGATCAGATGGATGTAGACTGGGGCTGTAATGATCAGATGGATGTAGACTGGGGCTGTAATGATCAGATGGATGTAGACTGGAGCTGTAATGATCAGATGGATGTAGACTGGAGCTGTAATGATCAGATGGATGTAGACTGGGGCTGTAATGATCAGATGGATGAAGACTGGAGCTGTAATGATCAGATGGATGTAGACTGGGGCTGTAATGATCAGATGGATGAAGACTGGAGCTGTAATGATCAGATGGATGAAGACTGGGGCTGTACTGATCAGATGGATGTAGACTGGGGCTGTAATGATCAGATGGATGTAGACTGGGGCTGTAATGATCAGATGGATGTGGGCTGTAATGATCAGATGGATGAAGACTGGGGCTGTAATGATCAGATGGATGAAGACTGGGGCTGTAATGGAGCCCTTCTTAGTGTTGTCTCCTTTTGGATTCAGTGTGTTTTCACTCCAGTTTCTTCTTCTGTGCAGGAGGACAGACTTTTAATTAGGCTGCATTCATTTTCCATTTTCTTTCACTTGAAAGTTGATAATGATCCTAGGAGACAGCCAGGTGGTGAGCAGTAGATCTTTATAGCTGTATAACAGGTGACTGTTCATAAGATCATATAGGCTCTGTATTTGGAGAGATCCATAGTATGTGGATTTTCCTGTAACTCTGTTTTTGTTTTGTTCTCCAGGACACAGCCCTAGGCAAGCCCCGGGAGGTGTTCAGCATGACCCCTGACCCCAGCGTGACCCCTGACCCCAGCGTGACCCCTGAGGACAGTGTGTGTGCCTCTCTGAGCTTGACGTCGGCCACCTGGGCGGCGCTCTCTGACGGCTGCGGCAGGCTCCTCCTCCTCCGCACCGGCAAGAGGAAGGAGGCGTCTCACACCTGGGAGGTAAGAAGAAGAAGAAGAAGAAGAAGATGTGTTTGTTTAGGAGAGGCCGTATCCATGGTGACATATAGTGGGGGGATTTGAACCGTCGACGAGTGGTTTGCAGTCAAACACTCTAACCACTGAGCTAAAGCTGTGTACGTGTGAAACAAAGGCTAACTTAAGGAACCAGCAGATGATGATTTCAGTTGAAATAACCCCCCTGATGGTCTTTAGACAGTTTTACACCAATATTCACCAAATAATGACATAATCCAAGTCAGTTGCCAATCACAGCCATTGTTTTGCCACAATTTGATGCTTGTTTTTGCCACTTTCATAAATAAAATAAAATATAACCATGACAGGCTGGCAATATAGGTTCCTCTGTAAAAGACAAACCTCCCTAGGGTGAATGGAAACAGGTTGCTTTCATGTTACAGGGTTATTTGTGACCGTCCTCAAGGACTGTGAATGTTTCTTGTTAAAGTAAGCTCACTTACACTCAATATAGCCTCAGCTGTTATGGAATATGGAAGATCATTCCAAAGCTCTCGAGTAAATACCCTCAAACATCATCTCCTCATTTTACTGGGTTTGTTCCGTTTGTGCAGAACGATTAGAGCCAAGTTGGCACTGGCGTTCTCTTTGTGTTTAGATGAGGCGTGTGGGTGACGTCCTAGGCAACAGCACCTACTGTACACACACACACACACCCACACACACACACACACACACACACACACACACACCCCACTCACTTCAGTCATTCTAGCCAGTTCTGCCATTTACACAAACTCATTGAACAGCACAAACAATACAATCACTCCACTGTCACTTTTATATCTAAATCAGAACACACTAATGTATTTACAACTGGGTTGACATGAGAGCTTACTGTTTGTGTGTGTGTGTGTGTGTGTGTGTGTGTCCCAGCCCCTGTTCAGCGAGACCCTGGGAGGGCCCTTCACCATCCTCCACAGCCTGGCCCACCTCTCGGCCGGGGGCCACACCATCGAGGTGCTGCTGCTCCGCATCCAGAAGGACTCGGAGGAGCACCTGGGGAGTGGCTTCTCTGTGACTCTGGAGTGGATCACTGTGTCCAGCACAGCTGAGCAGGGTGAGGGGATCACTGTGTCCAGCACAGCTGAGCAGGGTGAGGGGATCACTGTGTCCAGCACAGCTGAGCGGGGTGAGGGGGGGGGGTCACTGTGTCCAGCTGAGCAGGGTGAGGGGGGGGGATCACTGTGTCCAGCACAGCTGAGCAGGGTGAGGGGATCACTGTGTCCAGCTCAGCTGAGCAGGGTGAGGGGGGGGGGATCACTGTGTCCAGCACAGCTGAGCAGGGTGAGGGGGGGGGGATCACTGTGTCCAGCACAGCTGAGCAGGGTGAGGGGGGGGGGATCACTGTGTCCAGCTGAGCAGGGTGAGGGGGGGGGATCACTGTGTCCAGCTGAGCAGGGTGAGGGGGGGGGGATCACTGTGTCCAGCACAGCTGAGCAGGGTGAGGATCACTGTGTCCAGCTCAGCTGAGCAGGGTGAGATCACTGTGTCCAGCTGAGCAGGGTGAGGGGGGGGGGATCACTGTGTCCAGCACAGCTGAGCAGGGTGAGATCACTGTGTCCAGCTCAGCTGAGCAGGGTGAGATCACTGTGTCCAGCACAGCTGAGCAGGGTGAGGGGGGGGGGATCACTGTGTCCAGCTCAGCTGAGCAGGGTGAGGTCACTGTGTCCAGCTCAGCTGAGCAGGGTGAGGGGGGGGGGATCACTGTGTCCAGCTCAGCTGAGCAGGGTGAGGGGGGGGGGATCACTGTGTCCAGCACAGCTGAGCAGGGTGAGTCACTGTGTCCAGCACAGCTGAGCAGGGTGAGTCACTGTGTCCAGCTCAGCTGAGCAGGGTGAGTCACTGTGTCCAGCACAGCTGAGCAGGGTGAGATCACTGTGTCCAGCACAGCTGAGCAGGGTGAGTCACTGTGTCCAGCACAGCTGAGCAGGGTGAGGGGGGGGGATCACTGTGTCCAGCACAGCTGAGCAGGGTGAGGGGGGGGGATCACTGTGTCCAGCACAGCTGAGCAGGGTGAGGTCACTGTGTCCAGCTCAGCTGAGCAGGGTGAGATCACTGTGTCCAGCACAGCTGAGCAGGGTGAGGGGGGGGGGATCACTGTGTCCAGCACAGCTGAGCAGGGTGAGGATCACTGTGTCCAGCACAGCTGAGCAGGGTGAGGGGGGGGATCACTGTGTCCAGCTCAGCTGAGCAGGGTGAGGGGGGATCACTGTGTCCAGCACAGCTGAGCAGGGTGAGGGGGGGGATCACTGTGTCCAGCACAGCTGAGCAGGGTGAGGGGGGGGATCACTGTGTCCAGCACAGCTGAGCAGGGTGAGGGGGGGGGATCACTGTGTCCAGCACAGCTGAGCAGGGTGAGTCACTGTGTCCAGCACAGCTGAGCAGGGTGAGTCACTGTGTCCAGCACAGCTGAGCAGGGTGAGTCACTGTGTCCAGCACAGCTGAGCAGGGTGAGATCACTGTGTCCAGCACAGCTGAGCAGGGTGAGGGGGGGGATCACTGTGTCCAGCACAGCTGAGCAGGGTGAGATCACTGTGTCCAGCTCAGCTGAGCAGGGTGAGTCACTGTGTCCAGCACAGCTGAGCAGGGTGAGATCACTGTGTCCAGCACAGCTGAGCAGGGTGAGTCACTGTGTCCAGCACAGCTGAGCAGGGTGAGTCACTGTGTCCAGCACAGCTGAGCAGGGTGAGGGGGGGGGATCACTGTGTCCAGCTCAGCTGAGCAGGGTGAGTCACTGTGTCCAGCACAGCTGAGCAGGGTGAGGGTCACTGTGTCCAGCACAGCTGAGCAGGGTGAGGTAGTCATATAACTTATGATGCCAAGTGTTACATTACTAGAGGACTTGTGTGAGTCTAGTTATTGATGGTGAGAAGGAATATGCTGGAAGAGTGTTGGGCTGTCATGTGTAACAGAACGGAGATGAAGATGTCCAGTCTGTCAGCATGGGCCCTGATGGCCACTACAGGATCGTCACATCGCAAGTTGGCTTTGAAATGTGGAAAGTTAATGTGTCAGTCAGTATGTCATATTCAATCAGTATGCTACATTTCATTATTTGTAAACATTCTGTTTTACAAACCGAATATAACAGATGGCTGAGCGATTAGGGAGTTGGGCTATTAATCAGAAGGTTGTTGGTTCGATTCCCGGCCGTGCAAAATGACGTTGTGTCCCTGTACTTACTGTAAGTGGCTCTGGATAAGAGCGTCTGCTGAATGTAAATGTTCTTCAGTTCAGCCTGATCTAAACGTGTCTCGTCTGTATCCAGGTCGCAAGACTGAGTACGAGGTGAGGAAGAGGAAGGTGCTACGAGGGAAGAGTGTTCCTCACTACGCTGCCTTGGAGCCGCAGGGGACCGGCCTGATGCTGCTGGCGGAGAAGCCCTTCGTGGTGACGCACGTGGACGGCCAGCCGGTGCAGCCTGAGGGGGCGGAGCCTATGGAGGTGGAGACGGACGCTACGTCACAACCACAAGGTGGGTCACATCTCCGTGTCTGCTCGTCACGTCTCCATGTCTGATCATCACATCTCCATGTCTGATCATCACATCTCCATGTCTGCTCATTCTACTGGCCTGTTTCTTTGCGTGTTGGGACTATTCACATGGCCTGATGTGAAGAGGCTGTGTTGGGACTATTCACATGGCCTGATGTGAAGAGGCTGTGTTGGGACTATTCACATGGCCTGATGTGAAGAGGCTGTGTTGGGACTGTTCACATGGCCTGATGTGAAGAGGCTGTGTTGGGACTGTTCACATGGCCTGATGTTCAGAGGCTGTGTTGGGACTGTTCACATGGCCTGATGTTCAGGGGCTGTGTTGGGAGCGTGATCTTACGTAGATCCTCAAAAACATGTTTCTCTCCTGCCCATGTCAAGACGCCTCGTCAGATAGGATCCCTCAGTGAGGTCAGAGAGATGGAAATACATTGTTCAGGTTTTCTTTCACCATGGTTACATCAAATATCCCACCTAAAGGGGCCAAGCCATCGTCTCAAGAGCTCAAGGATGAACACTCCGCTAGCTTGGCTGTAGCCATAGAAACCACTAGTAATTCTTACACAATATTCCATCCGGAGCTCAGCCTGTCTGGGTCTGTGACATCACCACATTCACATCCCTGTGATTGAGGTACTTCATAATCGGACTAGGCTAATTGCCCAAAACATGTTATTTTCCTGACACGTGCAAGAATATGAGCTTTGAGACAGTCCTTCTTGCTAGTTAGGGTTGTGTGGGCAGTTAGAGAAAGTGACATTAAGGGACATGATGCCCCCCGCACATCTCCTTGTTTTGAGCTAACGACATTACACAGAGCCAGACTGGGTGAACTGTCTTCATTCAGTTTCAGAAGGCGTGTACTGTAGACTGATCACAATTACCTTTCTTTTCATGTCAATCGTTTCTGCACAGCATCCTCGCATTTTCTATAACCATCAACTTTTATTTGATGGTAATATAAATCTATAAATGTACAGTATTACATTTAGTCTTTTTAAATCTGTAGAATGCAGTTCTGTCCCATAACCTGTAGGGTCCTCCTGTTCCTCCAGACCCCATCTACTTCTGGCAGCAAACGGGCGAGGACATCACGCTGACGGTTCGAATGCCCCCGGGCATCAGTAAAGACCTGGTGGACTTCAGTCTGACGGGGGACAGCGTGAGGGTGGGGATCCAGGGCTACGCCCCCCTGCTGGAGGGGCCTCTGCACGCCACCGTGGACCCTGAGGCCAGCGCCTGGATCATCAGAGACGACAAGAGGTAGGAGGGGCCAAACTGACACACACACACCACACACACACACCACACACACACACCACACACACACCACACACACACACACCACACACACACACACCACACACACACCACACACACACACCACACACACACACACCACACACCACACACACAACACCACACACACACCACACACACACACCACACCGTACACACACACACACAACACCACACACACACACACACACACACACTCATGAGCTCTGCATCCCAGACCTGGAGTTGCTTGTGTTCTCAGTAACTTATTATTTGATGGGTCGTACACACTCACATGTTTTTCCATTATAACCCACTTATCTTTTCTCCTGTTCTTTTCAAACCAAACCCCTAACAATCATTTCATATGGAAAATTAGCAATGAAGAATTTGTTTATTTTACATTTCTGTACCCAATAAAAAATGGGTAGAAAAAAAACAACAATCTTGATTATTCCTTTTTAATGTGCATAGTTGTCATGTGTTTGTGTGTAATACTGTACCATGAAAGAGAGGGCGACAGGCCGGAGTGTGTCAACATCCGTCTGCCAGTGATTTGCATTTGAATGTCTATTGTCTAATGTGGGTTTGCATTGTATGGCATGTAAATCCTCCATTAGCATCAGGCCTGTTGAACCTGCAGACAGAGAGCTTCCAAGAGGCCAGCGGCCATGACTCATCCTATTCTCTCTCTCCACGATCCTGTTGGAAATAGAAAGAAAAGGCTTTGATGGAATAGGATTGTGTGTCAGTGTGAGGGTCCTGAGACCTGGTTATTACGCTGCGTGCTCTCTGCTGTACATCATCGAACTCTCTCCCTGTGTGTGTCTCCTGTATTACTCTCTACCGCCCCCCACAGCCTGGAGGTGACTCTGCAGAAGCGTGAGCAGGGCCCCATGTGGCCGGAGCTGGTGCCTGGGGACAGGAGAGGAGAGTTCCTGATCAGCGAGGAGCAGGCCGCTCTCCTCAACCAGAGACTCACCCACCTCACCACTGAGGACATGGTCAGTCCAGACGCTACACACACGCTACACACACGCTACACACACGCTACACACACGCTACACACACGCTACACACACGCTACACACACGCTACACACACACGCTACACACACACGCTACACACTGACAGCTTCACTACATACAGGCTGATCTGAAGGATGACCACGTTCAATCACACTATTCAATATTGAGCGCCTATTTCTGCTACTAACCATTCATTAAGTGATGAGCCTGTTGTCAACCAGCCCCTGGGGTCACTAATGGAGGGATTATCTCTTCACTACCCAGTCTGTTAGTCCCTCTCTGCTTCCCTCCTGTGCCGGCTCAACACAGTCACATCCTGTGCTCTCAACACCTCCTCAGTCCCACATGCCTAGTGTGGAAGATATTTCTGGCCTCTTGCGTCACTCTGTGTCTCTCTTGTCAATTCTGTTCTTCTTGAGCTTTTCGAGCACTTCTTCTTCTTCTTCTTCTTCTTCTTGTTCTCCGCGCGCTGCCTCTCAACACTCTCTCTCCCTGTGCCCTCCTCCAGAACGCAGACCCGGACAAGGCCAAGCCTCCGTGTAACTCCCAGGACCTGGAGGACTGTGACGGCTTCCCGGAGGACAGCTCCAGTCTGGTCCGCTTCGACAGAGACACTCTGAAGCCCACTCATGTGGTATGAACAAGACCTTCCAACGCACACACACACACACGCTGCTGTCCCCTTCAGCCCCACACACACACACACACACACACACACACACACATACACACGCTGCTGTCCCCTGCAGCCCCACACACACACACACACACACACACACGTTGCTGTCCCCTGCAGCCCCACACACACACACACACACACACACACACGGTTCAGCTCTACACTGGAGGACCCTGCAGAGCCCTCCACTGCCTTGCACGGCTTAAATACCAAAACATCCTCAACAAGCATTACCATAGGAACCCTCTCGTGTGACCAGGATCAGAACGTGGATAATCAGTTTTTTGAATGCGTCTAGTCAGTCACGTCGCTGTAGACGTTTGTGCAGTCTCTGCACATCCAGGTTGTTGATTTGTTCCGCTGCGTTCTGTTTCGTGCTCATCACATCTGACTCACCGTACGAGCCAGATAGCAGGACTGAACCAGACGGTTGATTCCCAGCCAGAAACATGCAGTTCACATCACATGCCCCTCTGCCTCTGTTCAACACCACGCTCCATCTGATGGGATTCACAAAGATTTAGAAAATACTACACTACATTCTGCCGTGTCTTCATGTTCATAGGATGTAGTGGAGTAATGTGGATTATTGACATCTTTTGACTGATACTTGATGTGATTCAACTGGTGGCAAAACACTGATGCACTTTACGCTGGAGCTACACAAACCAAGAGCCAGGTGGAGGAGCACAGGCTCGTATGTCTGAACAGAATCTCTGTAGGATCTGTTACAGCTGTAGGATCTGTTACAGCTGTAGGATCTGTTACAGCTGTAGGATCTGTTACAGCTGTAGGATCTGTTACAGCTGTAGGATCTGTTACAGCTGTAGGATCTGTTACAGCTGTAGGATCTGTTACAGCTGTAGGATGTGTTACAGCTGTAGGATCTGTTACAGCTGTAGGATCTGTTACAGCTGTAGGATGTGTCCAGACGGTTTACAGCTGAACTGGTTGGAGACGTACAGTACATTTTAGTTAGGAAAGTGTACGTATGTTTTATTTGCAGCCTGAAGATAGGAGAGAGATGATGAGGAGAGGGAAGCTTGGGCCTTTATTCTGATTTGCTTCGTTATCAAGGTGCTGGTTTTGTTCTTTACCCATGGAACTGAAGACAACGGTGTCAGTTAAATCCAGAATACAACATTCCTTCGATATCATCTTTGTTTAATGTATTATATACATTTCTATTACAAACTAAGCTAAACCATTAAAATCGTTCTTAAATGCATTTTTACAGGTCCTATTATGTTCCAATATACTGTGATTCCTAGCCAAAGCAGTTACCAATGACTTCACAGTTTACACAGACAGGTTTTACAAGCAGGGTTTTTGCACGCAGGATACCGTTAATAGAATATGGAGTGTTGATATCTAGGAGACGCGTCCGTGTGAAACCATCATTAAGCTGTCACTTTTGGCCCAGTTTATTGAATGCCTTCTCAATGGTTGTCAGGCAAGCAAAGCATTAGGTGGGGAGATGTGTCATGTTGGCAGTTAGATTAGCATGTTGCTGAGCAGGGAGGCTGCTGTGAACACGGGAGAACAGCCTGTCAGAAAGGGCTTTATATCCTGATGGAGACAGGCTGAAAACACCTCAGACAGACAGCTACACTACACACACGCTACACACGCTACACACGCTCTACACACGCTACACACACGCTACACACTGACAGCTTCACTACATACAGGCTGATCTGAAGGATGACCAAGTTCAATCACACACATTCAATATTGAGCGCCTATTTCTGCTACTAACCATTCATTAAGTGATGAGCCTGTTGTCAAGTGTACCTTACCTTCCCGAAGGGGTCCTGTGATTAAGACATGCTACACAGACATGGAGATCTCTCTCTCTCTCCTGATCTGTGGTTATATTAAGACCTGCTACACAGACGTAGAGATCTCTCTCTTGATCTGTGGTTGTATTAAGACCTGCTACACAGACGAGTAGATCTCTCTTGATCTGTGGTTGTATTAAGACCTGCTACACAGACATGGAGATCTCTCTCTCTCTCCTGATCTGTGGTTGTATTAAGACCTGCTACACAGACGTAGAGATCTCTCTCTCCTGATCTGTGGTTGTAAACTCTGGGTGTGCGGACATGGAGACGCACGCTCCTCTTTCACATCCACAGAGAGAGGAAAGACTTCACCGTCTGTATTTGAGCATATGTTTTTTGAGGCCTTTCTGATGGCAGCAGAAACGACCCTGCTGTCACTTCAGAAAGTGAGATGTTTAGATGTTTGACCTCCACCGACAGCATCAGACGTCTCTTTAACAGCTCAACCATCAGTAAAGCCTTTATGAATCACTCAACACACCCTGACTGTAGTGTCCCTGTCCCCTCTCTCTCCTTCTCCCTGTCCCCTCTCTCTCCTTCTCTCTCTCCCCTCCTCTCTCCTTCTCTCTATCCCCCCTCTCCCCTCTCTCTCCCCCCTCTCTCCTTCACCCTGTCCCCCCCCCCTCTCTCTCTCCAGGTGAACTTGGGGCAGTAATCAGTTCCTGTTCTCGGTGACGGTGAACCCGTCTGACATGCCGTGTTTCTGCCTGCGCTACGACGTGGACGCTCTGCTGTGGCAGCCTCGTCCAGAGCAGACCCTGGATCTGTGGGAGCACATCGCCACCTTCGACGCCCTGGGTACGTCAGAACCCTGCCTGGCACCATGGTCTCAGTCACACACACACACACACACACTCTCCAGCACCATGGTCTCAGTCACACACACACACACACACTCTCCAGCACCATGGTCTCAGTCACACACACACACACACACTCTCCAGCACCATGGTCTCAGTCACACACACACACACACACTCTCCAGCACCATGGTCAGACACACACTCTCACACTCCTGGTTCCCTGTTCATTTTCACAGGCTACGTCCAGGCTTCCAAACGTGACAAGAAATTTGCGACATGCGCCCCGAACTTCTCCTACGCCGCTCTGGGGGAGTGTCTTCGCCGGGTGTTCCTCTACTGGCAGCCCGCGCCCCTCGAGACGGTCCTCTTCAACCGCAAACAGGGACGGCAGGTGGGCCAGGTTGCCAAGCAACAGGTGGTCAGCCTGGAGTCCAACGATACAATACTCGGCTTTCAAGCGAGCAACGAGAGACTGTTTGTCTTGACCTCCAACAATCTTTTTGTTCTGAAGGTCAATAACTAGATAGGGAGCTTCCTACAGGGACCACGGCAGTCTGCAGGGACACATTCTACTGGTAAACCAAGAGAGAGATTCCATCTGCCAGGGTTATGGATGTGTTCTGTGCAGCTTCTTCAAGTTAGTGTTGTACTAGTAGTGTTGTGTGTGTGTGAACGGTAGTGTCATGTATATTTTTCTGAAGCTTGGTGGAGACAGGTTAGCAGCCAGGGAGGTATGTTCTGCAGGCTCGGGCGTAATGTTCTCGTGAAGAATAATGCTCTCAGGAAACCCGACCTCGAAAACATGGACATGAATCAGAGCCAGTGACAGCTGTCTTGCCAAGCCGCATCTCACACAGGTCTCTTCCCCGTCCCCTAATCTGTTTTTGTGGAGTATGTTTGATTATATGTGAGCACATGTGTTTATACGTTAGATTTGGTTGGGTGGTTGGGGGTTACAGTTGGTGAGCTGGCCCGCCGAAGGTCTTCTCAGATGGTCGTAGTAGTGAGAGAAGGTCTTCTCAGATGGTCGTAGTAGTGAGAGAATCACATCCAATCGCCTTACTGGCATTATGAAAACTGAGAACACTGATTTCCATAAATGTAAATGACATCCTACACAGTGTTAAACTGTGAAGGTACGTTTTGTGCCAAGACTTGCACATCTTGTGTACCAGGACTCTAATCATGATGTACCATTCACTCACAGACACATTACGTTTCTCCACAGCAACTTTTGTTTGTCTAATTACCAGTTACATGCAATAAAAAGCTTTTCTAGAATTTAGTTTCCGCATGAACAAGTCAATTTAAGAACAGCAGATGTAATTACAGAAGTAGCCCTCCTGTGGTTTGTGCTGGTGACAAATGTCATCAGGTAATTGGCATCCCTGCCAGGTTAGTGTGGCTGCGGCCAAACTAGTTCTACTTTAGTTTCAGAAAAACAGACTGAATACTGATTATTCTGTGGGAGATGTATTTCAGAGAGCCGCTAATGGGTTTGGGTTCTGTCTGTTTGGCTCAGACTGAGGTCTGAGATGTTCAGATCAATACCCAGTACTAGACATGACCAGGGTGGCTGTGGTCTTGAACCCGGCTGTTTCACAGCCACAGTCAAAACAACCTCCAAAGCACTCTGACTGATCCGCCTTTTACATGTTCTTCTAAAGAATTCTATTACAAACATTTCAGTTTTCAGACATCACAGTAAAACGGACGAAAGCCGGAAATAAATGCGTAAAAAGACACGAGTTGCAGAATACCAGCTGTGCACAGACTTAATTTCGTACACATTAGCTGAATCGTTATGTCTCTTACCAACAGTTATTGTACAATAAATTCAATGTAACGTGGAAAAAACTAAGCTTTTAGCGACTACTAAAAGCCTACTAGATATTGTGGACCACCAAGGGAATAGATACTTAGAGATATTAACAAAGGCTGCAACTTTTCGTTCAGTACTTGATGTGCAGTAAAATTATCTTCTGTTTGTCGTTTTCAATCTCATCCTTCCCTGCTGTGCAGAGATGACAAACAATTCTGAAGGCTTTTCACTAACTTTTACCGTGTAAGGACTGCGATATCACAAACACACTTGATATAGCTCCTGCTCTTCATGCATGATTACTCCTAAAAGCTAAAAGCTAAAAGCGAGGTCTAGTCTCTCCTGCAGATGAGCTGTAATTAGGGAAAGATTTGCCTTTGTTGCTGCTTCTAACCCTGTTGCTGTAAGCAGCATTGCAATACCACTAACACGGGGTAAGGCCCTTTATTACAGAGAGAGACGTGTGCAATCACAAGTTTAATGAGCCAGAACATGGTTTTCTTTTCCTCCTCCAAACTGGGTCTTTGTGTGTTTCTTTTTCTACTTTCCTGTTTCCAACAAAGATGTTAGTTTTGACAGCTCGTACCAGGAGGAGGAAGCTGTCTCCTACATAGAGGAGGCTGCTAGGGAAGAACATTTTAATCTCAATTTAATTTAGGCCCCTCCGTGTACAGTATGTTCTATACTTCATATTCTAAAGATGTGTGTATATATACACTTGCACTGCTTTGAAATGTGTCCAACAAGCTGGGACAATTTGTCAAAGACAGGTTATAGATCCATATTTTCCATTCTACACATGGTTTGTGGGTACGCCATGCAGCTATACAACGATGAAGTAGGTTTCTAAATGGTGATAATGATCTCCTGTACACCAAGAGATCAATATTTCCCCCAGTTCTATAGAACACTGGATCATTACAACCATCTGGAAACACTTCAGTTGTGTCATGGTTAATGTGCATGGAGAAATCATTTCATACAGATAAACTACCCAGATTATAGTTGGAAATTTGTTTGCCTGTATTCTACTTAATGTACTTATGGATGGTCATTTTTATTGCTTTTGTACCTTGACATCAGAGTACAGTCTCATTGGGGAGGAACAGTAAATATGAACTATGTACGTCATGTTTTTCCTGATCTGAGCCTGGTTTATTTTTTACTTCTTCTTCTTTCCTGCATCCAGTTGAACCCTTCCTCTGTTCTCCACATCTACCCCCTTTCCTGGGTTTTACAGTGACCACTTCCTGCTCACTTCTCATCACGTGACTGACCACTTCCTGCTTCTTTCTCATCACATGGCTGACCACTTCCTGCTTCTTTCTCATCACATGGCTGTCTACTTCCTGCTTCTTTCTCATCACATGGCTGTCTACTTCCTGCTTCTTTCTCATCACATGACTGACCACTTCCTGCTCACTTCTCATCACATGACTGACCACTTCCTGCTCACTTCTCATCACATGACTGTTTTCTTCCTGCTTCTTTCTCATCACATGACTGACTACTTCCTGCTTCTTTCTCATCACATGACTGACCACTTCCTGCTCACTTCTCATCACATGACTGTTTCTCTTCTGCCTGTCAGAGCTAGTGTTGATACCAGTAACATTGCATTTCACCTTTTTTATTACTATGCAATCCTTAAAGTTAAATTGTTTTATGTTGACTTTGCGTTTACCATGTTAATGAGGAAATCGTGATTGGATGTAGCAAGGTTACATAGAGGAGGAGGCTGCCAGGGAAGGCACATTGTATTCTCAATTCAACTTTACTTACACATTATTCAATACAATGCACATCCTAATGACTTAATGAGGATGTAGGTTCTTAGTCTTTTCCTCCCTATCCTTCCTTAGGCTGTAGGATCCCAGACCAGACATGTTTAGTACTGCAACATCAGCGTATACTTGAGTCATGATGGTTACTGAACAGCAAACACATGGCTACAGCTCTGACCTCATGTACGGCACCATGAACACTAGTTTTATTTACTCAAGTGTACAATAAAGCCCATTTACTGAATAACTGATATTCCACATAAAAAAGTCACATTAATAGTTTTACAATTTTCAAATATATTAAATATTACAGGAAATATGACAATACATGAAATGTTCCTTTACCCATATTCTAACTCTAAGATAAATAACAAAATGATGTTGGACTTGCAGTCAAGATAACAAATTTGAACCTTCATTGAGAAACAACCTTTTGAAGTCACTTTACATTCAAATATTAAATGAACTACAGCTTTGGCAATATGTATAGCTGAGAAATACACCAGCGAATAAGATGTTATGTTAGACTGTACCTAGTGAAGCTCAGACTCACAACATCTCCCAGACACAAACACAAACATCTCCCAGACACAAACACAAACATCTCCCAGACACAAACATCACAGTTAGACTGCGCAAAATCATTCTCAAATAAGCAGACGAGAAAACAGTACCAAGCAATAGACTTCGAAAGCACTGCTAAACATTGATCAGAATGAGGAGGATTCCAGACTTCAGGGTTACATTCACGTCGGCGCCATTCAGGAGTCCCCCCTCCGCCCTCTTTGTTAGAAGCTGAGCTCGGTGGTGTGGGTCTAACCTGCTGTTCCTTCAACAAGCTTTCAAAGGATGAACCTTGAGTATCGTCCATCACATGGTCTCCAGAGCCCAGCTGCCACATGGTGCGTCATCACCTGGCCTTTCCCCAGACCTCAGTCCTCGGTCACAGGGACCTCTCTCCTCTGAAGGGCCTGCTTCCTGCCAGCTGACGCTCGGAGTGCCTAGAACAGGTAACCTTGAGGTAACCTTCTTGTTCACATGGTCACAAATGATGAATCTAACCTTCCGTGTTCTAATACTTCTTTCACTTTGCTAAGGGGTGTATTGCAGTTAGCAAACACAGGAAATGTATTCACACTGTCCAGATTCCACATTATATAGCAAATTTGTACTTCTCAATCTTTTGATTGCATGTAGCAAACCAGTGGGGGGTATTTTAGAAGACTGGCATAGGTGTTAGTTTGTTTTACTGGGGTATAAAGGTTTATTTTACATAGTTTTATACCCATGTACTTGGTTCTGCCTATTATATCTGCTCTACTCCACAAACAGCACAAGACGTTCTTGTCTAGGCTTCTAAATAGAGTCTCTTAACCTCTGGATCAGTGGGGGTGGTCCCAAGGGGAACTTAGCCAGATGTCTACTGTACAAACGTGAAAAAATCTCAATCAGTCTTTGTTGAAAATCACCTCGTTGTAAACACGTGTATCTTGAAACATCATCTTATCAGGCAGTAAGTCCTCCATGACGGTGATCTCTTCCTGGTCCGTGGTGAAGTGATCGGTGCTCTCAACCACCGACGTGTCTTTGACGGCGCTGTAGGTGAGCGCCACGCTATACGCCGTCGGCTTCTCCAAACCTTTACGCCCGCAGCGGCAGAGCTTGCGGAACGCGGCGCGGAACTTCTGCGACATGGCGTTGTAAATTATGGGGTTAATGGTGCTGTTTAAATAGATGCAACACCGGCAGAATAGCAGGAACCATGTGTCCAGGTAGGCCTCTTTGAGGAAGGAGTTTACCACTACGAGCGTGCGATAGGGCATCCACAGCACAGCAAACAGGACGACCACCACAGCCAGCATCTTGGTGACCTAGGAGATACGCTCACTGTTACATTACATTTAACAGTGGAATCATTTACCAGATATTTATGTCATGTGAATTATAAGTGAACAGAAAGTGTCCTACAGCTCAGATTGGAAGCGTGTGTAGTTGTAGTTGTTATATTTCGGTGGTAGGTACCATTTCCATACCAGACGATGCAAAACATCTAGCTACATCTCAGGCAGGGAGCAACGATATTAATATATCACCTTTTTTCATATTTTCAATCTAAATTTGTTAATTTATCTTCCTAAAACCCACTAGAGGACACTATTAAAAAGGATATTTTCAAAAATGTATTCTGGGGGAAGATGCCCCCTGACCCCCTTAATTTTGCTGGGTCACAGGAAAAATAATAGGTTTTATCTAGGGGCTTAGCCCCCCCAAAAGTGGGAACCTAGATTCGCCCCTGCACCTCCGTCTACAATATTACATTTGAAAACCCTTCGTGACCACGTTGGTGGGTCACAATGACCCAAAGGCAGCACAGGGGTTCCAGTAACATCCCCCCTGCAATACCCAGAATTGAACGCAGGACTAGCCCCTGTGAGTAGATCTCTGTAAATAGGGTTTATTTTTCACGGGAACGTGGATGTCACGTGCGCGTTTTAAACTCACCTGTCTCCGGGATGTGGCGGTGGAGTTGGAATGGCGGGAGTTCTTACAGCTGTTCATCTTAGTGCCGTTGCTTTGTCCATTTTTGCATTTCTCCTTGTGATTTGATGGCAATGGATTCAAAAAAAGGATTCTTGCGATGAGTCCGTACAGAATCGTTGCTAGAAGTAAGGGCAAAACAAAAAACATCCCAAAATCGAAAAAGTAAATAGGTAAATAAAACTGTCTTAAAACTTTGTAGCCGCATCTCTCAATAGTCACGTTCTCATATAAAACTTCCTCAATATCCGAGAGGAAAAACCACATGATGCAGTAGAGCGAAGTAAAAAGCCACACAAGAATTATGATCTTCTTTGCCCTGGACAGTGTGCAGAGAAACTGCGCTTTTATGGGATGGCAAATGGCGATGTATCTTTCAATAGTGAAAGCGGTTATGGAACATGACGACGCGTTGATTCCAAGATATTGGAAGTAGGTGATGCAGAGGCATCCCGGGCGGCCGAACACCCACGAGCCGAAGATGCTGTCCGTTATGTTTGGTATGCCTGCAGCCGTTAGCACCATGAGATCGGCCACGGCCAAGCTAACCAGATAGCAGTTGGTGGGTGTCCTCATGTGTTTGGTTGTAAGGACCACTAAGATCACCATGATGTTTCCAACGACCCCCAAAGCACAGATCACAAACACTAATAAAGTGCTTATCAACTTGTATTCGATGCTGTGGTCAGTCCATTTTGGCAGTGTGTGGTTTTTTTGAGCTGCAGTAACGTTTTCCATCACTGCAGTAACGTTTTCCATCACTGCAGTAACGTTTTCCATCACTGCAGTAAAGTTTTCCATCACGGCAACGTTCTTTAGTGTTTTTTGTTCTTGTTGTTGTTGTCCTGAGAACAATTGTTTTAAGTTCAGGTCTGTCTGTTCTTTTAAGTTATTGGTAAATATAGCACAGCGGATAGCGAGGATTGAATATAGAAATATGACACCCCCGACACGTTTTCGTTCCTTGCGTAAAAGTTCCGTCTATGCGCGCGGGGTGTCTTGATCCAAAGCGCAACAGTGAGAGCGCGCGCTTCGCTCAACTGTCCGTCTTGTCAGAGAGTAGAGAGAGATCTGAGATCAGGAGAGGAGAGAGGAGAGATGCTGCTCCGTCTCCTTCCGTTGGACCAAAGATGCTTAACGCATGCGGGGTTGGTAGAGAGGCACTGACAACGTTATGGAACAACGTTATGACATCTGTTGCTCTCGTGGACCTATAGATTTATAAAGCTATATGTTATATTGTAGGGACATTTATTATGCTTTTTCGTCTAATTGTTGCTGACATTTTCAGACTTTCAATAAATCTATTGAAGCTGTGTGAATAAATAGCTTAGATGGATTTAACTTTGTATTTATTTATCAGAACTGTAGATACAGCAGAACGATTTTCGTTGTAACCTGTATCTTGCACAATATACACTTTACATTTAGTCATTTAGCAGACTCTTATCTTACTGACTTACAGTAAGTACAGGGACATTCCCCGGAGGCAAGTAGGGTGAAGTGCCCAAAGACACATTATTTAGCATGGCCGGGAATCAAACCGGCAACCTTCTGATTACTAGCCTGATTCCCTAACCGCTCAGCCACTTGACTCCCACCTGACACGCAATATGTCTTCATTTTTATTTCTGTAATTGGCAGCTATACACATTCTATGTGTAAATAAAAATGTTATTCCCATCATGCACTTTTGAAGGTATGAATCCAATATTATTATTTTTTGCGTTGGTACCTTAGGTGTTGAACTACAGAATACACTACAATAAACGTGACAGCTTTGAACTGTCAACTGTGATATCCTCTGTGACAGATTCATCTGGCATTCAGTTGCTTATTTTACACAACTCAGTGGATGTGAGAATTCTCTCTCCCCCTCACCAACTGCCGAAAGAACGGATCTGAAAACGGCACAAACATGCCAGCAACTCCTACCAGTGAACAGGTGGACTAAACTAATGGGTGTTATATAAAAGCGCCATGTTTTTTCTTCTTTATAATGGGTATACACAGCAGTCTTGAATATAACAAATATTATACATGTATGGTTTTATTTAGCCTTTAGATTACTTAATTCAAGTGTTAAAGTAGCTATATATGGGCTTTATATTTTTGTTGGCCCCTTCATATTAATACATTTTAGAAGAATACGGATACACGGGTATAGGGCCTACACCTACTTGATTTAGCTGTAGACATAGAGGATACAAACTGAAAGGTAGGCTATAGTCTGCATTGTACAATCAACATTTTGCAATTTACTTGTGGACTTTTCCATTTAAGCCTCTTCCACCGGCTTGTGTCTGATGGAGCTGATTAACCAAGCATCGTTTACTTATCTGATTTATAAAATACTTTCAAGTGAAGACTACAGCTGGTAAACAAGCCTCATGTAGGCCTAATTTACAGAGTTTTACTGCCACCAAATGGACAGTCCTAAAACAGCCCAAACTGAATCCAATTAGAACCAGAGGTAGACAGTTTTAACTGATAACATGTTTAATCACATCATTAATTTCCAACCAGTATGAAATTGAATACACTTTTTATGTTTATGATCGGCCACTTATTTGAGTTATGAGGGTCCCTAGCTCCCTTGCTTTGGAGTGAGGTATAGGCTACATTAGATCCCAGTGATGTGTATATGGGCGTATCTAGCCCTATGTTGGGGGGCTGGAGCCCCACCAAAAGTTTCATTAGCCCCCCCAAATAAAAAAAATAAAAAACATTTTTTTACATTTTAAATCTAAATTTGTTAATTTCTCTTCCTAAAACTCACTAGCGGACACTATTTAAAAGGATATTTTCCTAAATGTCTTCATGCCCCCAGAACCCCCTTAATTTTGCTGGGTCACAGGAAAAATAATAGGTTTTATCTAGGGGCTTAGCCCCCCCAAAGGTGGGAACCTAGATTCGTCCCTACTGTATAGGCTGCAAGATTACAACCATTGTTTCATTTGATTTTACTGAAAAATACTGAACTTAATCTCCCATATTTCTCCAAGGAACGAGACTCATGTTGACGGTTTGGTTGTGAACATTGTTGCAGATCTGCAGCGTCTCCGCGCGACACTGCCTCCTGATCCCTGCGCGTGGGCGGAGTTTTCTTAGCCTTTTCTTCTAATTTCTCAAGGATGCAAATCTAGCTGTAGGTATGGTTACTGAATGTGCACCCGGTTTCTGAAGAGAAGGTATGGCATATCTTATGCCTTATTATTTTCATGACGACTCTGATAGATGCACGCGATCATCAGCATTACTCCAAATTGTTTCATTAGATTGTGAAAGAGGCTGTCTGTGGCATTCACGTGTTAAAGCAAATTACCGAGTGAAGTGACTGCATGATCCATCTCCTATAAATAGGTGTAAATAGATGCTTCTCAGGATACATTCAAGTCTCGTGAGGGGTAGACGACTATCTTATTTTTACACGAGAAAAGGTAAGCCATATCCCTGACATTTTGTCAATTCGATTACGTGTTATTTTGTTTTACAATTTTCTTCTGCCGGCAAGTTTAAATGTAGCCTATTCCATAGGCTATTATGGACATGTGTGTTGTACAATACGCTTTCTTGTAGGCTACAAACCTGTACTTTATACAGTCAAATATTTAATGAAATATTTTGAATAGGCCTGAGCCCTACTTATAGGCTAGCTACTTATGATATTACGCCTGTTGTGTAAATGTTATCGATATCTAATCAAGACTCTTCTTCAAACGTGTATAGATGGACCTGGGAGATGACGGCTGGATACAAGAGAAGAGACGGGTGTTTAAATGGCCGATCAACTCAAAGTTAACTGTCATCTAGATCATCCGACTCCAACACTCGGACTTTGAATTTAGTTTGAAAACAAGTCGTTCGAAAAGTTACTTTCCATGGAGCATGCGTACAATTCGGCGAGTCTCGATTCGGAATGGACAGCGTCCACACAAGATGGGCTGCTGAGCGCTGTGTTCAGCCAGCAGGGATCAGGTGATGACAATAAGATAAATGTAAACTGTAACAAAGAACTGGAAACATATTCCACTGGCCACGACGAGGATTTATATATACAACCGAGTAGTCCACAGCCGTCCAATAACGGCAGCTCAAGTCACCTCTCAAGGGAACTCCACGATGTTCCCGCTCTTTCCATGTCTGATGACGAACTCGCGATTGAAGGGGCGGGAAAGTCAGTTGATTATAATAATAATAATAATAATAATGAATTTAATTTATAGTGCCCTTTTCATCCGAAGATCTCAAAGGGCTACAGAGTCAAGTATTCATTCAGACCCAGTCATACCGGTGGTGCAGAAGCGAGGCTGCCATTCAGCGCCATACGGCCCCTCTGACCACCAACATTCATTCAACATTCATACGCATTCATACGCATGTCTTTATGATGGTGGGGGAAACCGGAGTACCCGGAGGAAACCCACGCAGGCACGGGGAGAACATGTAAACTCCACACAGAAAGGACCTGGAGCGACCGGGGTTCGAACCAGGGACCTTCTTGCTGTGAGGCGACAGTGCTAACCACTGCGCCACCGTGCTGCCCGTTATTATGGATTCATAAGCGCTGTGATCTGCCTCGTGACTGGTATTTTGTTAGTGTCCATATCCTATGCGATCCCGCGGGATGTCCACGTGGACTCGGACAGCGTCTCGGCTCGGGAGATGGAGAGTTTGGAAAGAGAGAACGCTCGAGTGTGGGCTGGTGTGGATAAGTGTGTCATAGCTGGTCTCTGTCTGCTAACCTTCGGGGGTGTTGTGATGTCTACCCTGGTGATGGTCTCCATGAGGCGAGAAGAGATGGTTAGGAGAACGGCCTTTGCCTATTCTATGCTGCCGGTAAAGTTATATGGCTCCATCACTTTAAGAGGCTCAAACCAGACTCCGGCCGCCTCTTCACAACTGTCTGTTGCGGACGGAGATTTAGAAGTATAGTCTGCTGAAATCCATACCCTTATCATAACGACACCTTATGGTGCACAAGGTGTAAACTGTAAATGCTTGATCTATGATCTATTTTGTGAAAGGTCTATTTCAAATTGATGCCATAGAGTTGTCATAAAAAGGTCAAATCTGGTCATAAAAAAGTTCTTAATGTTTAAATATGATTTGTGATTTAATGTGCCCCTCTGATTAAACATTTAATGTGCCCCTCTGTAAAATGTGTCTAGAACCGCCACTGGGCATCACACAACCATATGCTATATCATTCTGATCAATAAATAATTAATCTGGAGGGAGAGTGTTTCTAATGTGCCGTTTTTGCAGACCTTGTCCTTTCTGCAGCTGCTTCCACAGGCAGGAACATTCTGCAGTAAATATTGATTAAATGTTTGATTATCCTCTGCAGCACAGCAACACTCCTTTGGGGTTTGACTCCAGCTAAACTTCATGTTCAGTGTAGTTTCAGTTTATGTTTTAAGGTTTATTCATTGCCTTGGACAATCCTTTACACACTGAATGACTCACTGTTTGCAGTCACAAGAGAATGTGGATCGTAGAATGTGAACATGAGGGATGGTAAAACATTCAAAGC
The DNA here is from genome assembly GCA_903064625.1 of Mallotus villosus. NCBI lineage: Eukaryota > Metazoa > Chordata > Actinopteri > Osmeriformes > Salangidae > Mallotus > Mallotus villosus. The sequence continues at coordinate 95,933 of CAEFZP010003250.1, forward strand.
TGTAAACAAAGCTATGTAGGGATTGTCTTGAGGGTTTGAAAAACCTGTTCGATACATTCATACAACACCTTTCTTTTTATTACCTACTTGGTGTCAATAACATAAGTTATTTCAATCTGTTCCATCCTCAGACTGTAGAGAGTGCTGTTTGCTCATGCATAACTTCTGTTACATGTCCCGTCCTTCATTCATCAACCCTGCGGTACACTTGATGATGTAATAGCAGGGGTGATCTAGGATCAGACCTTTAGGGAGGCTCAGCCCTCAATGAGAATGTGACTTGTGTTCTTAATCTGCGCCATGAAATGAACTACCTACTTCTTCTGTCCTCTTCTTAAAGGTGCCTGGCGACTGGATATTAAACCTGTTTAAAGCCCTTTGATCCTGTAATAGTTTGTCACTATTGTCTGTCACTAACAGATATGTTTGCAAACTCTTACGTTAGAGAACTACAGCTTATTTAAGACCATAATATATATATATTTTTTTTTATTATTATTTTTAGGGGTGCTGAGATGAAATGTAGATGTGCTTGAGCACCCATAATGCACCCTGTTGTTGTTTAGAGACGTTCTTGTGAAGCAAACCTAACTAACCGCACAAGTTAATGATCTGTTCAGTAAAAGTAAACATTGGGACTTTTATATGATGATATGATCTGAAGCACTTTGCAGTGATGACAGTATAACTGTCACCGACGTCATTCCACAGGCAGGGCTGTAAGAGGGATCAAGTCCCACTCTTAATCCCTCCAGTCAGAGCTGGCTGTGCCTTGGCACAGTTTTGAAAACCTCTTAGATTTCTGGTTTTCTAGCTCTATTTTTTTCATGTATATACTGTTGATGTTCTGGCCATGAAAACACTCCATTCCAGTTTGTGAGCTTGTGCCATGTTTCGGTCTTGCTCTGCTGTGTGTGTTGAAAGCTTTTGTGACCATTTTCATCAGGATGCAAAACTGTAACACCCTCAACTCCAGGTCAGTCCATCGCTGGTCACTTTAATCTCTTGTTCACAAAACGTCATTTGTTTCGTTCACAACTGTGAACACAATCAATGACCTTTGAATAAAGACGTCCTTGTCTGATCCAGAGAGAGAGAAAGAGAGTTAGAGAGAATTTATACTGTAATTGCTCCCCCAGTGTTGCTTGTCATTTGTCATCCCATGAACGAATAATGAATAGTTCTGTGTGTCTTCTTCTTGTTCAAATGGAAGAATAACCCCAAACAGCCCCCCTCCTCCTCAGCTGAGAATAACCCCAAACAGCCCCCCTCCTCCTCAGCTGAGAATAACCCCAAACAGCCCCCCTCCTCCTCAGCTGAGAATAACCCCAAACAGCCCCCCTCCTCCTCAGCTGAGAATAACCCCAAACAGCCCCCCTCCTCCTCAGCTGAGAATAACCCCAAACAGCCCCCCTCCTCCTCAGCCGAGTGAGGACAGACCAGGGGGGTATTCGTCGTAGCTCGCTAAGCGGTTTAGCGAGCTAACTTTCAGGCTAAGATAAAAAACGCCCCTCTTTTTGGTTCGTGGAAGCAACTTTCGATAAATCACCATAGCAACATATCAATTAGCACTAACCTGCTCCTGAGCAGGCTAATATAAGTGTAGCTGGATAAGCTTGCCACACCCCCGGAAAAAAACATGGCAGCTCCCTTTTTGAGAGACCCAGTTGACGAAGGAGCTATTCTAGTTAGATTAGCTTTCCATACCGATAGAGTTATTCGCGATCGCCAAGATCCTTTGAGTTACACGGATGAGTTCCTGTTTGAGCGATATCGATTCAGCCGACAAGGACTCATTTATTTGCAAGACCTTCTCGGGCCGTACATTGCAAATCTCACACGCCGCAGCAGAGCTTTAACTGTGCTTCAGACTCTCTGCATAGCCTTGAGGTTTTTTGCGTCAGGTACATTTTTATACAGTGTAGGCGATGCAGAAAACATTGGCAAAGCCGCAGTATGCGTTGCTGTTAGAAAAGTGTACTTGGCGCTCAACCAGCTGATGAATACATTCATCATATTCCCAGGCTATGTCCCAGTCAATGACATCAAAGAGGGATTGTATGCAATTGCAGGTAATTGAGTAAATACAGATTTGACCATTTCATGAAAATGCATTCCTATCACTATTCATTACGGAGTTTATCATTATCATCATTATGCAGAGTTTCCTAATGTCATTGGCGCAGTGGACTGCACCCATATCCGCCTGAAAAAGCCCTCTGGGCCAAACGAGGCCGATTTTGTGAATAGGAAGGGCTTTCACAGCCTTAATGTGCAGGTACTTATTACATCATTTTCCTCATATGACATTGCTCTAAAAACAATCATTTGTCTTTGACAATAGACATGGACCTTGCAATTGCCTGCTGTAGGCTACCCATGTACTGTACAAATCCCATGACTTGACTGCAATTCATCTTAGATGATCTGTGACTCCACCTGCCTGATCACAAATGTTGAGGTCAAGTGGCCGGGGTCTGTCCACGACTCCCGGATATTCCGAGACTCCACACTATGCCACAGCTTTGAGCAAGGTATAGCAAATCTCATGTCATTCAGAAATTGATTATTTTATGTAGAGGTGATCCAACATTGTTCATATCATATACTAGGTAACTATGATGGGCTCCTAATTGGAGACAGGGGTTACGCCTGCAGGCCCTGGTTCATGACCCCCTATCCCGAGCCAGCCCCAGGCCCTGAAGTGCGGTTCAACGGTGCTCTCGCAAGAACGAGGGCACGGATAGAGATGACCTTTGGCCTACTGAAGGGCAGATTTAATTGTCTGCGGGGGCTGAGGGTGGAACCGGACAGGGCCTGTGCGATCACGGTGGCATGTGCCGTGCTCCACAATGTGGCCACACTCAGGAGGGAGAGGGTCCCAGTGATCGTGGCCCATCCTGAGGACGATGTGGAACCGATCCATCTACATGAGCGGTCTGGAGCGGCTGCAAGGGACATAATTGCCCAGCATCATTTCAGATAGCTGTCCAGATGACTTTGGGTAATGTTGGACTCATTTCATGTTCTTTATGTTTGCATGTTTCATTTGTATGGTTAGCCACCCTCTTTGCTTTTAAGTTACCCATTAATAATAGTCCATCCTCAGCCATCAGTTGGGAGTCCATCCCAACTCAGTCTGGTTTGCACCTCCACTGCCAAGGACCAAGGCAGACTGCAGCAGATCATTTGGTCCCACCCTAACCTGTTCCACTCCAGGACCAGCAAGAGAGCAGGCAGGATCATTGCTGACCCTTCCCATCCTGGCCATCACCTTTTCCCATCCAGCAAAAGGTTCCGGTCCATTAAAACCAATGGACTCACAAACAAGAGTCAGGTGGTTGAGCGGTTAGGGAATCGGGCTAGTAATCAGAAAGTTGCCTGTTCGATTCTTGGCTGTGCAAAATGACGTTGTGTCCTTGGGCAAGGAACTTCACCCTACTTGCCTCGGGGGAATGTCCCTGTACTTACTGTAAGTCGCTCTGGATAAGAGCGTCTGCTAAATGACTACATGTAAATGTAACAAGGGGCTCACAAACAAGCCCCCTGCACCACACTGACTCTGGGACCCCTGCACACAATGCACTGCAGTTTGCATCCTTATTCATTCAATTCATTCTGATTCTGAATAGAGGAACATGCTGAAGAATAATGTAAGAGATCCATGTTGTACAATAAAGTCTTTATTTTTTGCCCCTTTATTGGTTATCCTGTAAATGAAGGTGCACAAGAAATCAGATTTTCAGTTCAGTTACAATTCATGGCAAAGCTCACAAATACTTTAGCCGAAGCTTTGCTTTACAGGGGTAGACTTACATTCAGCTGCCGTTTTAGTAATTTGACCTCCAACTCGAGCTTCATCGAGCTCAAGTTGAGGTGGCGGATTTTGGCACGCAAGTAGCGCTTATAAAGTGTGCGCACATCTTCAGTGTCAGTCTGGAAAAAAGACAAACCATTCATAACTTTTTTCAGTGTGGTGGTCAGATGCCAACTAAACTCAGACCTCACAATGTGAGGGTATTTAATGAGAACTCACCTCCCCATCCCCAGTTCCCGAAGAGCGAGAGGGGCCAGGCTCAGGCTCATCAGGCACGCGTGGTCCAGCAGGATTTGCCTAAAGGAATGCATTGATGTAGTGAGTGCCAGGATTGAGTGGGATAGGAGTATTAGTTAACACAACTTGCATTTACCAAATCGCTGGAAAAGGCGGAAAGTGTGTCCTCATCGTCCAGACCAACCTCCTGTTAGTGAATTAGGAATTATTAGGAACTGTAGGAAAGTGCCTTCGGTTTGAAAAGACACACGCTATGAACATGTTTCGAATCATTACACAATGATGCAGCAATATCAACTTACATCAGTGGCCTCCTCTCCCCTGACCAACACATTGGGAGGTGGCTGCAGGAGTGTGATCAAACCTCCGGCCACTGCAAAATGTGACGATGGTTAACCAAATGACTAATTATGAAGGAAACTCATAGAATGAAGTGCACCTACCTTGGACATATGGATTTACTCCTGCCGCCACCTCTCCAGAGGAGCTGCCCCCAGCTATGCCCTGCATGATTGGCCTACCCCTGTTGTTGGCCAGGGCCAGCTCCTCAGCAGGGGTTAGCTCTGGACCTGGGGGTCCTCCCCCCGTCTTCTGCATCTCTGCCTTTTTCTTGTTTGCTAAAATATGAAGGATATGACACTGACAAGCTGTTCAATACATTACCATGGCACATATTGTATTGACTCACCAGCCTGAATGATGTTCTTGTGCTTCACTTTAACTTGCTCCCACGTTCTTTTAGTGGCCGGGTTGCAACTACATGGGGGTTGAAAGCACTCATAATTATATGACAGTGTTATGAGTACACCATACCACATATCATCATTGTTGGAAATGATTAAAGTGGACTCATGATAGAGAGAGAATCTAACACAGTTTCTTTTCACTGCTTCAATTGATTGAATAATACATAGCCTAGCCTACATACATACTGTGATCCGCCCATACACAGATTTGCACTTGCATATTCAAACTCATACTTGTATATGGTCATCTACATATACATGCATATGCACATATATAGTACATGATAAATAAGCGCTTTCAGTACATACATCATCATAAGTGTCTATGAATTCGTATCAATTAGATACTCTTTGGCCTTGGTTTTATCTAGGCCTACTTATTCTGTAAGCAAGATATCATTCGATGATTAATTTCCATTAAGCCTATTGCCAGCAGGCACATTTAAAGAAATTTGATCTAATTGGGTTAATGAGGCACTTGAGATGAGCCTATACATTTTCCCAAAACTTACGCATTTAGCTTATCGGCAATTTTTTGCCACGCTGCCTGTCTTGCTCTGGCAGCAGTGGCGGTGTTGGATTTAGCCATTATTACAGCTTTATGGTCCTCGTATAAATTCATTATCAGATTTTGCTCCGATGGCGAGAATATCACCGCTCTCTCTTTAATGTTGGCCATTTCCGCCATATACCGTTATAATATCAGGGTTTTGGTGATCGACCTTTCCTGCCTTTTTAAGTAGGACGTGGGCGTGCAATTTACCTGATAAGTTTAGCCTGATTGAAGTTAACCACATGATTTGGATGCGGATCAGCCGTCGACGAACCGATATTTGCGGTTCTCAATTAGCTCGCTAATGTTAACGCGCTAAAGGGACAACTGATTAACTTAGCTTCAACCCTTACGACGAACGGGGCCCAGGCCCTCTGCTCGGGAGACGTCCATCCCTGCTACGAGGAAAAGATGAGTACAGTAAACAATCACTTTGTAAGAAAACACCACTGGTTGAAATCCACTAGGCCTACAAAATGTACAGAGCCCCTCTCTCATAACTAAATACGTGTGTTGCTCTAAACATCAACACCAGCTCCCTTCACTCTCATCAACTCCATTACATGACAGCTGGTAACATCCCTTTTCATGGCGTTAAACTTTGACTACAAGATGTTGATCCAGTACCAAGCTGCCTCATTAGAAACTCCGTGAGATGTTTAGTTCGTCTCATTAGTTTTGTAGAATGTGGTTTTGGTCGCTAACTTGGCCCGGAGCCCAAAGCTGTTGTCACGGGTCGATGCAGTTGGTTGGTCAGGATCAGGCTGAAGCATAATGGGACAATGTTGGCACACAGGCTGGCATTCAGAATACACGACACGCAACCATCATAAAATGGGGGGTGGGCAGCGGGCACAGCCATGAGCTGCCCCCTCCCCATCCACCACCACTCCTGGACCACTCATGGTCAATGTGGGAGGGAGGAGATGATCTGCTACTCAAACTGCTGTCACTGGCGTGTATAGAACGCCGGTCATTATCGGGAATATAAGCCCCGACAGGGCGAACAGCACCCCGACAGGGCGAACAGGACCCCGACAGGGCGAACAGGACCCCGACAGGGCGAACAGGACCCCGACAGGGCGAACAGCACCCCGACAGGGCGAACAGCACCCCGACAGGGCGAACAGCACCCCGACAGGGCGAACAGGACCCCGACAGGGCGAACAGCACCCCGACAGGGCGAACAGGACCCCGACAGGGCGAACAGGACCCCGACAGGGCGAACAGGACCCCGACAGGGCGAACAGCACCCCGACAGGGCGAACAGGACCCCGACAGGGCGAACAGGACCCCGACAGGGCGAACAGGACCCCGACAGGGCGAACAGCACCCCGACAGGGCGAACAGGACCCCGACAGGGCGAACAGGACCCCGACAGGGCGAACAGCACCCCGACAGGGCGAACAGGACCCAGACAGGGCGAACAGGACCCCGACAGGGCGAACAGCACCCCGACAGGGGGAACAGCACCCCGACGGGGCGAACAGGACCCAGACGGGGCGAACAGGACCCCGACAGGGCGAACAGGACCCCGACGGGGCGAACAGGACCCCGACGGGGCGAACAGGACCCCGACGGGGCGAACAGCACCCCGACAGGGCGAACAGGACCCCGACAGGGCGAACAGGACCCCGACAGGGGGAACAGCACCCCGACAGGGGGAACAGCACCCCGACGGGGCGAACAGGACCCAGACGGGGCGAACAGGACCCCGACAGGGCGAACAGGACCCCGACAGGGCGAACAGGACCCCGACAGGGCGAACAGCACCCCGACAGGGCGAACAGTTACATCTAATGTGTGACTAAGATAAAATCACACAAGCATGAACCAGCCCAGCAGTAGAACTATGTACATATTCCAAATGCATCTACTAGTAATTAACTAAGCACATACCATTTACAAAAAGTTACAGATAACGATTTGTCGATTTTAACGTGTTTAAATGGTTGATTTTCTTATACTGTAAAAAAAACATTAACATAGTTTTACCAGTTTAGTATTTAGCATGACAAAAGATTTTCTCCCAGAACATTCTGTGGAAGTAAACATCCAGCAGATGCAACTGTAACGAGTATTTAACGAACGTGGTCTTGCAAGCTCCGTCAGAGGTATCTGGCACTGTTCACTCCCACCACCTCGGGAGATCGTTCCCACCGGGAGTCGAACTCGCCACCTCTGGCTTCCCAAGCGCCACCACTACCAACTACGCCAAAGAAAAGCTAGCTATGCAGTGACACGGGTGGCTCATTACATACCTGAGGAGTGAGTTTCACCGATACACATCGGCTACACTTGCACTCATCTGTATTGATGGCATTACTTGATGGCATTGTTGTATCTTCTGTCAGTGTTACGACCCCCAGTCTATGGTGTTCTGTGTTTGTGTTCTGTGTTTGTGTTCTGTGTGTGTTTTCTGTGTGTGTTGTGCTGCTGTGCTGTCTGATTCCCACAGGTGGCGCAAATCATCTCAGCCCAATCAACACCTGTGCATGACTTCTCCCCTCCATAATCCGGTTCACCTGGTTCTGGTTGTCAATCATCCTTCCACCAGTTTATATTGCACCATTCTGTGTTTGTTTGGCAGGGGAATAAGTCTGTGTTTTCTGGTAAGCATATTGTTGTGTTGTGTGTGGGTAAGGCCCACTTGTGTTGAGAACTATATCTTTGAATTCCCCTCTCTGTTAACCTTCTGACTTGTGTTCTTTTGTCTTGTTGTGTTGAGTTGCTTTATTTGTAGTGTCCACCTTAGTTTTCTTGTTCTTTTGTTCAGGGGCTAGGCAGTAGGTTAGAGCTGCCCCGGGGTATACACCACCCGTAGGGATTACTACTGTCTAAATACACTAGCTAGACCTGGGCAGACCACTCCTGTACTTTTGGTTAGGACACCTCAATCGTGTGTCAGTTTTGCTTTGCGTGTTTAGCTCTTGGGAAGTAGTGTAGGTTAGGGGTGGGAACTTGATGTTGGTTTCTTTCCTTTGGTCCTGTCCAGACCTCCCTTTGTCCCTGTATTATTGTTATTTTCTTTGTTATCATTTACTGAACCGTAGTGGCAAAATAAAGCCCTAGTTAAAACGGTACCACCTGTTTGTGCACTCCTTGCTCCACGCATCTTACACCGGTCTCTGAGAGTCCCTGAGTAGTGGGAGAGGTCAGGTTCCCTCCGTTACAGGCATAGACTTATAACAGTCAGTCACATGACATTTACATTTAGTCATTTGGCGCTCTTATCCAAAGCTACTTACAGTAGGTACAGGGACATTCTCCCCGAGGCAAGTAGGGTGAAGTGCCTTGCCCAAGGACACAACGTCAATTTGCACAGCAATCGAACCAGCAACCTTCTGATTAATGATTCCCTAACCGCTCTGCCATCTGACCCCGTCACATTTCAGAATTCCTGGTGTACTTTATGCTTGTGAGATTTTCAGTGAACTATATATTGCCATAGTCTTGAGCCATACACTGCCTTCAGATAATTAATTTAATTGATCATTGTCTTGTGACTCGTGAGTGAGAGTTTATCCAATTGGACAGGCATACTTGCTGCCTGCTGAGCTGGACTTGTCATTCAGCTTTTGACCAATAGGCGTGTGATTGACATGCCGGGCTGGAGGGTCAAATAATGAAGGTGGGCCTTAGCGTTGTGTGTGTATTTGTGGAGTCTGTCTGGGTATCCATAGTTCTGTTATTGCCCCCTTTGGAGGGGGGAGGGGGGGGGCATGAGCTTCAGGGCCCTTTGGGGTTCTAATCTGTCCTTGTCTATGTCTCTCTCTTTCTCTCTGTGCCCCTAACCCCACAGATATAGAGAACACTGTTGCTCTGCTCTACATTTTACATACTTAAAAGCACTTTAAGATTAGTGAGACTTTGTTCTTTTAGTATAGTTAGACCACTTATATAAGATTACGTTAAGATTCCTATATGCTGAATGTATACACCTTCCTGCCAAAGTAAATTCCTTGTCTATGCAAACTTTCAATTAAGATTAAAACCCATTCTGATTCTGATTCTGAAAAGCGTCATGTTTGATGGTTTTCATTGCACCATCTCAGGTGTGAAAATTCATGATTCATTTGGTGCCATTTGATAAGTGAGAACACTCTGTACTTCTGTGCTGTACTCTGTACAGTTCTCGCATAAACTTGAGTCTACTTTCACTTTCACTTTAGACAACATCGTCATCTGCTTGGCTTAGACTGTGCGGTGTGGATATATGTCCTAAGTGTTGATTGAAAATGTAATTCATTGTTAGCCAGACTAACCAATTAATAGCCTGAAAACAGCAATATTACAATATAGACACGGTACAAGATGTTGGATCTTACGTAGCCAATAGTTTTAAGATGTTTTATTTATTCCAAGTACACGAGTAGGTTAGCTTAGCACCACGTTAACATGGCTTATATATGCACGTTTTTTATGTATATATTCATAGACCTTACACCGTTCTTTCCAGGAGTGAAGAGAGGAGAAGGACACTAAGTTGAGGAGTTTAAACAATGGCTTCAGGTAAGCAGTCTACATTTCAGTGTTTCAGTACGAAAACATGTTAGTTCACTAACAGGAAGGGGATCATGTTTGAAGGTTTTCATTGCACCAAGTGTAAAAATGAATAATGTATTTGCTGCCATCTGATAAACAACACACTGTAGTTCACTGACAGTTTTATTTACTTTCAGTACATTTATAACCTGAAAAAGATAAGTGTTTTCTGTCTTCTCTCCACTGTCTCGCTCTTTTTCTCTGTTTCTCGTTTTTCTTGTTAGTCAAGGTTTCAAAAGGAGGGACGCTCAGTCTTTTTTGAATCAAGTTCAACTGGTTTATTTATCTTTAAACTGGTTTACAAATGAATGGGCAAACCACATGAAAGCCTTGCATAGAGTGCACAGAGCGATAGACAACATTTATAAACTCGTGGAAATGGCCTCCACCTAATCATGAGTAGACAGAAACACATCCTGTCACTGCATATCTATTCCCTTTTTGGAGCTCACGAGTTACTTATCGCTTTTTTATCAGTCATATTAAAGACCGACGAGTGTCTGTTATTTTCCATCCTGTGGTTACTGGGTTTATCCAGTAATCTGGTTTACCTAGAGACATTTCAGACAGTGTTTTGGCTCTAACACTCTTCTTTTCTGCCCCTTTCTGTTTTTCTCCCTCTTTGTCTCTTCCCACCCCTCTCTCTGATAGGTGACTCCCTCCATCTTTCAGAGCTGAGGATTGTGCTGCTGGGGGGGAGATATGCAGGGAGGAGTTCATCAGGAAACACCATCCTGGGCAGAGAGGAGTTTGACCTGAGGACAGCTGCTCAGTGTGTGAAGAGACAGGGAGAAGTAGCAGGGAGGCAGGTCACTGTGGTCGACACTCCAGGATGGTACAGTCATCTCCCTGTAGTGAGGACTACTGAGCTGGTTAAACAGGAGATAGTACTCAGTGTGTCTCTGTGTCCTCCAGGACCACATACTTTCCTCCTGGTTATAGACTTGAGTGACTCATTCAGAGAGGAACACAGAATATCAGTAGAAGAACACCTGCAGCTTCTCAGTGAGAGAGTCTGGAGTCACACTATAGTGCTGTTCACTCGTGGGGACCGTCAGGGAGACACAACCATTGAGCAGCACATTGAGAGAGAAGGGAAGGCCCTCCAGTGGCTTGTTGAGAAATGTGGGAACAGGTATCATGTCCTCAACAATAAGAACAGGGGTGATGACACTCAGGTCACTGAGCTGTTGGACAAGGTGGAGGAGATGGTGGCAGGAAACAGAGGAGGTCACTATGAGATGGACAGAGAGATCCTGGAGAAGATGGAGGAGAGGAGGAGGGCAGAGGAAGAGAGAGCACAACAGAGGCTGATGAAGGTGCAGGAACAGAGAGAGACTCTCAGATCACTAATGGGTGAGTTGATTTCAGTGTCCACCCAGAGTCCTGGTGTTATTAACCTATGCGACATGCAGTGTATGATACACATTTACAGACAGGTTATAGTATAAGTAAACGTTTTGTTCAATATTCTTTGAACAATACTGTTCATAATGTACAGTATTTCCAGTAAATTGCATATTAAAGGACACTTATCAAAATTTTAAAAATCTGCAGCTCACTTAATTACCATTTAGTATAAATGCTTCAGTCACCACTACTTTAAACTCAGATGAATGTGAATTTCACAAAGAATATAATCGCTCTTTCACTCTCCACTTCCTGTTTTTCGATCTCACTTTCTTTCCATGTATCTATTTTTTCCCTCCCTTTCTCTCTCTCCCTCTCTGACAGGTGACTCCCTCCATCTCTCAGAGCTGAGGATTGTGCTGCTGGGGGGGACATTTGGAGGGAGGAGTTCATCAGGAAACACCATCCTGGGCAGAGAGGAGTTTGACCTGAGGAGAGCTGCTCAGTGTGTGAAGAGACAGGGAGAAGTAGCAGGGAGGCAGGTCACTGTGGTCGACACTCCAGGATGGTGGGGGAATCTCTCTGTAGTGAGGACTACTGAGCTGGTTAAACAGGAGATAGTACACAGTGTGTCTCTGTGTCCTCCAGGACCACATACTTTCCTCCTGGTTATAGACTTGAGTGTCTCATTCAGAGAGGAAGAGAGAATATCAGTAGAAGAACACCTGCAGCTTCTCAGTGAGAGAGTCTGGAGTCACACTATAGTGCTGTTCACTCGTGGGGACCGTCTGGGAGATACAACCATTGAGCAGCACATTGAGACAGAAGGGAAGGCCCTCCAGTGGCTTGTTGAGAAATGTGGGAACAGGTATCATGTCCTCAACAATAAGAACAGGGGTGATGACACTCAGGTCACTGAGCTGTTGGACAAGGTGGAGGAGATGGTGGCAGGAAACAGAGGAGGTCACTATGAGATGGACAGAGAGATCCTGGAGAAGATGGAGGAGAGGAGGAGGGCAGAGGAAGAGAGAGCACAACAGAGGCTGATGAAGGTGCAGGAACAGAGAGAGACTCTCAGATCACTAATGGGTGAGTTTGATTTCAGTGTCCACCCAGAATCCTGGTGTTATTAAGCTATGCGACATGCAGTGTATGATACACATTTACAGACAGGTTATAGTATAAGTAAACGTTTTGTTCAATAATTCTTTAACAATACTGTTCATAATGTACAGTATTTCCAGTAAATTGCATATTAAAGGACACTTATCAAAATGTAAAAATCTGCAGCTCACTTAATTACCGTTTAGTATAAATGCTTCAGTCACCACTACTTTAAACTCAGATGAATGTGAATTTCACAAAGAATATATAATCGCTCTTTCACTCTCCACTTCCTGTTTTTCGATCTCACTTTCTTTCGCATGTATCAATTTTTTCCTCCCTTTCTCTCTCTCCCTCTCTGACAGGTGACTCCCTCCATCTCTCAGAGCTGAGGATTGTGCTGCTGGGGGGGAGAATGCAGGGAAGAGTTCATCAGGAAACACCATCCTGGGCAGAGAGGAGTTTGACCTGAGGACAGCTGCTCAGTGTGTGAAGAGACAGGGAGAAGTAGCAGGGAGGCAGGTCACTGTGGTCGACACTCCAGGATGGTGGAGGATCTCCCTGTAGAGAGGACTACTGAGCTGGTTAAACAGGAGATAGTAGACAGTGTGTCCCTTTGTCCTCCAGGAACTTACACTATCCTCCTGGTTATAGACCTTCGTGTCTCATTCAGAGAGGAACACAGAAGATCAGTCGAGGGACACCTGCAGCTTCTCAGTGAGAGAGTCTGGAGTCACACTATAGTGCTGTTCACTTGTGGGGACTGTCTGGGAGACACAACCATTGAGCAGCACATTGAGACAGAAGGGAAGGCCCTCCAGTGGCTTGTTGAGAAATGTGGGAACAGGTATCATGTCCTCAACAATGAGAACAGGGGTGATGACACTCAGGTCACTGAGCTGTTGGACAAGGTGGAGGAGATGGTGGCAGGAAACAGAGGCCAATATGAGATTGACACAGAGATCTGGGAGAAGGAAGGAGTGTGGAGAAGATCAAAAGAAATGCGAGCCAAACAGAGGGAGGCGAAGGTGATGAAGCAGAGAGAGATCCACAGAACATTCATCAGTAAGTTATTTCTGCTGCCTATGTAACATGTTGGTCTGTGTATGATGAGACCGTGTGCAGTGTAATATAGACCTGAAGTCATGAAGGGTGTGAAAGTATTTCACTATGTCTGCAACGATTTGTTCTACAATCTAGTACAGAAAGCAATGGTCCTCAACCCTGGTCATCAGGGCCGAGTGACCTGCATGTTTGAGATGTTTCCCTCTACCAACAAACCTGATTCAAATGAAATGGGTTGTTATCAGTCTTTGCAAAGTCCTCTGAATCAGGTGTGTTGTAGGACTGAAACATCTTAAACATGCAGGTCAGTGAGACCTGGAGACCAGGGTTGAAGACCACTGACATAAAGCATACAGTAGGCCTTAGAGTCCCCAAATGACAAGTAGTTTGTGACTCGACACTGGTGTAGTGTCAATATATGTGTTGTTTCCCATCAAGTGTTAATGTAATAACACTGAAGTATTGAATTTGGTTATAGAGCACTAAAATGATATTATATTGAGCTACACAATAACAATTATACATCGTAAGGAATATTTCTGTGAATATACTGCTTAGCTTAGAAATTCCTTTCTATCTCTCTGAAGCAGCGCTCGCGCGCGTCGCGAGCGCGCTGCACGTCCACTGCTCACTCTCACTCCACTCGCACGCGCACGTCACGCACGCACTCACTCACTCACTCACACGACACTCGCTCTCTCTCTGCTCTCTCTCTCCCTCCCTCTCTCTCTCTGACTATCTGACAGGTGACTCCCTCCATCTCTCAGAGCTGAGGATTGTGCTGCTGGGGGGGGAGACGAAGATGGGAAGAGTTCATCAGGAAACACCATCCTGGGCAGAGAGGAGTTTGATCTGACGACAGCTGCTCAGTGTGTGAAGAGACAGGGAGAAAGTAGCAGGGAGGCAGGTCACTGTGGTCGACCCTCCAGGATGGTGGAGGAATTTCCTGTAGAGAGGACTGATGAACTGGTTTTAAACAGGAGATAGTACACAGTGTGTCTCTGTGTCCTCCTGGACCCCACACTCTCCTCCTAGTAATAAACTTAAGTGACTCATTCAGAGATGAAGAAGCCAGTTCTGTAGAAGGACACCTGCAGCTTCTCAGTGAGAGAGTCTGGAGTCACACTATAGTGCTGTTCACTCGTGGGGACCGTCTGGGAGACACAAACATTGAGCAGCACATTGAGACAGAAGGGAAGGCCCTCCAGTGGCTTGTTGAGAAATGTGGGAACAGGTATCATGTCCTCAACAATAAGAACAGGGGTGATAACACTCAGGTCACTGAGCTGTTGGACAGGTAGAGGAGATGGTGGCAGCAAACAGTGGAGATGTGTTTCAGCCTGAGATGGGCATCAGTAAAGAAATGAACTGGAGTTCTGAAGAGTATCAGACATCATCACTGCCTCTGACAAAAGTCAGCAGTATAGACATACACTACCATCCAAGCAGTGAGTATTTGATTATTTACACTGTTTGCTCTGGTACATAACTAATTGTAAGTATAACCAATTCAACACCCATCATTGTAATACTCCATATGTTACATTTTCATTTCAAATAAATACATATATACTGTATATGCATTTATTTAACACTTTTATTCAATGCAACATACTGCATACTCCAACACACATCTCACAAGATACTGTAACATTCACAAAGAGTCAGAGGTCTTGGGACGTGTACAATGTAGACTTTTCAGACAATTGGAGGTTGAGCACATGCATGTATTTGTTGAACGTAACAAAAGGATAGAAGTCGTTGTGTGTCCTGGTCTTCTCTTCAGTGAGCCGTGCTCTGCCCTGTTCCTCTCCTAGACCTGAACAGACCTGTTACACTGTTACAAGAGAGACATGTTTAGTTTTATAAACGATACATGGTTGCTGAGGACCGGTGCTTACCCCACTGTGTAGCTCCTCTCTGGGGATGTTACACTTCATCATACTTGACCCTGTTTGTTTATGTGTGTGTTGTTGTGCAGTGAGTGGAGAAAGCAGAGCTGAGAAAGACTGGGATTTGATATCTGAGGCTGGATCACTGCAGAGACCTCAGAGTAAGATGCCTGCCTTTGTTTTGTCTTCAGTCAATTTAATGTTTCATAAACGTGGTCCCTGAGTGTGAATATAACCAGCTCAGTAGCTGATCTGACCTGCTGTGATCTGACCTGCTGTGATCTGACCTGCTGTGATCTGACCTGCTGTGATCTGACCTGCTGTGATCTGACCTGCTGTGATCTGACCTGCTTTGATCTGACCTGCTTTGATCTGACCTGCTGTGATCTGACCTGCTGTGATCTGACCTGCTGTGATCTGACCTGCTGTGTTTGTCTGCAGAGTGGGGAGGTGGTAGATCTGATGTCCTGTCTCTGAGGAGCTCTGGCTACGGCTCCCTGAGGTCCAGACCTTCTGGCTCTGCAGAGGAGCAGCTGCGTTGTGCAAGACAGGCGTTTGTGGAGCGAGTGTCCAAGCCTCTCCTGGATAGTCTGCTGGATGGACTTCTGCAGAAAATGGTGATCAACGATGTTGAGAGAAAGGCAGTGAAGGAGCAGACAGAGGGGGCAGAGAGAGCACGGGCCACCATCTACATGGTCCTGGGGAAAGGAGAGGAGTCATGTTCTGTGATGAGACGCCTCCTGTGTGATATGGACCCCTACTTACATTCAAGACTGGGCTTAAATAATGCTGAACAGGATGAGTTTATAGCGATTCTTTAACAAAATGCTGGTAAAATGTTTCAGTCTAGAACTGAGTAGTGGCATGGCAGCAATGAAGGAAATTCATGTTGTATAAATTAATATACTGAATTGATGTTGAGTCAAACATTTTAAGATTCTTCATAAAGATATTGTTTTATCATGTCATATATTATTTCCACATCATTTAGTTTACTATACATGTTTTATTAATGGATGGAAAATGACTCCCTTTTTACATTAGGTGGTAGAAGCATATTTACTTAATGTAAAATGGTTTTATGTATTCAAGTTTATGTATAAAATGTTTTGTTTTTTAAACTCATAAAAGTTAGAATTGTATTAATCTTTTAAGGTTAAGAAGACATGGGTAACTGCAGACCTCACGGATTTCCTCTTTTTTCTCAATGTTCTCGGGGGGGTTTCCTTGTCTTCCTTGAGGGTTTACATTTGTTTAAATGCAGTTCTATGAGCCTATGTTAAGCTCTCTGTGCTTGTAAAAAAGGCGATACAAATATACTTGATTTGGTCAGTGAAGACCTCTGTGACATTGCTTGTAAAAAGAACTATGCAAATGAAATTGTATTTGATTCAAAGACTTAACCAGCAAAGTTCCCACCAGGGCACCGGCCACATAGTCCTGGAACTAGAGAAGACTGCGGCTCATATTTAATGAGTAAATAAATCTTAAATGAAAACCAGTAATACATATTTTGCATATTGTATAAATTGATTTTATGTAAAGCACTTTGAGCTGCAATTCTTGTATGAAATGTGCTATATAAATAAAATGTCCTTATCATTATTATAAAGTGTATAAAAGTTCTGTAAGTAACAATACCTAGACAGGTAAAGCTGTGAGTAACCATAGACAGGAAATCGGTTATGATTTAAAATCCACTAGAAGTCACAACAGTAACTATTGTTCTACTTGGTGAGGTCACAACTCACAACAGGTGGAGGACAATTCTCAGTTTGTGGAATCAACCCATAGTTAATCATCCACAAAGTTGATTTGGTTGCATTTTATGAGAGGCCATATAACCATAGGTCATATATATATATTTTTTCCAAATATGTTTATTGATCAAACCTCAAAGCATAATACAAGCTGTATAGAGAATGACGATGGTTAACAATGTTTGACAGTTTTTTTATATTATTTTTTCCCCTTACACCCCAATTCCCCCCCCAGACAGGTAGTGAACGAGCATCTCCCACCCATCCACCCTCCCTCCCTCCCTCCCACGTCCCTCCTTCCCTCCCTCCCACGTCCCTCCCCCCAATAGGTCATGTATTTGATAAGGTGTAGGAATGTATAGCTTAGCCTGGCAGTGATTGTAACCTGGTACCTTGTATGCCATGTTGAAGTATCTACCATTACTGTAAACACAAAGGACATTATTGTGGTTTGTAGATGATCTAATAACATCCCATGATCCTAAGATTGTTAGTAAATGTCATTTTCATCATCCAAGTTGATGCAGAATTGAGTCTCCTGTGAGGTTTCATGTTCCTCCTGCAAGATGAATCATTCATTTCTACATTCATAGAAGGAGCCGTTTCTCTGTAGATAACCTGAACATACCATGATATAAGAACTAATAGACTTCATTTGATAGAAACAAGTAATGTTTACTGAAATCCAGGACTTGCGGAATTAGTGTTGTGGCACTGCAAGGGGTGTGTCAAGAACACAGGGAGAGATGTTTGAATTAAAGTGATTTAATCAAGACATATGATATGATCAGTTGACTACAACTGATTATAAGCAAGTTATATTTCAATGTATCAACTTGCTTTAACATTTCTAGAGACTATATATGTATTATGTAAGCCCAGTCCTTTTATACATTACATTATGACCTTGCATGATAATGTTCTAATGCAACCGGGAAGGTAATGCAAGCTTGATGCAGGATAATGCAGTTTAGAACTGCCGCGATTTACTCTATAACCGCTGCTCTCCCAAGCCTGTCTGGCGCATCTCTCACGCGCGTGCATTGACGCACGCGTGGATGTTCACAAGTACTGTAGGTCCGGGAATGTAACGGGAGTGACAGTCGCAGGATTACAGGGGCGGCATCCCAGCACCGTTCACCGTTCAGCGTCCGACGTAAGTAAACTACCGTAGCCTGCACCGTTCAAGATGTTATCATGCCGCATCGTCGCTGCGTTTAAAACCAGTGGAATTTGTTGATGTCATGCCATGATTTTCCTAATAATCTCTACGGGGATTGTGTTACATATAACAAGGGATGCCTTCCACTCGTAAAGCAGGTGTATCGGCGAAAAAGAATGCAGTATCACTTTGTCCATGACAGTGTGTAGTAGCATCATGTTGTTTGAGATCTGTGAGCATGTTGACATTATTTAGCGGTAGGCTATGTTTTACAGTGTTAGCCCTAGTCGTTTACACCCAGCTGCGGGTAATTGACACCTGTGCCAATACGATCCTTAATCAGTCATCCCAAATTGGCCTATACATCAGTCTCAAGGTCCTAATCCGGAGTTGCAGAAGCAGCTGTTCTCTGGGTAACTCGGGGTAACCATCGCTTGACCTTGCTTGAGTAGGCTATCAAAACATAGATTGTGTGTCAGGCCTTTGATACAGATTTGTCAAAAACTGCAGGATTTATTCCCGTAATATCTGCTTTAATTTTCAAAACGATAGCCACGCAGAGTAGGTAGCCTAATTGCGATGTGTGCTAAGTAGTATATGATTGATGCTAGGAAACGTGTACTGATCAGCGCATGCAGGCCACTTTTCGCAGTGTTCCTCGTGATCAACTCAATCCTTGGCTGAGAATTACACTCCAAGTGTTTTCGTGTTTTACTGCCTTCTAGACCCAGAGAGATGGATGAAATGTCCGTTTTTTTTCAGTACCATCGTTTTTTTTCTCTCGCATATTTAATCCATTCTCTCCCCCAAATATATTTATATCATAATTTGAATTAAATAAATCGTAATGTTCACAGCTGTTGTTGAAGTATTTAAGGCAAAAATATTCAGCTCAGTATGCTCAAAGGTTAAAGTTCAGTATAGTTAAATAGAAATATAACAAAGTAGAACCGTGTACAGTTTATGCTGACCAGAGAAACTGCTTGTGCTCATACCACCCCTATTCACAAAGACAAACTGTGAGGCATCCGTTCATCAGCCTGCAGAATACTCACTCTCCTGAGATGGAAGTATATTTATTAATTTCTCATACTCTGACACTGTTACACATCCGTCCTTACAGGCAGCTGCAGTAGTGATGTGATACTATGCGTGTAAACAGTGCTGTAACTGGAGGTTTGTCTTGTTGTGTCTGGTGGTGTCAGTGTTGCCCAGGGAGGGGCTGCTGGGGATGGGCAGCGCCCCTGTAGAGAACCGTGTTCGGCTGGAGATGATGACTCAGCTGAAACAGGATGGCTGTGGCGCATGCTTCCTGCATCACCTGCCCTCGCTCTCCCAGCAGAGAGAGGAACGATTAAACGAAAGATGTAGGGAGAGAGAGAGAGAGAAAGAGCAGAGAGATAGAGAGAGAGAGAGAGAGACGAGAAAGAGAGAGAGAGAGAGAGAGAGAGAGAGAGCAGAGAAGACGGACATAGAGAGTAGGTAGAGGTGGACAGGAAAGACAGAGAAGAGAGAGCTGATGGAGGGACGAGTAGAGAGGTGGAGGTGGAGGGAGAGACGAGAGAGCGAGAAGCGGGAGAAGAGAGAGCGAGAGAGAGAGACGAAAGGAAATAGAGAGTAGGTAGAGAGGTGGAAGGAAGACCAAAGAGAAGAGAGAGCTGGAGGGAGAGGTGGAGAGTAGATAGAGAGAGAGCTGGAGGGAGAGAGAGAGGTAGAGAGAGAGAAGAGAGAGAGAAAGACACTATTGTGACGCTGTAGAAACATGTACACATTAAGTTCCAAACCAGGGCAGGTGTGTGGATGAAGGTGCTGTGTTGACACGTTCCTCCTGGTCCTCCCAGGTGATGACCGAGCAGGAGGACCAGCCCAAGAGGAGGCCGCTGGTCAGAGCCGCGTCCGAGGACAGCTCCAGCGAACTGAGCATGACTAGCTCGCCGTCGCCAGGCGACACGTTGCCATGGAACCTGCCCAAACACCACCGTCTGAAGCGCTCCAAGTCTGCGTCCGGAGGCATCCTGGACCCCGCGGAGAGGGCTGTCATCCGCATAGCAGGTACACACACACACACATACATACACAAACACACACATACACACACATACACACACACACATACATACACCACACACCACACGGAGAGGGCTGTCATCCGCATAGCAGGTACACACACACACACTCATACACACACATACACACACATGTAGCCGATGTGTATCGGTTGAAACTCACTCCGCAGGTATGTAATGAGCCACCCGCGTCACTGAATCGCTAGCTTTTCTTTGGCGTAGTTGGTAGCGTTCGCGCTTGGGAAGTCAGAGATTGCGAGTTCGACTGAGTGATCTCCCGGTGATGGGAGTGAACAGTGCCAGGTTCTCTGACGGAACTTGCAAGATCGCGTTCGTTGCATGCCTGTTACATTGGTGCCGTGACCCGGATCTCACGAGGTTAGCGCCTGCTAACCGCCGGAGTGAGTTTGAGGGGTGAATGTAGCCGATGTGTATCGGTGAAACTCACTCCGCAGGTATGTAATGAGCCACCCGCGTCACTGAATCGCTAGCTTTTCTTTGGCGTAGTTGGTAGCGTTCGCGCTTGGGAAGTCAGAGATTGCGAGTTCGACTCCCGGTGGGAGTGATCTCCCGGTGATGGGAGTGAACAGTGCCAGGTTCTCTGACGGAACTTGGAAGATCGCGTTCGTTGCATGCCTGTTACACACACACACACACACACACATACACCACACGGAGAGGGCTGTTATCCGCATAGCAGGTACACACACACACACACACACGCACACACACACATACATACACATACATACACACACACCACTTGGAGCGGGCTGTCATCCGCATAGCAGGTACACACACACACACCTCCATAAACTGAACACACACACACCTCCACAAACTGAACACACACACAATATTTCACATGGTGCTTGATTAATCCAGTATGTTAATCCACTCACACGGAGTGGATTTTCATTTGAGCTTTTCTTCTGCTTCACATGCTTGTGATGGAATTGAATCAACGATTCAGGCCAAGAATTCCTCATCCAGACTTTTACTGTGAAGTCCGGATGTTAAATGATTCAACATACGCTTCAAACAACACCAGGAAGAGGCTGAGAGTGGTTAGGCTCTCTGTGTGTAGTACTCAGTTACACCACTAGAGGACAGGCGAGTTTGTGGTGAGATGAGAATATCTCCATGATTGTGTGCAGTTACAGTGTTGCACGCTTCAATATCTGCTCCAACTTTAACCTCTACTAAATGCACAATTTAGATTAATTTAGAAATAGTCTGTGATTTGTTTTCGTGTGTCACGTGACGTAATTAGGCTCACAAATGTGCTGCCTGGACCTCCAGCCCGTGTCTGTCTCTCAAAGCCAGAGAGCCTCAAGTCACGTCCTCACATCTTTCTGATAAGCTTTCAGTCCACGAGCCAACCACACCAGGCATGGTTACTGCTGGGGGAGTTAGCCAACCACACCAGGCATGGTTACTGTTACTGTGGGAGTTAGCCAACCACACCAGGCATGGTTACTGTTACTGTGGGAGTTAGCCAACCACACCAGGCATGGTTACTGCTGTGGGAGTTAGCCTACCACACCAGGCATGGTTACTGTTACTGTGGTAGTTAGCCAACAACACCAGGCATGGTTACTGTTACTGTGGGAGTTAGCCAACCACACCAGGCATGGTTACTGTTACTGTGGGAGTTAGCCAACCACACCAGGCATGGTTACTGCTGTGGGAGTTAGCCAACCACACCAGGCATGGTTACTGTTACTGTGGTAGTTAGCCAACCACACCAGGCATGGTTACTGCTGTGGTAGTTAGCCAACCACACCAGGCATGGTTACTGTTACTGTGGGAGTTAGCCAACCACACCAGGCATGGTTACTGCTGTGGAAGTTAGCCAACCACACCAGGCATGGTTACTGCTGTGGGGAGTTAGCCAACCACACCAGGCATGGTTACTGCTGTGGGAGTTAGCCAACAACACCAGGCATGGTTACTGTTACTGTGGGAGTTAGCCAACAACACCAGGCATGGTTACTGTTGCTGTGGGAGTTATCCAACAACACCAGGCATGGTTACTGTTACTGTGGGAGTTAGCCAACAACACCAGGCATGGTTACTGCTGTGGGAGTTAGCCAACAACACCAGGCATGGTTACTGTTACTGTGGGAGTTAGCCAACATCACCAGGCATGGTTACTGCTGTGGGAGTTAGCCAACCACACCAGGCATGGTTACTGTTACTGTGGGAGTTAGCCAACCACACCAGGCATGGTTACTGTTACTGTGGGAGTTAGCCAACAACACCAGGCATGGTTACTGTTACTGTGGGAGTTAGCCAACCACACCAGGCATGGTTACTGCTGTGGTAGTTAGCCAACCACACCAGGCATGGTTACTGTTACTGTGGGAGTTAGCCAACCACACCAGGCATGGTTACTGTTACTGTGGTAGTTAGCCAACAACACCAGGCATGGTTACTGCTGTGGGGGTTAGCCAACCACACCAGGCATGGTTACTGTTACTGTGGTAGTTAGCCAACAACACCAGGCATGGTTACTGCTGTGGGACTGAGGTATGTTACTCATCATGTGAATGAGCCTAAAGGAAACCGTCAATGAATACTGAGGTTATTTGTCTGTCCTTTCTGCTGAAAGGACATAGTAGAGCCAGTGTTCCCCAGCTAGCGCTGCATGGTGGTGGTAGTACTGCGGGCGGAACAGTCCACAGAAGTGACATTCTTAGTCTGGGTGGCCGATGAAGAGGAGGATGCTATGGGCAATTTACAGCCAATCAGGCATGATCTGAGGGGAGCCAATCACTGAGCCCGCCTCACTTTGACGTTGATTCTTTTGTTGCTTTGAAGTGTTGACGTGACGTATATGAAGCTGGTTGAGAGAATATTAAGATGGTACAACTCTGTTCTCAAGGTAAACATATCTCTGAGTTCGACACTTCTTTTGGTTGCTACATGATTGTATGTGTAAAGAGATGTCTTCACTATAACTCTGCAACGTAGAAAATAGCAGACATGAATAAGTGAGTCAGAATGTTTGACTGGACATGAGCAAAACTTTGCAGACTAAGTTTTCAGAATCTTTTCCAATCACATCACATTTTCAAGCCATGACACTCAGCTTTACGGCTTTTGGAGATATTTGAGATGTTGATAAGGAGTGGGAATTGGTGCTTTTGGCAGAAACACTTCCTCTGCTGCCTGTTTATTGACTGAAGCCTGATGCAGATATAAATCTCATGCGTTAGCACAGACTTCTAATACCTCTAACGATACAAGCTGAAATCCAACACCCCTGGCCAGATTTCATTGTTCAGTTGAAAATAAACTTGTATGCTCTGACAGAAACAACAAGCATGAATCTGTCCTGGGAGTGTCAGGGTTCCGTGGAGGTGTGGTGCTCTGGGAGAGTATCAGGGTTCCGTGGAGGTGTGGTGCTCTGGGAGTTCCAGGGTTCCGTGGAGGTGTGGTGCTCTGGGAGAGTCTCAGGTTTCCGTGGAGGTGTGGTGCTCTGGAAGAGTGTCAGGGTTCGTGGAGGTGTGGTGCTCTGGGAGAGTGTCAGGGTTCCGTGGAGGTGTGGTGCTCTGGGAGATTGTCAGGGTTCCGTGGAGGTGTGGTGCTCTGGGAGAGTGTCAGGGTTCCGTGGAGGTGTGGTGCTCTGGGAGAGTGTCAGGGTTCCGTGGAGGTGTGGTGCTCTGGGAGAGTGTCAGGGTTCCGTGGAGGTGTGGTGCTCTGGGAGAGTGTCAGGGTTCCGTGGAGGTGTGGTGCTCTGGGAGAGTGTCAGGGTTCCGTGGAGGTGTGGTGCTCTGGGAGAGTGTCAGGGTTCTGTGGAGGTGTGGTGCTCTGGGAGAGTTCCAGGGTTTCGTGGAGGTATGGTGCTCTGGGAGAGTGTCAGGGTTCCGTGGAGGTGTGGTGCTCTGGGAGAGTGTCAGGGTTCCGTGGAGGTGTGGTGCTCTGGGAGAGTGTCAGGGTTCCGTGGAGGTGTGGTGCTCTGGGAGAGTCTCAGGGTTCGGTGGAGGTGTGGTGCTCTGGGAGAGTGTCAGGATTCCGTGGAGGTGTGGTGCTCTGGGAGAGTGTCAGGGTTCCGTGGAGGTGTGGTGCTCTGGGAGAGTTCCAGGGTTCCGTGGAGGTGTGGTGCTCTGGGAGAGTACCAGGGTTCCGTGGAGGTATGGTGCTCTGGGAGAGTGTCAGGGTTCCGTGGAGGTGTGGTGCTCTGGGAGAGTGTCAGGGTTCCGTGGAGGTGTGGTGCTCTGGGAGAGTGTCAGGGTTCCGTGGAGGTGTGGTGCTCTGGGAGAGTGTCAGGGTTCCGTGGAGGTGTGGTGCTCTGGGAGAGTGTCAGGGTTCCGTGGAGGTGTGGTGCTCTGGGAGAGTGTCAGGGTTCCGTGGAGGTGTGGTGCTCTGGCACCCGACTCTGGATGTTGTCATCTGCTTCTGGAAGTCTCTCCGACGCTCCAAAGCAGCTCTGTGGAGCCCAGCTTGTTAAAACGGAAGAGAAAAAGTTTCCATGCAGCACATGTGATACGCCCGAAACTTGTTTGTGTTGGGTTGGTGTCTTACAGCAACTCATGTAACCCCACACTGATCAGTTATGTGTTCCTGGTGGAGGTGAAGCAGGGTAGGGCTGGCCAGCAGGCCGGGGTTTGATCTGGGGGCGAGACTGTGCTCTCTGCTGGTGGGTTTGCCTCTGTGCCTTTAAGAGGAGGGCTCGACATGTGTGTTGGTATTTCTCAAGCAGAGAGGAGTGGTAGTGCTTTGGTGGTCTGGTTCTCTCAGCTGAGGAAGTAAAACTCCCTGTGAGTGAGACAGTGTGACTGGAGAAGACAGACGGACGGAGCTTTGACAGCCATCCAGCCGTGCTCAGCCTGAGGAGAGAGCAGCAGTGTGGAGGTGACCTGCCCTGACCTTCCATGTCTCTGCCGGTCACGTGTGAGCCAGGGCTGCAGACAGCTCACCTGGAGGAACAGGACTACGTCCAGGCCTACGAGAACGTCAGAGAGAAGTACAAAGGTAACGCAACTAGTCTGTCCTGTCAGCTAAAGACGGGAATCAAGCCAGGGAGTGAAGTCATGGAAAGTACCCGTGGGTGTCTGTGTGTGTGTGTGTGTGTGCTTGGTCTGAATGTATGTGTGTGTTTCGGGAACCAGGCTATCTCTGGTATCAGGTGGTTCCATATAGATTGTCAGAGATGTGCTGTATTTCAGAAGTACCTACAAGGGTATGACAAACTGCACCTATGCAGTGCTACTGTACATCACACTGGAAGGTGCTTTGACATCTTTGTGCTGCTGGCAACGCTCCTGCTGTCTGAGCGTGGATGTGGTCTATTTCTGAGGGATCATAAACCATAACTAATGAACACATGGTGCTCTGTAATCATAGCAGTAGCATGCCTTTCTCTGTCAGCAGGCTGGTTAGAAACTTCACTGACAGGGTGGACAATCACAGATGGTGGGCAAACTTTGTGACAACAGTAATGCCATTTAGCTCAAGTTTCATCAACTAGAACTTCTTCTTCGTCTGAATTGTACCCACCCCGATCTGAGGACAGTCCCTCTGGCCTCAGGACTTTATTTATGAAATCTAATGATTTCACTTTGATATCAGAATCTGCATGACAGGCCCAGCTGTACAGTGCTATGATCTATGTCTCTATCGTGATGCAGCTGGACACAAGGACTAGCTAACTGAACACAGTCAGACTGCCTCGACACAAGGACTAGCTAACTGAACACAGACAGACTGCTTGGACACAAGGACTAGCTAACTGAACACAGTCAGACTGCCTCGACACAAGGACTAGCTAACTGAACACAGTCAGACTGCTCGACACAAGGACTAGCTAACTGAACACAGTCAGCTGCCTCGACACAAGGACTAGCTAACTGACACAGTCAGCTGCCTCGACACAAGGACTAGCTAACTGAACACAGTCAGACTGCCTCGACACAAGGACTAGCTAACTGAACACAGTCAGACTTCCTCGGGCACAAGGACTAGCTAACTACACACAGGGACAGGACAGCTGTTTGTAAGCCTCCTTACACGAAACTGGGCTCATGTGCTCAACTCAGATTAGCTGAAGTGAGACAACATGCACAGTGACACAAGATAGAACCATCCACTCAGTGTTGACAGAGAGGGCTGCCTCTGGGGGCTAATGGATGGGAGGATATATCCTTTGTTAGGGATTACTATCTCTGTTTCTTACTTCATGAACTCAGATAACTTCTCTGTGAGTCAACACGGTTCCTCTCTGTTATGATCCAGTCCATGAGAAGCTTGTGAGTACATAAGATGAGATCAGCTGATGTTGGTCAGTTCTGTGGGTTTAGGATCATCCAACCCAGAGATCTGAGGATCATCCAACCCAGAGATGTGAGGGTCTCTTGCCCAGAGATGTGAGAGTCTCTTGCCCAGAGATGTGAGGGTCTCTTCCCCAGAGATGTGAGGGTCTCTTGCCCAGAGATGTGAGGGTCTCTTCCCCAGAGATGTGAGGGTCTCTTGCCCAGAGATGTGAGGGTCTCTTCCCCAGAGATGTGAGGGTCTCTTCCCCAGAGATGTGAGGGTCTCTTCCCCAGAGATGTGAGGGTCTCTTCCCCAGAGATGTGAGGGTCTCTTCCCCAGAGATGTGAGGGTCTCTTCCCCAGAGATCTGAGAGTCTCTTGCCCAGAGATGTGAGGGTCTCTTCCCCAGAGATGTGAGGGTCTCTTCCCCACAGATGTGAGGGTCTCTTCCCCAGAGATGTGAGGGTCTCTTCCCCAGAGATCTGATCATCCAACCCAGAGATGTGAGGGTCTCTTCCCCAGAGATGTGAGGGTCTCTTCCCCAGAGATGTGAGGGTCTCTTCCCCAGAGATGTGAGGGTGTCTTCCCCAGATATGTGAGGGTCTCTTCCCCAGAGATGTGAGGGTCTCTTCCCCAGAGATGTGAGGGTCTCTTCCCCAGAGATGCGAGGGTCTCTTGCCCAGAGATGTGAGGGTCTCTTCCCCAGAGATGTGAGGGTCTCTTCCCCAGAGATCTGATCATCCAACCCAGAGATGTGAGGGTCTCTTCCCCAGAGATGTGAGGGTCTCTTCCCCAGAGATGTGAGGGTCTCTTCCCCAGAGATGTGAGGGTCTCTTACCCAGAGATGTGAGGGTCTCTTCCCCAGAGATGTGAGGGTCTCTTCCCCAGAGATGTGAGGGTCTCTTCCCCAGAGATGTGAGGGTCTCTTGCCCAGAGATGTGAGGGTCTCTTCCCCAGAGATGTGAGGGTCTCTTCCCCAGAGATCTGATCATCCAACCCAGAGATGTGAGGGTCTCTTCCCCAGAGATGTGAGGGTCTCTTCCCCAGAGATGTGAGGGTCTCTTCCCCAGAGATGTGAGGGTCTCTTCCCCAGAGATGTGAGGGTCTCTTCCCCAGAGATGTGAGGGTCTCTTCCCCAGAGATGTGAGGGTCTCTTCCCCAGAGATGTGAGGGTCTCTTACCCAGAGATGTGAGGGTCTCTTCCCCAGAGATCTGATCATCCAACCCAGAGATGTGAGAGTCTCTTCCCCAGAGATCTGATCATCCAACCCAGAGATGTGAGGGTCTCTTCCCCAGAGATGTGAGGGTCTCTTCCCCAGAGATGTGAGGGTCTCTTCCCCAGATATGTGAGGGTCTCTTGCCCAGAGATGTGAGGGTCTCTTACCCAGAGATGTGAGGGTCTCTTCCCCAGAGATGTGAGGGTCTCTTCCCCAGAGATGTGAGGGTCTCTTCCCCAGAGATGTGAGGGTCTCTTCCCCAGATATGTGAGGGTCTCTTGCCCAGAGATGTGAGGGTCTCTTACCCAGAGATGTGAGGGTCTCTTCCCCAGAGATGTGAGGGTCTCTTCCCCAGATATGTGAGGGTCTCTTGCCCAGAGATGTGAGGGTCTCTTACCCAGAGATGTGAGGGTCTCTTCCCCAGATATGTGAGGGTCTCTTGCCCAGAGATGTGAGGGTCTCTTACCCAGAGATGTGAGGGTCTCTTCCCCAGAGATCTGATCATCCAACCCAGAGATGTGAGAGTCTCTTCCCCAGAGATCTGATCATCCAACCCAGAGATGTGAGGGTCTCTTCCCCAGAGATGTGAGGTTCTCTTCCCCAGAGATGTGAGGGTCTCTTCCCCAGAGATGTGAGGGTCTCTTCCCCAGAGATGTGAGGGTCTCTTCCCCAGAGATGTGAGGGTCTCTTACCCAGAGATGTGAGGGTCTCTTCCCTAGAGATGTGAGGGTCTCTTACCCAGAGATGTGAGAGTCTCTTGCCCAGAGATGTGAGAGTCTCTTGCCCAGAGATGTGAGGGTCTCTTCCCCAGAGATGTGAGGGTCTCTTCCCCAGAGATGTGAGGGTCTCTTCCCCAGAGATGTGAGGGTCTCTTACCCAGAGATGTGAGAGTCTCTTCCCTAGAGATGTGAGGGTCTCTTCCCCAGAGATGTGAGGGTCTCTTACCCAGAGATGTGAGAGTCTCTTGCCCAGAGATGTGAGGGTCTCTTCCCCAGAGATGTGAGGGTCTCTTCCCCAGAGATGTGAGGGTCTCTTCCCCAGAGATGTGAGGGTCTCTTGCCCAGAGATGTGAGGGTCTCTTCCCCAGAGATGTGAGGGTCTCTTGCCCAGAGATGTGAGGGTCTCTTACCCAGAGATCTGATCATCCAACCCAGAGATCTGAGGGTCTCTTGCCCAGCTGCCACCTGTGTGGCCTGGGGTGACATGAGGTCACTGTGTAGTCTCATAGTGCAGATGAAGCTTGACTCCCAGTTTCACACAGTCCTAAATGTTATTTAGTGAAGGCTGAACTGCAGGCTGTGCTTTGACAAACAGACATCCAAACTGTTTGGAGAAACTAGTTCCAGTGTTAAGACAAGAAACGTTTATTTAATTCCAAGTAATTTGTCATGAAATCGTTTGGTAATGTGAGTCGGATCAGATTGAGTTTGGGTCTGTGATGTTTGTGAATGTCGGATCTTTGGTTTGTCACTTTGTTAGTGTTGCTTAGGCTGTAGTTAAGAAACTGGACTGGATGAGTGTCCTTGTCACATTCCTTTGAAAACCTGCAACCAATATAACCTGGTAACTTGAACACTCACCTCCAGTATAACCCTGAAGTTCAGTCAGTCTCTCTTGAAGTTATTCTAGTTGACAGAAGCATATTTTAGTTAGTTATTTTAGTGAGTTCATTCACAATTACATTCTTATTTTGGTGGATTTCCTTCTGTACATTTACATGTAGTATTCATTGTGGTTATTAATATTTTCTTTCTTTTGAGTCTTTTTACTAACCCTGACTCAGCACATAACTAAAAGATTTGTTCTTTACTTACGGTTCACGACACACACACACACACACACACACACACACACACACACACACACACACACACACACACACACACACCTACACACACACACCTACACACACACACACACACACACACACACACACACACACACACCACACACCACACACACACACCTACAAACACCTACACACACACACACACGTACACACACACACTCTTATTGTAGTCAAAGGTGACATTTTGCGAGAGCATCTCTGAGAATCCTCCATGTTTTAAGAAGTGCTGCATCATCCCAGACCCTTCACCTCACTGCAGCGTCTTCATGAAATATGAAGCAGCTCTCTCAGAGCGGCCCTCTCCTGAGCCCTGAGCTGAGAGGGCGGGGGAAGTGACATCACACAGTGTGTTCTGCAGCCTCATCTGTGCCCGTCTGTCAATCAAACTACAGTTTTTTACTGTCCCGTAATCTGCTGCTGGTCCATTGGAGCCTCCTCCAGCATCAGGGAGATGTGATGAGTTCACTGGGCTGCGATTGGCTGAGGCACCTTCCTGTGAAAAGCTAAGGGAATGGGATAGGCCCATTGTCAAGGGGAGAGAAGGGATGGGAGGGGGAGGCAGGACTTTCACGGACTCTTTCACAGTTTCTCAGCTGAATAGGATTGAGGGAGAGAGAGAGAGAGGGAGGGAGCGAGAGAGCGAGAGAGCGAGAGCGAGAGAGAGGGGAGAGAGAGCGAGAGAGAACCAAAACACAGCAGCTAAGCTTCCTCCCAGCAGCAGCAGTTCTGTAGCGAGACACAGAGAGAGATACCGGTTAGAGACCAGCTCTTCTCCTCCATCAGCAGACAGGCTAGCATCGGGCTGACCTTGCAGAGTGCTCACTCCAAGCTTAGGACAGCCCAGGACCAGCAGAGCATGGACAGCGCAAGGTCTATTCAGCATGAAATCACTTCTCTCAAAGGTACTCCTCTCCTCTCCTCCTCTCTCTGGCTCACTGGTTGTTTCTTGCTTGTTACCAGTTTCCATCTTGTTTTCCCCAAACCCCTCCTGAGACTTCCTTCAGCTTGACGATGTTAAAAGTTTGGAGAATGTTCCGTGGTTTAGCATGAGGATGGTGATCTCCTTCCTCCCACTCTGTGTGAACAAACACTGTGAAGTAGAACAGGAGACTAGTATTACTGAGACCAGAGGTGCTTGGTGAGGGGTGAGTGCGTGTTTTTGGTGTGCGTGTGTGTGTGTGTGTGTATCTGCTGTGTGTGTGTGTGTGTGTGTGTGTATCTGCTGTGTGAGCTCTCTGCTGCAGCATGCGGCAAAGGGCTGCTGCATCGCCACGGCAACGCTGCGCCATCCGGCCAGCCCCTGTTCTGCTTAGTGGGGGGGGATATCCCCGTGGTGACGGGGAACACAGTCACCCCAGCGCAACAACAAGCCTCTGCCTCCTGTGGTAGAGGCAGGCTCGGATAGAGGCAGGCTCGGATAGAGGCAGGCTCAGATAGAGGCAGGCTCAGATAGAGGCAGATAGCGGCAGGTTCAGATCCTTCACCTTAGCTCCAGATCCCTAACTGGAATGAGATTTACAATGGTTAAGACTGTTCTCTCAATGACCAATAGACTTTGGTTTAACTATCAAAACACACAACTTTCATGGTTGTACTTTTACTGTATCCACTGGCTATGAAAGATTATAACATCGTATTGTTGATCACTTGATGTAAAGAGGGTTTCCTGAAGAGAAAAGATGAGTATGGCCTAGCTAGCCTAGCCACCTGCAGACACAGTCTCACATTCATCCTGCATGTTTTAACCAACATGGTGCAGTGCTGGCCGTCACCCCAGCCTGGTGGCATTAGTGTCCTGGACTGAACCGAGGCCTGGCACGTGATCCAGAACCCTCTGACCTCTCTGCCTCCCAGCAGGCCGTAAACGCTGCCTGTCGCCTCCTGGAACACTGGGTTTGGTTCAGACTCTTAATCGCTTTGCAGTAATTAAAATGTGCTGTGTTAATGTGGTCTGTGTGAAGCTTGCTCTTGGGTTCTCGTCTCGGTGTCCGGGTAGGGGAGGGGATTAGATCCAGTGTGCTTGTCTGACATCCACATTAGTAGTTGCAGTTTTTCTGGGAGTTTTTCCTTGTCTTCCTTGAGGGTTTAGGTTGGTTGAGGGGCAGTTCTATGGGCGTATGTGAAGCCCTCTGTGACATTCTTACGTGTAAAAAGGGGCTATACAAATACATTTTGATTTGATCCATTTTCAGTTCCAGTCCCCCCAGTCAGACTTGCAGAGAAAGGATCCCAGTCAGAAGTGGTGCTGGCGTGAAGACGGTTTAAAGTTATGAGGTGGACAGAATGTGATCTGTTAACTCCCTTTGCTAAAGGCTAAGTTGTCTAAGTGACACATGGCTCTTCAAGAGAAAACAAGTCCTGGAACTTGGAACTGCTAAATGTTTTCCCAAGAGCAGAGAATACAAAAGGCTTGCTGGCTCCATTGAATGCCTCTTATTCAAGTTACTTAACAAGTCTGACAGTGCTCGCTCGATGTGTCTTCACTAAGGAGAGCTCACCATTGGCCTAGTTATCACCCGTTTGTAGGCTCTTTCCACAGGTCTTACAGCACTGGCTCTAGCTCAATTGCTAGAGTGTTTGGCTGCAGAACAAGAGGTTTCAGGTTCAAATCCCTGCAGGGCATTCTGGGATGGTGGGTAGAGCCCTTGTGCTAGCTAGCTCTGGGTTTTAGCCTACATTCTCTGAGCTTAGCACATAATCTGTCCAGGTCTCTAATCAGCCTGGGTGCCAGGGCTCAGGGGCAGGGGAGGAAGACATTTGGGCATAAATCTCCACAGTACTGTGCACTGGGAGCAGGAGAGACATGCTGTAGGCTGGCCCTGGCCCTGGGCCCCTGGGGGCAGGAGAGACATGCTGTAGGCTGGCCCTGGTCCTGGGCCCCTGGGGGCAGGAGAGACATGCTGTAGGCTGGCCCTGGTCCTGGGCCCCTGGGGGCAGGAGAGACATGCTGTAGGCTGGCCCTGGTCCTGGGCCCCCCTACCCTGACAGGAGCAGAGAGACGACCTGGAGGCCTGGGGAGGCCTGGGGGAGGCCTGGGGGAGGCTTGGGGGCCTGGGGGCCTGGGGGAGGCTTGGGGGAGGCCTGGGGGAGGCTTGGGGGAGGCCTGGGGGAGGCTTAGGGGAGGCCTGGGGGAGGCTTGGGGGAGGCCTGGGGAGGCTTGGGGGAGGAGGTGATGGGGTAGGCAACACACACCAGAGCTTTAGGTCCCATCACATCGTCTGCTTTAGGGTTTGATTGACTCGTTAGAACACAAGTATATCGGTCTGGGGGTGTTACACGGGAACATGCTGCCTTTCGAAGACAGTCCACCCTGCTTCCACACTGATCTTAACTGGTGTCTCTCTCATGAGATATCGTTTTCTCTCAATTGGATGTGATCAGGTTGTTGATGTAACAATGGTAGGTGACTGGGTTTAACTGTGCCTGTGTCTGCCGCATCCAGCCAGTCCTGCATCACTCTCTGTCTGAGCCTGCAGAGAGAGCCAGAACAGGCATGAATCAGCACTTCACCTTTCTCCCTCGCTGCAGTTTTTTGGATGCCAAAACGATCTGCTTCCCAGTAGGACATGAGATGCGAGGGGCGTGAGAGATGCGAGAGACGTGTCTCTGAGTGAGTGCAGGACGGAGGGACACAGGACACCCACAGTCCCAGAGGCAGAGACGGTGTCCTGGAAGGTGGGGACCTTGTCCCTTAACCCTCTCCTGTGTGACTCCCTGACTGTAAAGCAGCGCTGATGTGATGTATAAGACAGCTACTCACTTAGGACCGTGATGGATCAGAAGCATTCCTCCCCTCGTGTTTACAGCAGAACGGCCCCCTGGGGTGTGTTCTCAGCAGCTTCAGGAGAGGCTGTGGCTTACTGAGGTCTCCGAGGCCATCTGAGGCCCAGCGGCCCTGTGGCCACGCTGAGCCCCGCAGGGGACCCAGGCCCAGCGGCTCTGTGGCCACGTTGGTATTTC
Organism: Mallotus villosus; assembly: GCA_903064625.1. NCBI lineage: Eukaryota > Metazoa > Chordata > Actinopteri > Osmeriformes > Salangidae > Mallotus > Mallotus villosus. The sequence goes on from CAEFZP010003250.1 coordinate 129,513, forward strand.
TCTCCTGGGGTCTGATCTCTAACTGTATGTCCCCCACCCTTAACTGGAGATACTGGACCCTCACAACTGTCACCCGGTCCAATATAGACGAGCAGGCTAGAACTAGTCTGAATAGTGTCCACACAGCCCTAGCACACGATATGTTGAAATGTGAAGTATTACCAAACTCTTGGAACAAACCATTTTGTTTGACCATCTGAGAGAGACGAATGAAGCAGAGGTTAATAGATGTTGGTTCCACAGTTTCCTAATAATAAACTGTGGTGTAGTATAGCTGCAGAGTGGACACTGTGCTGTAAATATCCACTGCCTGCTCTGGGAGAGTGAATCCATGGTGACTAACATGGATCTATTTTCAGGCTGATGAACTTGCGTCTCGTGTGACAGAGGCATTGTGGGAAATATCAGCGGCTCGCCAAAATAAGATGTGTCATGCGTGGAATTTCTGGAACCAGTGTGAGATCTAGGTAGCTTCAGGGATTCAGCAA
>CAEFZP010003250.1:135000-172500 GCA_903064625.1 Mallotus villosus
GGAGAGGAGCAGGCTGCCTGTGTCCTGTCTGGTGTCAGGGAGAGGAACAGGCTGTCTGGTGTCAGGGAGAGGAACAGGCTGTCTGGTGTCAGGGAGAGGAGCAGGCTGCCTGTGCCCTGTCTGGTGCCAGGGAGAGGAGCAGGCTGCCTGTGTCCTGTCTGGTGTCAGGGAGAGGAGCAGGCTGCCTGTGTCCTGTCTGGTGTCAGGGAGAGGAGCAGGCTGTCTGTGCCCTGTCTGGTGTCAGGGAGAGGAGCAGGCTGCCTGTGTCCTGTCTGGTGTCAGGGAGAGGAGCAGGCTGCCTGTGTCCTGTCTGGTGTCAGGGAGAGGAGCAGGCTGCCTGTGTCCTGTCTGGTGTCAGGGAGAGGAGCAGGCTGCCTGTGTCCTGTCTGGTGTCAGGGAGAGGAGCAGGCTGCCTGTGTCCTGTCTGGTGTCAGGGAGAGGAGCAGGCTGCCTGTGTCCTGTCTGGTGTCAGGGAGAGGAGCAGGCTGCCTGTGTCCTGTCTGGTGTCAGGGAGAGGAGCAGGCTGTCTGTGCCGTGTGGTGTCAGGGAGAGGAGCAGGCTGCCTGTGTCCTGTCTGGTGCCAGGGAGAGGAGCAGGCTGCCTGTGCCAGGGAGAGGAGCAGGCTGCCTGTGTCCTGTCTGGTGTCAGGGAGAGGAGCAGGCTGCCTGTGTCCTGCCTGGTGTCAGGGAGAGGAGCAGGCTGCCTGTGTCCTGTCTGGTGTCAGGGAGAGGAGCAGGCTGCCTGTGTCCTGTCTGGTGTCAGGGAGAGGAGCAGGCTGCCTGTGTCCTGTCTGGTGTCAGGGAGAGGAGCAGGCTGCCTGTGCCGTGTGGTGTCAGGGAGAGGAGCAGGCTGCCTGTGCCAGGGAGAGTGTCTGGTGCCAGGGACAGCTAAGTCCTGACCCCCACTGTCCTGTCTAGGGCTTGTATTCACTCTGATGGTGGGGCTTGTTGTCAGGGAAACATGGATTTTGAGTGACCACGCCCTGCTGGAGTATTCAGTGGTGACTCACAGTGAGGGTGGTCTGACACACACACTAACACACAACCACACACACATACACACACACTAACACACAACACACACACACACACAGACACACACACACACACACTAACACACAACCACACACGCATACACAGACAAACATTGTTTTGCTCCAAAGTCTAGCTTTAGTTTAACAAACAGATAGGAATAGTCTGTTCTAGACTGCTACCCTATTCGTCCTAGACTTTCCTGCCTGTCCTAGACTGTCCTGCCTGTCCTAGACTGTCCTATCTGTCCTCCAGGATCTGTCTTCGCCCGCTACTGGGCTGTGACAGAGTGCCTGTGATGCCTTGTGACTGTTTGGGCTGTGTCAGAGTGCCTGTGATGCCTTGTGACTGTTTGGGTTGTGTCAAAGTGCCTGTGATGCCTTGTGACTGTTTGGGCTGTGTCAGAGTGCCTGTGATGCCTTGTGGGACTGTTTGGGCTGTGTCAGGGTGCCTGTGATGCCTTGTGACTGGTTGGGCTGTGTCAGAGTGCCTGTGATGCCTTGTGGCTGTTTGGGCTGTGTCAGAGCGCCTGTGATGCCTTGTGGGACTGTTTGGGCTGTGTCAGAGTGCCTGTGATGCCTTGTGGGGCTGTTTGGGCTGTGTCAGGGTGCCTGTGATGCCTTGTGGGACTGTTTGGGCTGTGTCAGAGTGCCTGTGATGCCTTGTGGGACTGTTTGGGTTGTGTCAGAGTGCCTGTGATGCCTTGTGGGACTGTTTGGGCTGTGTCAGGGTGCCTGTGATGCCTTGTGACTGTTTGGGCTGTGTCAGGGTGCCTGTGATGCCTTGTGACTGTTTGGGCTGTGTCAGAGTGCCTGTGATGCCTTGTGGGACTGTTTGGGCTGTGTCAGAGTGCCTGTGATGCCTTGTGGGACTGTTTGGGCTGTGTCAGGGTGCCTGTGATGCCTTGTGGGACTGTTTGGGCTGTGTCAGAGTGCCTGTGATGCCTTGTGGGACTGTTTGGGCTGTGTCAGAGTGCCTGTGATGCCTTGTGACTGTTTGGGCTGTGTCAGGGTGCCTGTGATGCCTTGTGGGACTGTTTGGGTTGTGTCAGAGTGCCTGTGATGCCTTGTGACTGTTTGGGCTGTGTCAGAGTGCCTGTGATGCCTTGTGACTGTTTGGGTTTCAGAACTAAAGGCCACAAGCTTTCATCAGCTGTCTGCTCAGTTTGCTGGCTCACAAGTTTGCTGGAAAGTTTTTTTGTTCATAGGAAAACACTTCCTTACAAAAACATTCTCAAACTGCCTCAGTCTGAGAGGGGAGGATTATCTGGTTGCCTGTGTCTAAATCAGATGCGGGGCAAGTGAATACGTTGCAGAAATTGAATTTCAGGCTTCAGATACAAATAATGCTTAATCTTTTGATGCTCATCAGCTGCAACCTGTTTAAAATTAAAGTAACATCGATTGTGATATCTTCACACTTTCATCTTCTTACGTTTCTTCCTACTTTCTCTTTGGGCTTTCAAAGAACAGGCTGTAAAGTTTTGATTGGTACCGTCTGTGTGTCCTCCAGTGCACCAGTCATCAGCATGTGTAGAGACCTGCACAGCTACTACTGCTCGGGCTGAAAGGGTGTAACTCTGGTCTCATCTCCTGGTTCCTATTACCCAGACCTCAGATGCGGTTGTTTACGATGGAAACTCTGGATTCTGGCGACACACATCTTCTAAACACGACCCTCATCGAGCTGAACATACGAAAGGGCCTCAGCTCTGAAATCATCTGCAGGGTGACAGTTTCACAAACGCACATTCTCAGATGTTCTCCTTCTGCGTCTTCAATATCCGTTTATGACGATGTCGAGTCGCTCTGCCATGGGTATCTTCATGAGCCGGGCTGTGTAGGGCGCCTGTTCCCGTGGTGACAGAGGGCTGTGTAGGGCGCCTGTTCCCGTGGTGACAGAGGGCTGTGTAGGGCGCCTGTTCCCGTGGTGACAGAGGGCTGTGTAGGGCGCCTGTTCCCGTGGTGACAGAGGGCTGTGTAGGGCGCCTGTTCTCGTGGTGAGCGACAGAGGGCTGTGTTAGTCCACTCCGCAAGCAGTTATTTGGAAGAAGTGTGAGTGGTACTGTAATACTTGTGTCTGTGTGTGAGCAGTGTGGTAAACGATCATAGTGAGAGCAGTGGAAATACGAGTAAGGAAGGCTGTTATTCTGTCTTATGCCTTCCAGATTGCAACTTGCTAGATATACGTCCTTACTTTACAACTTAAGATCCGGGCATTAATCTTGTTGATGTGGGTCACCTACTGTAGGAGGCTCACTGTGAATCATAGAGGAGGCTGATCATGTGATGAGGCCTCACAGCTAAACTGGGACTCTCCCTGTCCAGGGGTTCTTCATCCTGGGGCTGCAGAGTCACACAGGGATCTACACCTGGGGGAAATGTTTCACTGGTGCAAAAAACGAATTAAAAGCTCTTAAATGGAGCTCAGGCCCATACATTCTAGTAAAAATTCTAGACAAAAAAAGAAGAGTTGCAGTCACATGGCGCCACAACAGTAGGAGAGAGAGAGAGAGAGAATGAGATAGAGAGGAGAGAGAGGAAGGAGAGATAGAGAGAGGTACTGAGATGAGAGAGTGCTGCTCTCTCTTCGCTCTCTCTCTATCTCTCTCTTCTCTCTCTCTCTCGCTCTCTTTTCCTTCCTCTCTCTCTCTTTTTCCTTCTCTCTCTCTCCTTCTCTCTCTTCTCCTCTCTTCTCTCTCTCTCTCTCTCTCTCTCTCTCTCTCTCCTCTCTCTCTCTCTCTCTCTCTCTCGCTCTCTCTCTCGCTCCTGCTCTCGCGAGCTATCATGTTTTACCCTGCTTTGACACTGCGACGACAAGGACCCTCTTCTGCTGCTGTGAAAGCTGAGGAACAGGTGTTCATGCCTCCACATGTCCCATGTTCCCATGTTCCTGAGATATGAGAGAGATATGGTACACTACTGCTCTGTCAGCAGATCTTCTAGGACAACTAGAGCATTGACCATGGTCTGGAACCCAGGGGTTTGGGGTTGAGTCTCGTCACTCTTCTGGGAATGTGCTGACTGTCAGAGGAGATTTCCAGACATCGTCCGGTGCTAACGGCGATGAATATCATTCCACAGGATGTGAGGTGGTTTAGAATGGCCTTTTAATACATTCAGAAAAAATGGTACTGAATAGAATTTAACGTTGTAGTCTGGATTGGGCAGTGGTTTGATGCAGCTTTTACGGATAAACCATCAGATCCGTTATCGAGATACAATAGTTTGAACGAGACCCTTTTTCCAAAAGGTGCTGAGAGTCAGCATGTAATGCCTGTTTTAGGGTTAGGGCCAGCCTAGCCCTATTTTTAGTTATCCTGTTGGAATTCTGGAAGCATTCTTCACGTAGAATGATTACAGTTTGAAGAGCCAAACATGGTTCAAGTCCAGTTTTCTCTGCATGAGGTATCTTAACAGACCTCACTCACCGGGGGGGTTCTACCTCTGTCATACCTGAACCTGCATTCTGACAGTAGATCCCTTCACTTCCAGAGGTTATATTCCAGAAAGGAGCCGATCTGCAGGAGATCTGTGCAGCACATGTCTCCCTACAAACCCCCACAGCTGTCAGCATCCTGCAGAGGATCTGCTGGTGTAGGTTTCACTCTCTGGCTGCTTAAGGAGTTTGGTGGCCTTTGACCTGATTTGTTTAGTTATTAAAGACTCATAGCAGTCACACACTGTAGCACAAATCTCTCAAGCTATTTCTCATTATTTACCTATACACGCTGAGAGAGACAGGGAGTGCACACGCGTGAGAGAGACAGGGAGTGCACACGTGTGAGAGACAGGGAGTGCACACGCGTTAGAGAGACAGGGAGTGCACACGTGTGAGAGAGACAGGGAGTGCACACGTGTGAGAGAGACAGGGAGTGCACACGCGTGAGAGAGACAGGGAGTGCACACGTGTGAGAGAGACAGCCAGGGCTTTTGACCTTTATCCGTTTCTTCTTCAGGGTTCATGAATGGAAACGTCTTCTCCTGTCCCCTCTCATCCTGCATGCCTAGCGGCCCTCTTTCTCTCCCAGCGGCTATTCTGAGGCGTGAGCGGAGATCTCTGTCTGTCTGTCTCTCTCTGTCTCCAGAAAGCAGAGATCTCTGTCTGTCTCTCTCTGTCTCCAGAAAGCAGCTGTAGTGAGTTTGGATGGTGGTGATATGATAATGGATTATGCATTTATAGTTTGGTCATGGCTCATTATTTGCTGATGGTATCAGGATACCTGTGGTTGGAGGTGTTGGAGGAATGTTTTTAGTACTGGGATTCAGACTCTCTCCAACACTCGCTGATTCACACAAACACACATCACACACACACATCAATCATTAAACACGTTACTGTCCATGCAAAAGCCTGCGTGCAGAGACATGCAAGTTGAAAACGTGGGATTATTAGACAGTATTAACAGCTCATATTAATGACTAGTGAATAAGTCAGTATGGAAGTGAATAAAATGTGTTGTTTAATTCACGAGTATTTACTAGGAAACCCCTTTAGTTTGTTTGCACTTTCCAGCTGTTTCGTACAACATCTACACACCAGGATTCAAAATACTGCACATATGCATTTTTGGCAAACTGATTAGAGGTGTCGAAACTAGTCGAAAACCACAACCATTCTTTGTAGCGTGTGACTATTCAGTTCAGTCATAGTTTGTGAGTTAGAAATGCAGTGCTGAATTCAGAGCAGAAGTGTAAGAACCAACACCCCCCCTCTCTCTCTCTCCCTGCTGGAACATGCTGTTCCCTGCTGAACTTCACATGTACACATGTGCTAGTATGTGCAACATGTTTTTTCAGTTCTGTGAGTGGAGTTTGGACATCTGCTGTGGTACGCTCCCCCATTTCGAACTGCTGTTTGCCATCCTAATCTGTGAGTTGCCAAAGGTGAAACAAAGTTCCACCAACATGTGAAGTTGAAGCGGGGAAAAACACACGGTTACATCAGTGGTCGTTGCACAGGCTTGGTTTGTATACGATAGACCTGATATGTTGGATAAGCTTTCAGCCTGTTGGAGGCATTGGACAGACTCTCTCCTGCTTTGTTCAGGGGTTTGAGCCTGGCCCACCCTGCGGCACAGTGAGGGGGTGTGTCCAGCCACGGTGGAGGAGTCCTCTTCAGGCACACAGTGTACGAACACATGTGCTCTAATGCAGAGGAGGTGTGTCCCTTCTCCCTCTCTTGCTAACTTGCTTGCTTGGCGTCCTTCCTTTTGCCTCGTCTGCGTGTGTGTGCACACCCCCTCGCTTCCAGCTTGACTCCAGTCTGTTTCTTCCCTGATCCAAGAGAAGGTAGGAGGGATTGTGGGTTTTTACTTTTCTGCACGCTGTCCAAGACACTTTATTACTGCAGGAATGTACTTTTTGTACTTCCAATGACTGGTTCAGATAGATTAGTTTGAGGGGGAGATGTTTTTGTACGTTCTGTTGCACTGCATTCCAAGACAGGACAAGACTACTGTCTAAAGAACACATTGTAACATTTTGTTCTTTTTGGTAGAATCTAGTTGAACGACTCTGATAGCTTGTCCTGCTTGTAGTACTCTTTACCACTCACACAAGGTACCATACTCAGTGTGCTTGACATCTTTTGTTGTTGATCAGGCAATAATTCAAAATGGTGGCTGGCATGGTAATGCCCCTAGCGGACCTCAGGGCCATCTACGAGCTTCTCTTCCGGGATGGCGTCATGGTCACTAAGAAGGACAAGCGCCCCCAGTGCATGCACCCTGAGATCCCGGGGGTTGCGAACCTGAAGGTGATCCGGACCATGGGCTCCCTAAAGTCCCGGGGGTATGTCCGGGAGACGTTTGCTTGGAAACACGCCTACTTTTACCTCACCAACGAGGGCATCGTGTTCCTGCGCGACTACTTGCACCTGCCGGCCGAGATCGTGCCCTCCTCCCTGCAGCGTATCCGCCGCCCCACATCCACCCTCGACGTGATGCGTCGGGCCGCCCGGGTCCAGACCGTGGAGGGCCCCACCTCCTACGTCCCCAAGCCCAAGGCCGGATGGGAGAGCCAGGAGGCCATGGTGGAGCGCCAGGGTTACCGCCACAAGCAAGGCCCGGGCGGGGAGGAGGAGGCCACGTCTGACAGGCCCCCGATGAGATTCAGAGGCTCCTACCAGCCCAGAGGCCAGTCGGGGGAGCCCGGCGCGCCCACGCAGACCTTCTTCAGGAGAGGTCAGGGCCTCCGCAGGGGAGAGGAGCGCTGGGCGGAGGAGCCAGGCCAGGGCAGAGGAGGCTTCAGAAGCTCTAACCTCCCCCCAGAGAGCAGAGCTGTCAGGCCCCCAGGTCCAGCCAGGGAGTTCAAACCACCCACTCCTGAGATCCCCGTCTCGGTTCCTTTGGAGCCTAAAATCCCCCAGGAAGTTGCCGGTCCCTGTGGCTGCCGATGTGGAGGTGTTCCCTCCGCTCCCAGCGGCCCCGGTGGTCGTCCCTGTGGTGGAGGCGGAGCCTGAGGTGCTGGAGGCGGAGCCTGAGGTGCTGGAGGCGGAGCCTGAGGTGCTGGAGGCGCCTGTACGTGTTCTGGAGGAGGAGCCTCAGCCGAAGGTACCTGTGTGTGTTGTGCAGGAGGTAGATGAGTTGATGAAGGCAGTGGAACCGGTTGAGCAGGTTGAGATCAAACCAACTGTGGAAGAAGAGGAGGAGGAAGAAGATGATGAAGATGAGGAGATGAGGAGGATGAGGAGGATGAGGAGGAGGAAGAGGTGGTTGTCACTGAGGAACTTGTCGAGAAAGCCTCGGCTTGGTTGGAAGAAGAGGAACCGAAGCCTGCCGCCGAAGAGCTGACCGAGGAGGCCATCCAGCCTGCTGAAGTGACAGAAGAAGAAGAGATCATTCAGGCGATCCACGTCAAAGAGACAGAAGAAGAACCGCACAGTGCTTCTGAGCCTGAAGAAGAGGAGGAAGAGGAGGACGAAGATGTGGTCGTTGTCGAGGAAGTCCCTGAGGAGGATTCTTCCTCCGACGAAGATTCTCTGGAGGAAGTCGAGATCGAGAAAGATATTGAGATTCTCGAAGAACCCAAAGAGCTTGTTCCCGAAGCTGCCATTGAGGAGCTGGAACTCGAAGCTGAGAGCGAACATGTGGTAAACACAGAAGCCATAGAGGACGAGGCGCCCATCCCCCTCACCAAAGCTGACACACCTGACCCAGATTCTGACGTTGACTTACCTTCCCCTCCGCCCTCTGTCTCAGACGATGTCACAGACCTCTCAGAGCAGCACGTGGCCCCCGCGGCCGATCACACGATCCACGAGGAGACCCCCGTGCTCGACGTGACACCCCAAACGTCATACATGCCGAACGCCTTCACCGTGACCGAGGAAGTCGTCTCGCCGACAACCGTTTCTCAGTCGTACGGTGTGGTGTCAGATCACGAGTCCTTCGAGGCGTCTTTCGCGGTCCCTGCCGTCCCCTCCGAGTGCCCCATCGCAGCCCTGCGGAGCTCCCTGCCACAGGGGGACTGGGGCTTCCTCACTGAGGATCCTCTGGATGAGCAGGAGGTGACAAAGGTCTGGCCTGACTCCCTAGAAGGTTAGAGCTCCTCCTCCCTCCTTCCTGCTTCCTCTGTCCGTGATGTCATAGGTGTTACTGTGGGAACGGTTTGTGTTTGTAAATATGTTGGAGGAGTTTCTATGGTTAATTGGATTTGATAGTACTAGAAGTAATATTAGGCCTTGTCATTTTACGGTAAACGGTGACTATTTTGATATTGCTTGGTTGTGGATGCATGCATAACACATTTAATCTACTGTTACTGTTTTTCCTTTTAAACTTACATTTATATCTAACTTCCTGTTTTTGGTATTTGCATGCGATTGAATTGTTATTTTTGTGTTGTCAATGTTGTTCCCCATTTAATACTTTCTCTTGTACAGAGGACTGCCAAAGTGCTTGAGATTCACATCCAAAATATAACGACACAACATATTATGATCAAAGGTATGGTAACATCTATTCAGCGTACAAACACTTAGACCTTCTTGTCAAACATCTCATTTCAAACTCATGGAAACCAACTATTGCTCCCTCCTGTAACTGCCTACACTCAGCTGGGACAGGTTCCAAACAGACATTGGAACACTGATGCAGGAATTTGCGTCCATTCGTCCAGAAGGGCTTTAGAGAGGATGGGCATTGCTCCTGGGTGATTAGGCGTGGTTAGCGAATGGTGTTAGAATTCATCCCAAATGTGTTGTGGGTGTAGAGCAGGGATCTGTGCAGGCGTGCCACGTTATCAATGAGGTCTGTATGGATGCTTTGTGCATGTGTTTGGACCAGGCCGGTTCCACTCAAAGCATACCTCAACATGCTGGGGAAGGCCTTTCCTCTTGCACTCTGATGCCCCCGGGGCAATAACCAGCTCCATACCTCCCCCACAAAAAAATCTTCAAACTTAATGCTCATTGAATGACTTCATACTTCAAACCACGTTATCAAAACAAATGCAGAGTGCTTGGATTTGCTTCAGAAAATACAGTAGAAAGGAGCCAACAGCGCAGCTGTTCTGCTGCTAGCTGTCTATTGCTAGCTCTCATAAGGACTGCTGCTGACGCTGTCTGTCGCTAGCTCTCATAAGGACTGCTGCTAGCTGACGCTGTCTGTCGCTAGCTGTCGCTGTCTGTCGCTAGCTGTCATAAGGACTGTAGCTAGCTGTCGCTATCTATCGCTAGCTCTCATAAGGAATGCTGCTAGCTGTCGCTATCTATCGCTAGCTCTCATAAGGACTGGAGCAGCAGTGTGAGCTACGCTCAGTCCGGCTGTGCTCTTATTTACTTTGTGCCTCAGGGCCCCTTCCTCCCCTGCTCTTTGCATGGGCAACCGTCCTGCAAGCCTCCTCCATGATTTATGTATCCTGCAAATATTTACAAATGCATACTTTCTTCCCCCCCCTGCTTCTCCCCCCCCCCTGCTTCTGACCCCCTCCACACCCCCGCCCCCTGCTTCTGCTGCCCCCCTCCACACCCCCCCACCCCTGCTGCTTCCCCCCCCTGCTTCTGCCCCCCTAATGGAGAGAAGTTGGGTGTAGAAATGAATCTCCTCTTATGTAACTACTTGCCGTGCGCTGCAGAGCCAGGCTTGCATTTCTGGGCTTCTGGAAGATTCTTTCATCATCTAGTCAGAGCAGAAATGAGCGCAGAGGCATGTGCTCAATGTTTAACAGTGGGGTGACTACTGATTCCAAATGTAGACAGTAAAATGGAGGCCTATCTATATCACCTAAGCTAACAGAAAGCTTTCTTCTCGTGGCTAATAAGGTACTAGTGATTGACTGGTTGTGCGTGCACCTTTTTTTTCACCTTTTTTCTGCAACGTGGAGCTGCGCCTCTCACTCGCCTCTCAGTGTGAATGATATTTGAGGCCTACCAGTTGTGTGTGGTGTGTGTGTGTGTGTGTGTGTGTACCAGTTGTGTGTCTGCATTTTCTACAAAGATCTTGTCAGCACAGGCTACTGTCTTTACCAACAGAGCCCCCGTTTACAAGTTTTATACAATATAATGACAAACAACTGAAATCCTTAAAACAGTATCATTATATTTATACGATGATCTACTGTATGTGACAAACAAAACATACCGTATGAACTTTATACGTTCTGATATTATTATTTTCTGATATCATCGACTATTCTTCCAAGTACTTTTAAAACACGTCCTTCAACGTCTAGTTATGTAAAAATGTATTTCCACGTGGTTCAGTTCCTCACCCTCATGGACACTGTGTCCACAAGCAGCAGATCTTTATGGACTTCCTGCTGCCATCTGCTGGAGACTTGACTTTTTGTCCGTAGTACAAACTGTATATATCGGTTGTACTTTATGTCATCGGAAACAAAACAAAAAAAACTCTTACCTACTCATGCGGTTTATGATATTCCATTTTCTGAATACCTCGGTATAATTAGATTCAGCATAATGAAGTTTTAGATTCGTAAGGAACTACTAAAATAAGGGGAAAGGAAGTACTAAATAGATCAAGATTGATAAATATTTGTTTATCTCACAACTTTCTTCCTTTCTTCGTCATCATCGTCTCCGTGTAAACCGAACGCCCCTCCTCGAGCCTCTCTCTCTCCTCTCAGCCTGAGATGGTTCCATGCCGTGGCTGTTTAATGACTAAGCACAGATTGGGAAATCCCTTCAGTTTTTCCTTTTTTTGTACGGATCGGGGCGAGGGCTCAACTCCTGCATGGAGTCCAGATGCCACTTGTGGCCTGTTTTCCCAGCCTCCAGCTGCAGGGATAAACCACACCACCAGTAGACGAAGGAGCCTGATGGATTAAACTCTGAGAACTTTCCTCCGCACTTTGAGGTGTATTGTAATATGAGTTATTTACACGCTATGACCGGCGATGATGATGGTAGAAACTTCATGGAAGCTTTGATTCATCAGAGCCAAGGTAGGAAACTCTGTTTTAGCAGTGGTACACTTCTGTGTTTTTACCAAGAGGTGTCAGTATAGAAGTGCTGTGACTCCAGTGCTTCTTCAGCGCTGGATTGCTTCGCATAAGGAGCACTCCTTACGTAGGGGTTGGGTTGCCAAAACATGGCATGCCTTAACATCCTCCAGTACAATTAAAAGCACGACTTGATAAGTGAGTGTTTTAATATAACCAAAGGTACTAAATGCTTTTGTATTTCAATGAATCTCTACTCACCCGTGTGGTCATTTGATACAGAGGCTCCTCCGTTGTAGCTTCAGATTTCTTCTGGAGACTTCCAGGAACACCGTCTGGTTGTCACTGGGATCATGTTCCTGTTATAAATCCTAGGGGCGTGCTCCGGACTGAGAACTCTAGAGCTGGCTGCCATTTCGTGTTTCACCCTGAAACAGACTGTGACCTCCAGAGCAGGCTGCTGAGGGCAGTGCTTAAGGCTGGAGGACTAGCATGTGGTCAGGTATGGACCCCTAAGACACACAGGAGGTACAGATGCCTACAGTATTGTTATGGTGTTTGCCTCAGGTCATCAGGGTAGATATGGGAGTAGCCTGTTTTCCTTAGTCATAGTACAGCCCCTACTGTGCTCTACAGTGTGGTTGTGTTTTATTTTTTTCCTCGTTCTTTGCCTTTGTTGAAATACAAAGTGACAGAAACATATACATCTGACGCTCGACTCTGATGGTCTACCAGCCTTCTGTAAGCAGAGGCCCACATTGTACCGTTTAAACCAACTGGCTCCAACTGAGAGCTCTTTGTTAGCGGTTGGTTGGCAAAATGATTTTTTCCATACTTAGTCTCCATCCTGTAAGAAAATGAACATCCCCTGGTGTTTATACAGCCCAACCCACGGTTTCCATCCAGAAAAAGGTATAGAAAGATCTAGAAAGGTCTTCTGAACCATGTTGGCCGCTTCCACTGGGTATGGTTTATCGCAAAACAACCTCTGAGTATTTATTAATGATCAGTAGGTACGCAGAATGACAGAAACTTATAGTAGGCTGTTTGTAGAATTGACTTGGGTATTCCCACACCAGCTGTGCACATATGTAATTGATCAGTTTCTCTCATTCTTCCCTTCAGATACGTATAGTATACAGCAAACAGCTGCTATGGTTTCCTTATATAACGTTGTCATTGACTGTGCCTGTTCCCTGTGTGTGGTCTATTTTGGCTCCTTTAAGAGACGCACCTCATGGCATGGTTCTAGGTGTTAGGTTACACGTTGCCATTTAGAGTGTAACTGACACTCAAACTTAAACTCCAGTATATGGTCTGTCATTTCATTTGGGTTACATTTTGCCATTTATAGAGTGTAACTGACACTCAAACTAAAACTTCAGTAGGCTATATGGTCTGTCATTTCATTTGGATGAATGCGGTGGGTTGCTGTCCTGCTGGAAGACCAGATCATGGCTCAGTTAGATTTTCCTGGCAGAGACGGGCGGTTTGTGACCTCGTCACTCCAGGACCTTGATGGAGTCCTTGTCGCCCTGACAGCACCACAACACCACCACCAAACTTCACATCGACAAGGAGGTTATTTTATTCATGGTTGTTTTTGCATCAAACCCAATTCTAGTGTTTGTTTCCAAATACCTCTCTGTTACTCTCATAAGACCACACAACCTGCTTCCAATCAAAGTTCCAATGACATTTAGCAATCACCATGTGTCTACTTTTGTGGTTTGGTAACTGCAGAAGCTTTCTTCTGGAAACTGTTCCCTTTGGCATGGACGTGGAGTCTGATTATAGTTGTGGAGGCTTGGTGACACCTTATGCAATTTTTCATTTGTGATCTTTGGAGATGACCAAGTCAGCTATCCTCCTCACTCTGTGTAGGAGTCAAACACATCCTCACCCAGACTAATGCAGCTCTGCTCACGTTTTAAATAGAATTATTCGGAATAGTTAAGATGGCGTTGAGCTAGAGCCACTGTCTGACTCGTGAAGGTCAGTCTTCGGTCTGACTTCGTGTGTGTGTTCTCTGGTCTTTCCCGCGTGACCCCAGCCCCTTAACCACGACGGGAACTACACCGGCATCACCTATTTATGGCCCAGTGCAACATGACGTCATGATTTACTTTTGGAGTTCCCAAGAGACTCATTCCTCCTGCTTGGAAAATCCGTCAATTAGATTTGAGCTTAAATGTATTTATTCCGTTTTCGTTTTTCTTAATAAGCCTAACCGTTTTTCCTAATAACGCTTAATGCTTGGCTTCTGTAAGATCTCCGATTATTTTTACTACAACTAGGCTGTAGCAAGTAGCCTACGGTCCTTGACCGTGAAGAAGTAAAGGAAAGAATTCAAAAACGAAAGCACGATAGGGTAGACTAGACGACTAGTCGGAGAAAGAGAGGGAGGGATTGTTAAAGTTAGTAAGAGGAGGAGAGGGAGAGTGTGGCACAGCGCAGGGAGCTCTGAAAGTCTGAGTCACACGGAGAGAAAAAAAGAAAACGTTTATTCGCGCTGCTATCTCCGAAAAGTCGCGAGTAAGTTGGCTGCCGCTGTCGTTTTAAGTCCGGCACCACACCCCCAGCCTTCCTCCTCCTGGTTTTCCACTCCCCCCTCACCTTTTCCCGCGAACCTACCACCTGTCTCCGGACTGTACGAGTGACCCACTCTGTTCCAGGCCCCATGCCGGTTAGCCCCCCTGGAAACGTGTTCCCAGCCCTGGTGGTTGTGGGGCACGTAGTTACTTTGATCGCTGTTTGGCAGTGGAGGATACGTAAGAGACAAGGTAAGACGGCAAGAAATCATTTTGTTCGAGGCTTACTCCTGGTATGGTGACGCAGTTGTTTCTGTCTGACCTGGGGGGTTAGAGGGGGGGGATGAGATGTGAAGTTTGAGAGAAAGAAACCGGTTACTTCTACTCGTAGTGACTTGCTCCTCTTCTTGTATGCGTGTGGATCAAACTCCCTGGTTTCCCCCCTCTCTCTCTCTCTCTCCCCCCCCCCTCTACATTTCCTGCTGTGTCTAAGGGTGTTAACCCTGTAAATGCTGGATGTAATATGACGACGTGGACCTAGAGAATTGTGGGACGTTCTGCCTCGTTGTATTCCAGACTCGGACTGTGTTTCAGTCTCAGCCATGTCTGTCCAGTGGGTTTAATGACATCCAGATTTGAACTGTGTGTTTATATCCTGGTGTTTGAGAAAAGTATCTTATCCATGGTTGATCTGAGCAACGAATCTAAAAGCTACTTTTGCAGAACTGTTGAGGGAAAAACTATTGACATGTCACATGGGATTTGAAAATGCTTGGCATATTTTTCCTCTGTTGCTGAAGTCCTTTTGCTTTTGGTTATCCACCCATTCAACAGCCCCAACCTCCCCTCCTGTGTGGTATGTTCACTATGTAAAAAGCGAAAATGTACTTAACGCTATTAACAATTAAAGGGCGCTGGTTATGTGCCTGTGTCGTTTAGCAGGACAGACGTGTTATGTCAAAGTCACCCCTGTCAGCCATGACCTCCCAGCCCCCCCCCCAGCCCCTCCCAGCAGCCCCCCCCAGCCCCTCCCAGCCCCTCCCAGCCCCTTCCAGCCCCCCCAGCCCCTCCCAGCCCCTCCTTGTCCCCCCCCAGCCCCTCCCAGCCCCCAGGTCCGGCCTGCATGCCTGGCTGGCTGACAGCCTGCAGGTGTGCAGGGACCATAAGCATGTTTTACCTGAGAGGAGATGGATGAAACAAGACTGTCAACCATTCACTTAAGACAGCCAATGAGCAGTGCAGATCCAGTAGTGGGTATTTTGAGCGTATTAAATCTGGTGATGTTGTTTGCCTCATAGGGGACGCTTGGTGACTCCACATCTGTCTGTCCGTGCAGCGTTGTACCCTGAGAGAAGACAGACTCTGTTTAGAGAAGAACATCGTATTGTAAATACGGCTGTTTCTGTAGCATAACGACTCTTGGCTTTCTCTGTGTGAAGACTACTCTCAGTACATCGACTGTGGAACACTTGCAGGACTTGAGTTCTCTAAACAAACCTCAGTGACCAGCGCCTCTGAAGAGGGTGGTGTGTGTGTGTGTGTGTGTGTGTGTGTGTGTGTGTGCGTGGGGGGTTTCTATCATTACAAACCACTTAGGCCTACACAACCCCACATGCTGTTTCTAAGAAGTAGGACAAGGTTTCATGTTGGACTGGAAAAATGGTTTGGCAAACATGACTCTGCAAACCTAGGTCAGATGATCTCTTCGTCCTTGTGTCAACATTCAGCTGTTTTGCATGGCAGGCATGTTAGGCTCCTCCCATGCAAACGTTCGTCGGGGCAGTGTGCGAGCGGCTTAGTGTCACCACTGCACCAGGTGCAACACAGACTGTACATACAGAAGGACTGTCTCCAAGAGTTAGTGTCACCAGTGCACCAGGTGCAACACAGACTGTACATACAGAAGGACTGTCTCCAAGAGTTAGTGTCACCACTACACCAGGTGCAACACAGACTGTACATACAGGAGGACTGTCTCGAAGAGTTGCAGGGCTTATTACAGTACAGCCAGTGCTACCAGTGTAAATGTCACATACTAGACCTGCTGCAATTGTTTGTGGTTTGAGGGAGTGGCGCTGTACTATGACAAACACGCTATGAACTGCTATGAACACGCTATGAACTGCTATGAACATCTCTATGAACTGCTATGAACATCTCTATGAAGTGTACCCTCAGTGCACTAGAATATCAACCTCATATACAGGCCAACTGTGGGAGGAGTACGTGCCGTGTGAAGGAGAGAGATGGCAGAGAGACTGTAGGTCAGATTTGGGAGATGTGAGTAGGCTAAAGGTACTTACCCAATGCCAGTTTAAATAAAGCACACATGCTGCTGCCCACACACACACACACACACACACAGGTCAAGAGATGATTTACTCCACAGCAACGACAGTGTGTGTACCCTAGTTACAGCCACAACAAGTTGTAGTGGTTCCCCTCCTGGTCTGGGACAGGTTCTTTAGACCCTATAGGAATGTGTGTCAGGTTGTGTGGACGTTAATAATTATACAGTTTTTACTTTCAAAGCAGCAGGATTTGAAGTAGCAGGTTAGCTGTTTCACATGTGACCTGAAGCAGTGAATCTTTTGAGTGGATCTGTTGTGTTCACTGCAGATGATCATTCTGCAGTGATAAACACTTTGTTTTTGTTCTGTGGTGGCAATGTTTGCTTTATTAATTATTGTCAATTGTAGTTCAGGAGTAGTTTGTCAATTGTTTGCTTTGAAATGACAGTTTAGTTTGTTTTAGTGTGGCGTTTTGAAGCTTCAGGAAGTTGACTGAGCACTATAAACGTTAACATCTCGGTTGTTTATTGGGTGTTTATCTAATCGATTCATAAACCCCAGGGGTGCATCTCTTCCTCAACACAACACACTCCTCAGGCCCTGTACGCAACATTCAGTCTCATCTCTGCTTCTCAGTCTCAGTCTACACACACACTCACACACACACTCACACACACTCCCACACAAACGCAGACTCGGGTGTGGTCTCCAGCACCTTGGCACGTCCTCTGCAGTGTGTCCTGTGGCATGTCCTTCCTGATGGAAGTGTGGACGCTCCAGGTGGTGCTTCTCTGAGCGTTGTGTTGTTATGTCTCATAGGATGAAGATCTCGCCGAGTGACCACGCCCTTTCGGAAACAAAACTGGCTTAATCTTGTCAGGGATAACGCCAACAACTACCTCCGCTTAGCACTGGACTCATGCTCCATCAACCCAACACTTTGATCTATTCACTTTGTTTATGATGAAAAAGGGTGTCTTACTGATAGATTGATAAATTGATAGAAACTATTCAGTACATTCTTTATATGATTAGGAATTAGTAGTGTTTTGAATATGAAACAATTATCATGTAGCCTTAAAATAGTTAGTAATTTTCTATTGATTCTATTCAACTTTTAATACTTTTTCATACAGTGGCATGTTTACTCTACAATCTTCCATTGTCAACAGGATTAAGTCTGTTAAGAAACTATCACTGTTTTATGACTCAGAGATTTAGTCTTAGCCTACCGTTCATATTCAAGAAAACCATGACGATTTGAGTACATTATAAATTACCTTGACAGTTGTATTTAACTTGGAAAAGGTCATGCTATTATCTGTTTTCCATATACTTTGTTGATGAAGGATATATAACAGGGAACATTTAAAAAATAGTAACAAATTTGGCGCACTGCTCAGTCTATGAAGTATAATGGTTTACATAACTGCTGATTCGAACCATCTCAGTGGACACAAACTGCCAGTTCGTAAAACAAATATCAGTTTGGAACTTCCCCTCTCAATTGATTTGAATACATTTTTTAAATTCTGATTGATTACCAAGTTTTTAGGAATGATTTCTTTCAACAGGATATTTACCCCATATTTGTCTTTGTTTTAATAACATTAAAAGACACTTTGGAGAATAAACGTCATATGTCTGCTGTGTCATTCTAATTACCTGTGAGCAACATGGACCATAACTATGTTAGCGATGATCGTTAACACTGCTCTCTAAAGACATTTAGACACTGTATGAGCGTCGAAAGAGCAATGTTGAACACATTTTATGTAGGCTTAGCCTATATCTTTTATTGAAAAGGAAATGCTTAAAAATGTTATGTTTTCACAAACAACCGTGGCTTTGAGAAGAAAATAAAAAAACGTCTGTTTTTGTGATTTGCAGCTTATTATCAACAGTCGA
Source organism: Mallotus villosus (assembly GCA_903064625.1). NCBI lineage: Eukaryota > Metazoa > Chordata > Actinopteri > Osmeriformes > Salangidae > Mallotus > Mallotus villosus. The sequence goes on from CAEFZP010003250.1 coordinate 153,165, forward strand.
AAGTTGTCAGGTGACTAAAACCTGTTGCCATAAGAATGTGAAATGTTGACTTGTGTCTGTCATTGCTCGAAGGTGTCATATTTAAAATGCTTACAACGCCTTTATGCAACAGGACGCTGTTACCTAAGATGAATTCATAAAGAAAATTGAATTGGCTGGTGTGCTTTTTTGTCGTTAACTAGCGCGTAATAGTTTGCATTTAAACGATTTATATTTTACATCAAATTCCGCGTTTTTAGGTCTTCATTTTTTTCGACAATACCAGCCTGGTCTAGACTACTCTTGACATGATTCCAGAGTGCTTGCCTAATGGTGGGAATTGGGGGGAAAACACGCATTAGAGCTACACCCTCATGGTAAAAAGAGAGCCTCCTTTCCCCACCGTAGCAGCGCGGGTGTATGAAAATCTTTTGGCTGGATGTCCTTCAGGATAGTTCCAGTGTTTAGGTCTGCTGTGTACCGAGGTAAAGGACGCGTATCGGACGGCAGCGAGCAAGCGCTCATTTAACAAATCGCAACAAATGAAAAAGGGCAGGGCTCTGGAAAGTTAAGAATTGTCCATTTTCAATATGATACGACCACTTGTTTTTTCACTTTTGTTACGCGTAGGATTTATAAGAAAATCTGTTCGGAGAGATTCGAAAGGAAATGTTCGCTCGCTTGCGCGCCGCACTTTAAGAGTCCGTGTGCTCAGATGGCGAATAGCGAAGAAGTCCCCGCCGCAGCTATGAGTTCGATAGGCGCCTTGGACCGTTACATAATTTGTGGACGCACAAATTACATTCACGAAATGAGCTGCGGAGAGGTGGGCTCACATTTGTACAGCAGAATGTGCTGCGCAGGTAAGCAGCAGCGTCCAACTGTGTTTCTTTGCAGGGGGAGGAAGAGTTTTGTGAGGGTCGGAGATTTAACCTCATACTAACTAGGTGAATATGTTGTTTTATGGTAATGTCTCGATTAGACCTAAGTTGCCCAACTGAGATTTCTGCTCTACTCATGAAACTCAGAAATCTAATAGCTCCCTACCCCCTCAAAGAAGTTTGTTGTTCTTAATGTTGGGTCTTCGGGCTAAAACCACACATATTTAAAAACTATTTGATGGGCTCCCAGCTTCTGAATGTTTTGGTCTGTTGTCCTGGTAACAGCTCAAACATGACATTTCTCAGCAGGACTGTCCAATAATATGAGTCAGAGTTTAGACTGCTATGTTGTCCCTGTATAGACAACCTACAGTAGTCACAGCTTACATTAGCAAAGTGCCAAGATATTACTTACTTTTTACTTCTAAAACCAATGAAAGTCAAAAAAATATATTTTTGTCTTTGTAGTGATAGATGTGTCATTTACTATTTCTAGCCAGAAGAGGGCGACACAGAGCTCAACAGACTATAGCCCCATAGCACTGACCGCTGTTCACAGTTACAACTACACTTCCACTACATGATCACTCATGAATGACTGACACACCTCAATAAAAGAGCAATTCCTGAATGGTTGTCTGTCACTCTGCTACATGCAGGCATGGTCATTTATCGTTTATTTTAGATGATGGATACATGCCATTGTTTTGTCTTCTAGTGTAAATGTATTCTACAGATGCTAAACTGTCCTTAAGGGTGTGGATGTTGGATTAGTTATCTGCAGAGGACATATCGACGCCTCGTCTGTGTTGCCATCCTTTGTTGTTGTGTTGTAGTTTTATAATATCTCAACTCACCACCTCCAGTCACTGAGGGAAGCCTTCTGGGCATGTGCAGACAGCCTTGATACATGATGACAGTGTTTGGCGGAGAGAAATCAGGCGTTATTGGGGACTGGAGATGTTTGGTGACTGTCGGTGTTCAGCTGTGATGAGGAACACAACTCGGCAGGAAGTTCTTATAAACCAGGTGGAATTGAGGATTTGGGATTATGGAGTAAACAGGATTGTTAGAAGGATCTTGTTCATCACACTAGGTCTCTCCCAGGTTGATATGAAGGATCATGGATAGGTTGCAGCCTGCAGGGTTGTTATGTGGCGTGACTGACCCGAGGTATGTTAGTAATGCAGGTGGTGGTTTCCATAAACCCATGTTTTCATCAGCCTCTTAAGAAGCGGTCTCTATCTACAACAGCTCACTGAGTCTTAGTAAATCAGTATCTACATGTGTACACGTTCCAACCGTGTTCTTTTTGTGTTTGTTAACATTCCAGTCCTCTGCAGTATCAGCTCTCGTGCTGTCGCTTGCTCAGAGATGGCCTGGTGGGTCTCAGGAATTGAGGCGTTTCTCTCCGTGTGTTTGTGATCAGGAGATGTCTCTCTGCGGAGAGGGAGGGGGAACGCCTCGAGGAAGAATGTGCTGGATGTCAGGTCTCTCCTGGCATGTGACCCACGTTGATAAACCTATCACCTCTCACGTATCTCGGCATGGAATCTATCTACCGCAGGGGGAACATCCCAATAGAGAAGTGTTTAAATCACCCCAATAAAACTGCTTTTAAAGGATAACACAGGTTTATTAGTGCTTTTGAGAGTTTTTGAAATGTTACAGTGAGGTGTCAGTTCAGTGTGATATGCCAGTACGTGCCAGTGACAGATATACAAGTGTGCCAGTGCACCATTCGTGGTGATATTTGAATATGATGGATAGACGTTGTTGTTCCAGTCTGGCATGCACCATGCTCTCTCACCATGCACCATGCACCATGCTCTCTCACCATGCACCATGCTCTCTCACCATGCACCATGCACCATGCTCTCTCACCATGCACCATGCTCTTTCTCACCATACACCATGCTCTCTCACCATGCACCATGCTCTCTCACCATGCACCATGCTCTCTCACCATGCACCACGCTCTCACCATGCACCATGCCTTCTCACCATGCACCATGCTCTCTCACCATGCACCATGCTCTCTCACCATGCACCATGCTCTCTCATCACCATGCTCTCTCACCATGCACCATGCTCTCTCACCATGCACCATGCTCTCTCACCATGCACCATGCTCTCTCACCATGCACCATGCTCTCTCACCATGCACCATGCTCTCTCACCATGCACCATGCTCTCTCACCATGCACCATGCTCTCTCACCATGCACCATGCTCTCTCACCATGCACCATGCTCTCTCACCATGCACCATGCTCTCTCACCATGCACCATGCTCTCTCACCATGCACCATGCTCTCTCACCATGCACCACGCTCTCTCACCATGCACCATGCTCTCCTCACCATGCACCATGCTCTCTCACCATGCACCATGCTCTCTCACCATGCACCATGCTCTCTCACCATGCACCATGCACCATGCTCTCTCACCATGCACCATGCTCTCTCACCATGCACCATGCTCTCTCACCATGGAGGCTGTGTGTGACAGGCAGGGGCGTTGGTATACATAACACAGCGCCTGAGGGTAAAGTGGGGCCTGTCAGGGATGGACTCAGCTGGTCCCTCTGCTCAAGCCCCGACAGGAAACTGCCGTCAGAAAAACATCCAGATTCTGCTGCCTTCGAGGCCATGTCTTCTAGGAGAGAAATCTGTTTCTCCCGCTGATGAAGCTGTCAGAGATGTTTCCTAAGAGACGCTCGTCCAGGGAGAGGAGAACAGGGCTGGTTAGGACCTTAAACTACGACCTGCACAAACCTCCTCCAAGCCATCTCTGGGTTTTGTGTGGAATGTGTCAACTATTTAAACGTCTATTATTAATTTGCTCTTGGATGAATTTGTCTGTAGAGGATCATTTAGACAAGGCTGCTATTAATCTTAGTCTACCACGACTGGAACTCCCACTCAAGACCCACAATGCCTTGCTTGTCAGCAGTCTGTGGGTGTCTATTCATCTCATCTCTGTCTGCCTGCCTGCTGAACACCCTCCAGCCAACCACTCCAAACAATGCTGGGACAGCAGATCTCAAACCACTTAAAGAAACAAACACAAGCCAAATGCTTGAAGTCAAACTCTGAAGCTGTTTACTCCTTGAAATGCTTCTTGACTTCCTGGCGTCCGAACCTACTGTAGCTTGTGTGTGTGACGGAAACAAGCGTCTAAATGAAGGGGATGCCCGGTTTTGTACTTAGATGGAAACAGGGATGTTTAGCCCAGTGGGATTGATGTGATGGGGCTGTGAGTGAAAGACTCAATGAGGCCTTTGTGTCGCAGGGCATGGTCTAGTCTGCTACAATGCAGGCCTTGCATTCTGTCTGAGTTGGTGATGTATTATGGCATATAAATGGACCTTCACTAGACACACTTGCAGCCTCTGTTCTAACACATCGTAGTAACTCAAGGAAGAAGAAGAGTTGTCAGTGGGCTGTGAATGTACGGCTCACTAATTCCATGAAGTCGAAGAGAACACAGTTGCTGTTCTTAGCTGTGGTCTCCCTCTGTGTCTGCTTTTAGTTTAGGGAAGAGGATGGCTGGCTGGGAGGTGGGGTGGGCTGGGGGGGGAGCTGGGCTGTGGGTGGGAGGTGGGGTGGGCCGGGGGTGGGGTGGGGTGGGCTGGGTCTGGGCTGGGCTGTGGGGTGGGGCTGGGGCTGGGGCTGGGGTGGGGTGGGGTGGGAGGTGGGCTGGGTGGGCTAGGGGTGGGGTAGGTTGAGATGGGAGGTTCCTCTTGCTTCACATACCACAGTGAATGGCAGGTCCTGACATTGCATTTAGCAACAGTTAGAGAGAGGGGAAAAAAAGAGCTTGAGCGAACGAAGGAGGAAAACAGGGAGTGAGAGCTTGACAGAGGAAGTCCCGCTGTACACACACACACACACACACCCACCCAGCAGACATCCTACCCAGCCCAGGAGCTGCAGCAGGCTCAGCAGTGTGTTTGAGGCTCAGCAGTGTGTGTGAGGCTCAGCAGTGTGTGTGAGGCTCAGCAGTGTGTGTGAGGCTCAGCAGTGTGTGTGAGGCTCAGCAGTGTGTGTGTGAGGTGGCACAGCACCTCTGATCCAGGATGGCAGTGCAGCCGGGCTTCAGGAGCTCCTGTAGCAGCGTGGGGAGCGATATCGTGTTCTCAGAGGAGACGGGATACTACCAGGGAGCTCTTAAATCCACTGATGGACGAAAAGGTATTGTTTATTAGTCTAACGGCAATCCTGCTGGGCGTTTGGATCGGTTAAGTTATGATGGGAGTTCTGCTTGTCTGTGCTTTGTATGTGGCGTCTGTTTTTAGTCGTTATTATATGTACAATATATGAAATGATTATGTTTATTATCTATACTTTGTGTTTAAGGGTTAGGGTTAGGTTTAGGGTTATGCGTCTAGTCCAGTTGGTGTGAAGAAATGTGGTCAAATTAAGATTTCTTTGCTTCTGAGTTCTTTTTTGTCATTTACATTTTGAGTTGCCTTCCATTCCTCGGTACTACTGTGATATCTCTGCATCTCACCTCAAGCATTTGTGTTAAGTCTCAACATAAAAACGCAGACATTCCTGGCGCTGAATGTGTGTCTATGTGGACACAAGACACAACAGAGATCACATGAAAGGGATGACTTGATTCAAGCTTCTATTATGATGTTAGAAACCGAGAAGGACTGGGGAATGTTAAGTGTTGGTTTGGAGTGACCTCTGACCTCTGGCTTCAGCACACACATGTCAACGTCATGGAAACAGATGGGTCCTTCATAGGTACTGAAAGAAGAATTCTTAAAACAAGTATTTGTGCTGGAATGGCATTCTTAGAGTAAGAATGAACTTTTTGTGCCTTGCCCTAAAGTCCTGTTTTCTTGTTTGAAGAGATCCTCTTTGATCTGAGAACTTATCTTGGCCGATCAAACCCCGTTCCTTCCCCTCGCATCGTCAGAGATGGTTTCCATGGTTTCCATGTTCTGTCTGGGTGTTCTGTCCACGTGGTGCCAGTAAGAATGGATGTAATCCTCATTTCAACCAGATGCTGTTTGGGCTTTTGATAGAGTGACCGTTTGTTTGCCTTGACAACGACCTACTCAGCGGCCTGACCACAACAGAGACGCTGGGAGGAACTGAGAGGGACTCTTGGCAGTTGATCTGCCCACTTCAGAGGAAAGATCAATCAGACTAGAGACTGCTTGGTGGAGAAACAACTGCTGGTAATACTGTGTCCACTGGTCAGAGTAACAGACCTCTGGTCAGAGTAACAGACCTCTGGTCAGAGTCACAGACCACTGGTCAGAGTAACAGACCCCTGGTCAGAGTAACAGACCTCTGGTCAGAGTAACAGACCCCTGGTCAGAGTAACAGACCTCTGGTCAGAGTAACAGACCCCTGGTCAGAGTAACAGACCTCTGGTCAGAGTCACAGACCCCTGGTCAGAGTCACAGACCCCTGGTCAGAGTCACAGACCTCTGGTCAGAGTCACAGACCCCTGGTCAGAGTAACAGACCTCTGGTCAGAGTAACAGACCTCTGGTCAGAGTAACAGACCTCTGGTCAGAGTAACAGACCCCTGGTCGGAGTAACAGACCTCTGGTCAGAGTCACAGACCTCTGGTCAGAGTCACAGACCCCTGGTCAGAGTCACAGACCCCTGGTCAGAGTAACAGACCCCTGGTCAGAGTAACAGACCTCTGGTCAGAGTCACAGACCTCTGGTCAGAGTCACAGACACCTGGTCAGAGTAACAGACCTCTGGTCAGAGTAACAGACCTCTGGTCAGAGTAACAGACCTCTGGTCAGAGTCACAGACCTCTGGTCAGAGTCACAGACCCCTGGTCAGAGTCACAGACCTCTGGTCAGAGTAACAGACCTCTGGTCAGAGTCACAGACCCCTGGTCAGAGTAACAGACCTCTGGTCAGAGTAACAGACCCCTGGTCAGAGTCACAGACCCCTGGTCAGAGTCACAGACCTCTGGTCAGAGTAACAGACCTCTGGTCAGAGTAACAGACCCCTGGTCAGATTCACAGACCCCTGGTCAGAGTAACAGACCTCTGGTCAGAGTCACAGACCTCTGGTCAGAGTAACAGACCTCTGGTCAGAGTCACAGACCTCTGGTCAGAGTAACAGACCTCTGGTCAGAGTAACAGACCTCTGGTCAGAGTCACAGACCCCTGGTCAGAGTAACAGACCTCTGGTCAGAGTCACAGACCTCTGGTCAGAGTCACAGACCTCTGGTCAGAGTCACAGACCTCTGGTCAGAGTAACAGACCTCTGGTCAGAGTAACAGACCTCTGGTCAGAGTAACAGACACCTGGTCAGAGTAACAGACCCCTGGTCGGAGTCACAGACCTCTGGTCAGAGTAACAGACCCCTGGTCGGAGTAACAGACCTCTGGTCAGAGTAACAGACCTCTGGTCAGAGTAACAGACCCCTGGTCAGAGTAACAGACACCTGGTCAGAGTAACAGACCCCTGGTCAGAGTAACAGACCCCTGGTCAGAGTCACAGACCTCTGGTCAGAGTCACAGACCCCTGGTCAGAGTAACAGACCTCTGGTCAGAGTAACAGACCCCTGGTCAGAGTCACAGACCTCTGGTCAGAGTAACAGACCCCTGGTCAGAGTCACAGACCCCTGGTCAGAGTAACAGACCTCTGGTCAGAATCACAGACCCCTGGTCAGAGTAACAGACCCCTGGTCAGAGTCACAGACCCCTGGTCAGAGTAACAGACCCCTGGTCAGAGTAACAGACCTCTGGTCAGAGTCACAGACCCCTGGTCAGAGTAACAGACCCCTGGTCAGAGTAACAGACCTCTGGTCAGAGTCACAGACCCCTGGTCAGAGTAACAGACCTCTGGTCAGAGTAACAGACCCCTGGTCAGAGTAACAGACCTCTGGTCAGAGTCACAGACCTCTGGTCAGAGTAACAGACCTCTGGTCAGAGTAACAGACCCCTGGTCAGAGTCACAGACCCCTGGTCAGAGTAACAGAACCCTGGTCAGAGTCACAGACCTCTGGTCAGATTCACAGACCCCTGGTCAGAGTCACAGACCTCTGGTCAGAGTAACAGACCCCTGGTCAGAGTCACAGACCCCTGGTCAGAGTAACAGAACCCTGGTCAGAGTCACAGACCTCTGGTCAGATTCACAGACCCCTGGTCAGAGTCACAGACCCCTGGTCAGAGTAACAGACCTCTGGTCAGAGTAACAGACCCCTGGTCAGAGTCACAGACCTCTGGTCAGAGTCACAGACCTCTGGTCAGAGTCACAGACCCCTAGTCAGAGTAACAGACCTCTGGTCAGAGTAACAGACCCCTGGTCAGATTCACAGACCCCTGGTCAGAGTAACAGACCTCTGGTCAGAGTAACAGACCCCTGGTCAGAGTAACAGAACCCTGGTCAGAGTCACAGACCTCTGGTCAGATTCACAGACCCCTGGTCAGAGTCACAGACCTCTGGTCAGAGTCACAGACCTCTGGTCAGAGTCACAGACCCCTGGTCGGAGTAACAGACCTCTGGTCAGAGTCACAGACCCCTGGTCAGAGTAACAGACCTCTGGTCAGAGTAACAGACCTCTGGTCAGAGTCACAGACCTCTGGTCAGAATCACAGACCCCTGGTCAGAGTAACAGACCTCTGGTCAGAGTAACAGACCCCTGGTCAGAGTAACAGACCTCTGGTCAGAGTAACAGACCTCTGGTCAGAGTCACAGACCTCTGGTCAGAGTAACAGACCCCTGGTCAGAGTAACAGACCTCTGGTCAGTCACTCAAGCATGTGCTGTTTTAGAGACTGTTTTTATCCATGGTCTTGGATCCAGTAATGCATAGTTTGAGTTCCTCAAATATTTAACTGCAAAATCCTGAGGTTTCATAAAAAAATAAACATTGTTGCAGTTGTACACGTACAAGGTTCCCACCCAAAGGTTTCTCCAAACAGTAATATAATGAGATATGTGATTATAATAAATACAGTGTAATATAGCGAAGGTCCTTCTCTCCTCACAGATGAACGAGATCGGGTCCAGAAAAAGACCTTCACAAAATGGATCAACAAACACCTGATGAAGGTATGGATCTGACACGCACTGTCCTCTACACACACACACACACACTGTCCTCTACACACACACACACACACACACTGTCCTCTACACACACACACACACACACACACACACACACACACTGTCCTCTACACACACACGCACTGTCCTCTACACACACACACACACACACACACTGTCCTCTACACACACACACTCACACACACACACTGTCCTCTACACACACACACACACACACACTGTCCTCTACACACACACACACACACACACACACTGTCCTCTACACACACACACACACACACACACTGTCCTCTACACACACACACACACTGTCCTCTACACACACACACTGTCCTCTACACACACACACACACACACTATCCTATAATATATTGTGTGCTCTGCCAGACCATAGAAAGTGGGGGTCAGATGGCTGAGCGGTTAGGGAATCGGGCTATTAATCAGAAGATTGCTAGTTTGATTCCCGGCCGTGCGAAATGACTTGGGTGCTTGGGCAAGGCACTTCACCCTACTTGCCTTTGGGGAATGTCCCTGTACTTACTGTAAGTCACTCTGGATAAGAGAGTCTGCTAAATGACTAAATGTAAAGTGCAGTAGTTGAGGACCGGGGGTTTGTAATAGCATGGTTTCAGGAGTAGACTGAGTCATTAGGAACTGTGGGTGTGTCCTCACATGGCCCAGACTGCCTGTGGCTATGGAAAGCACAGAGGATCATTTTCCATGTATTTAGCTTTTCTCTCTCTGGGGGATTAGTGGCAGAAGAGGGATCAGACATGCAAATATTCAGATGAATTCTCACGCTGCATTTTAACTGCTACGGTTTCCCAAGTAAAAACAACTCGTCCTGGAATAACGATGTTTTTCTAATGAATGCCCTTTCCTTCCCAGAACAATGCCATGCACGCACTAGCTAGTCCCGCTGCGTGTGTGAGAGTGACTAATACACATGTGGTCTGGTTTAGGCTGGTTCTGTGTGTGTGTGTGTGTGTGTGTGTGTGGTTGGGCTGGGTTCAGGTTCCACATCTGGGCTGCAGACACTGGAGTCTAGGGTGATGGGGGGTAGACAGGGTTAGGGTTAGACCCAGGGTGATGGGGGGTAGACAGGGTTAGGGTTAGACCCAGGGAGATGGGGGGTGTACAGGGTTAGGGTTAGACCCAGGGTGATGGGGGGTAGACAGGGTTAGGGTTAGACCCAGGGTGATGGGGGGTAGACAGGGTTAGGGTTAGACCCAGGGTGATGGGGGGTAGACAGGGTTAGGGTTAGACCCAGGGTGGGGCTATGAAGGAGGGCAGGGCAACAGTTTTTTGGAGTGATGCTGATTGTTGGGAAGAATCTGCTCCAGGTAATAATGAAGATACAGATCAAAACACTCTGGATGTTTGCTGCTCGGACGCTGAACAAATAAAATAACAATAAAAACATCCATGGGACGAAGCTACCAAATCTCTACCAAATCTCTCTTCATGTCATCTGTCCATCGCAGTTCAACATGTCTGTGTTTTCTATTCTCCTCACCCTCATTATTCACAAGGAGCTTCGTGTTATCTTATATTCCTCTTCATTTCTAACTCTGTCTTTTCACCCTTTCCCTCCAGCACTGGAGAGCAGAGGTAGGTGCTGTGTCCAGGCCTGTGCTGACTGGACACATGGTCGTGTCATGTGTTTCAGAGCTGTTTGCTGTGCTGTGCTACCTTCTCCTCTAACCTCTAACCTCCCTGTCCTGTCTCCGTCTAAGCCCATCCTCACCCCCCTGCAGACAAAGTTCTCAGAGTCTGATTCATTAAAACCTTGTGTCGATGATACATTTAAACTTGGATAAACATTTTAGTTGAATGATTTATGATCATGCAATCAGTTTGGTGCTAAATTAATCCATTTAGGCTATTAGACGAATGAAAAGATTCTTAGTAGCTTGACCAATTGCTTCTGCAGTAGCCTAAATCTCTGCCCATGTTGATCAATCATGCCCTCCCAGCACCTCATAATCAGTTGATTGGATAATCATCAGGTTGGTGCTTCTTGCAGCAGGCAGACTAAACGCTGTGATTGCATCTCTTAGGTAACCTGTGGAGTATGGTGTGTGTTTATGTTGCTGTGTGTGTTGCACAATGATAAGATACAAATACACAAGTTCATCAGAGTCTCAGATCTCATCTCAAACGCCACGATGGTTAGGAACAGGGTGAGTCACTCTCACATAGTTTAGACGTAACAGGCGTGATCATCAGGACAAACGAAACAACAAGATGTAGCTAGGAGCCACAGGAGGCTTTCACACAGTTGATCTTCAGGTCAGACAAGAAGAAGAGAAAGATCAGAACCATTGAACGGCATCTCCTCAGCAGATCAGAGCTCCTCACAAACACAGCTTTGTTTTGAAGTTGTTTGCTTATGTTGGTTTCTCAGATACAGCATGTATCTATGAAAAACAAACAAGCTTAATCATGTAGAGTCTGTGTGTAACTGTTCCTCATGTTCTCCTCAGGCTCAGCGCCATGTGACAGACCTCTACGAGGACCTGAGAGATGGACACAACCTCATCTCCCTGCTGGAGGTCCTCTCAGGAGAGACGCTGGTGAGTTCATCTGACCTCCCATGCTGGGGTTTGACCTCTGCTTCTCCAAACCCTGGTCCCCCCCGCTCCCCTCCCCCCCTCCCATCCTCTCCTCCACATCCCCACACTTACGTTGCTTTATCAGTCCTCCTGTGTCTGTGCGACTCAAGACGAGGCTGTATCTTCACAGCCTCGTAGGGTTGTTGTCATCCTCTTCTTGCATGTGTTCAACTGAAAACTTTTAATAAGCGGACTGCAGTCATTTCAGTACATGCTCTAAAGGTCGTCCACAATCCGACCGAACATCAACGCATCGACTGTGTAATTAATCTCTCTGGCGTTTTAACTCACCATTCAGTGATAACTGCTTAACCACCAAGTTTTCCTACTTTGCTTCTTCTTCTCTTGTTGTAACCTCTCTGCACTGACTTGTTTGAACCCTGATTTTCCTGATTTCTCTAATTCCTGTTTGCTGACCTTGTGCCCTGACCTGAGCCCTCTCCCTGTGCCCTCTTCTTCTCTTGCGATGCTCTTGCTGTGGTAGCCAAGGGAACGTGACGTTGTCAGGAACGTGCGGTTGGTGAGTGGGGCTCGCCTGCGGGTCACTTCCTGCTGGGTCACTCCCAGGTGGCTGCTGGATGGTGCATGATGTCACTTCCTTGTCTTGTGCCATGTCAGCGTTTTGTCCGGCCGGTTCTGATACTCTTATAGAGGAGGAATGACACTAGGTTGGTTCTTGTGTCGCTCGATGTCTTTTCACTGCATTCTTCACATTCCGTCTGCTGTATACATCTGTGCTCCACTAGAAGTTGGATTAGTAAACTCTAGGTAGACGTCAAACAACACGGAGGAAACCAGTCTGTTGACTTGAACTTTATTCATTGCAAACGCCGTAGTGACGCCACTGCAAGCCAATGAAAGATCATCCAGCTTGTGATTGGCTTGTAGCTTGTGATCATGCACCAATACATGCAGGAAGTATCTTCCTTTTAGATCATGATGATGATGATGATGAAGATTATGATAATGATTTGAGCATGATGATACTGATGCTGGAGTACCATGGTTACTACACCAGTCTTTAGCCTTGGAGACACATTATGACATCACTGCTTGGTACAAGGAATCTGCTTCAAAAGAACAGACTTTGCAAAAGACCAAAGATCAAAAGCAATGGTTTATTATCACGTTCAGGTGTCATGAATCTGTTACCAGGGGTTACCTGTGTGTCTGGACAGGCTTTCGGAGGAAATGGTGGACGTGATTGATGATTGGAATAAAGTTATCAAGATTGTCATTTATTTTCCTCTTATGATATTACTTTTCCTGACTCGCATCCTAAATGCTTTCCAGTCGAATCACTTACTAGTGTATACTAAGTATGAAGTGATGAAATTGTCAAGTAGTGATATTACAAGATATTGTACCCTAGCTTCTCACTACGACAGTCAAATCTTAAATTGTTGCTCCATTGTGCTGCCATGACTGGCAAGATTTCTGAAACAAATCTTTCCTCTCGCGATAAAAGGTGCTTGTGACTCCCGACCACAGTCATCGAGCCTTGCTCCTCTCCTCTGCTCTGTACTTGTATCTCATGTTTACTGTGTGAACTCCTTCTGAAGTATGCTGTGTTCTCCTCCACAGCCAAGGGAGAAAGGACGCATGCGCTTCCACAAGCTGCAGAACGTCCAGATCGCGCTGGACTTCCTGAAACACAGACAGGTACAGCTGCATCAGCATCTCCTTCTGACTGGAACTGACTAAGGATCCATCTGTGGTGAACCTGTGGTTCTAAACACCTTATTATGCCACAGGTGAAACTGGTCAACATCAGGAACGACGACATCGCCGACGGCAACCCCAAGCTGACCCTCGGTCTGATCTGGACCATCATCCTCCACTTCCAGGTACAGTATATCTGACCCCTGACCCTTCAGCAGTGTCACCCTGCACAGACGTCATATCACTGATACTCAAGGTATTTACCTCAAACTTACAATGCAGGACCTTTATAATTCACTCCCTTTGAAATGGCCTAAATTGGTAATGGTCTCTAACAGAGAATTCCCCTCAAAGTTAAGGAGGTAGGTGGTGATTCATTTAGCAGTTCGGATTATTTAAAATAAGGAAAAACAAGATCACAAGGAGATCATTTGACTCTTAAATGGGTGAGCGCTGTGCTTAAACACATGTTTCTTTGGGATTCCAGTCCAGTGTGACTCACCAGTTTAAATGAGGAAGCAGAGAGAGGGAAATGGGTGTGGCAGGAGGAGATTAGTCATAATCATTTCACCGCTCTCAGAAATATGGTCAGTACAAGGAGAACTGGGTGATCTGGTAGCCCTGATTTCTTAACCACAGGTTTTTCCCACAGAACAAAGGACCTTTAGGCAATTTCCTGTGCACTTCCTCTGGGCGGTTTGATGAGGAAGAGTGGTAAAACAGGCAGATCTTTTCTCCACCCTTTCCTTGTAGAAAGCCTGAGAGGGATATTAAAATGCATGTGATCAGTAAACGAAATGACTCACTGTCCGTTGCCCTTGTGTTTTGGCTCATGACTCAGAGACACCAAGGATCATTGTCACACTTTATGGGTTATTTTGTTTGTTATGTTGTACAGTTTGTACCAGTTCTTCCCATAACTCATTGTTACGTGTACTCCAAGCGAAGGTTGCAGAAAAGCCTTGCACGAAGCTGTTAACTCGATCACTCAAAACAGTTGTGAATTATACGACCAGTACTACTTCATTCTACAACTACCCAGTTGTGTCCTTGGTCAGATGGTACACGATTAAAAACTCATTTTTGGATCACTCCTCATTTACCAGAATCACAATCACTCATAACGCCAAAGAACATTTACGTTAGTATAGCCTGGTATAAATAGATGTGATGTCTGTAGTGTGCTCCGTCTGACGACCGTTCTCCCCTCCAGATCTCAGACATCCAGGTGAACGGCCAGTCGGACAACATGACGGCCAAGGAGAAGCTGCTGCTGTGGTCTCAGAGGATGACTGAGAGCTTCCACGGCATGCGCTGCGACAACTTCACCTCCTCCTGGAGGGACGGAAAGCTCTTTAACGGCATAATCCACAAACACAGGTTAGTATGACAGTAAATCATGAAAATATGGGTATAAATATGTGTTTATACAATATAAATACAGGTATAGGGAGTACCTGGATTAAAAACATCTTGAAAAGGAGGTACTGAATCCAGAACAGTTTGAGAACCACTGCTGTAGTTGTCCACTGCAGCAGGCTGTAGCTCAGATACCTTGTGAGGCTGGACCTGGTCTGAAGAAGTGGTTTGGACATACGGACATTTAGCTGGACTTGATATTGTCATTGATACTGAATAACTAATTTCCCTAATCATCGACCTTACTGTGCTGGGCATCCTTGGACCATAGGTTTGACTCGTAGCAGTTCTTTCACATTCAGGTTGCATGTTTGAATCGTCACATACCTTAGTGTGGAATTTGTTATGCATATGGCTGTGAGAGGCTTGTGTGTTTGAGCAGGAAAGCTATCCATTATCAGCAACACCCAGTAACAACTAGGTATGACTGTCATCAATCAATGGGTTGACTTATACAAGTGGTTCCAACCCACCAATCTGATTGGTTCAGAGCTTTTCTTAGAAAATCACAACTCATAAATCTTGTCAGTCACACTAAGTTAGCCAACGTCATCTGAGTTCATGAGTGGCAGGTCACTAATGCCTCGAACTGTATGACCACTCAATGTCTTCCGTAACCATACAAATATAGACATCCCCTCTGACTGGGATGACTTTGTCTCCACAAACACACGTCCTCCAGTCTCCCCCAGCACTCACAACTGTCTCTCAGTAAGGGGGCGTGTCACGCAGGTTTAGAACAAGATACCCCGAGGGATTGAATTTAAATACATGGCATGTTCCAGCACAGCACAGGGATTGTGAATGATCTGCTGTAGTTCTCCCTGCGATTGAAGAGAAAGACTTGCGCAGACATCAATCTGCAAAGAGCTCAGCTTTGAGCAAGTCACTGACGCCGGAACACAGAGAAGGAACGATGTGATTTTAGAAGTGGACTGATCACTAAAGGCTGGCATGTTATCTTACTAAAGAAAGAGTTATTTAGCACAACCGTTTGGATGTAGACCTACTTACCCAGGAAGGGACTGGAAGTTGGGCTTGTGAAAACCTGCATCTATGAACACAATTATTTTCATAACGTGATCCTCAATAAACCCAACCTGGCATACGGACTTCCACCAGTAAACAAGAGGAATCTCGGAAGTAGAGAACCGAAGCTCCATCCGATTTTCCACTGATAGCGACTTCACCAGTTTACCTTCAAGATGATTCACAGCCTGAAGAGAAAGTTCCGGTCTAAGAGTCGTCTGAACAGTGCTTCCAGCAGTACTGCAGGATCTGTCAGCGACTTGGAGGATCGCGTGGTCATGCTCTGTGACGACATATCTCCAGAGAGCTCTGTCGACTCACTTCGGGGGTCCCAGACCCTAGGGGTCTACTCCAGGCATGGGTCCCAGAGTGGAGGTGTTTACTCCAGGCATGGGTCCCAGAGTGGAGGTGTCTACTCCAGCTATGAGACCCAGAGTGGAGGTGTCTACTCCAGACATGAGACCCAGAGTGGAGGTGTCTACTCCAGACATGAGACCCAGAGTGGAGGTGTCTCCTCCAGACATGAGACCCAGAGTGGAGGGGTCTACCCCAGACATGAGACCCAGAGTGGAGGTGTCTACCCCAGGCATGAGACCCAGAGTGGAGGGGTCTACTCCAGCTATGAGACCCAGAGTGGAGGTGTCTACTCCAGACATGAGACCCAGAGTGGAGGTGTCTACTCCAGACATGAGACCCAGAGTGGAGGTGTCTCCTCCAGCTATGAGACCCAGAGTGGAGGGGTCTACTCCAGGCATGAGACCCAGAGTGGAGAGCAGAAATATGTAGACCACCCAGGCATGGACAGGCTCCTCTCCAAACAGGCGGGCTGTGTGGCGAGGGAACTTCCCAGAGGACAGTGCTATGTGCAGACAGTCATGCAAGTATACGGAGGAACTTGACATGTTAGGGGTCGGGGTAGGGACTTGAAAGTTTGTGCTGAAAATTATCAGATAAACCTTTTCTTCTTTCGAATTGTAGGAATTTTACCATCTTTTATGTCTTCACATGAGTGCAATACATTTTCTACAGGATATATTTTCTACTTTCTTTATAACTGAATGTGTTTTATGTCTTTTTGTTTAAATCTTGATTGTACTGAGCCTCATCCCCTCATATCTGGCATTCCCATAACTCAGATCTTGTAAATGCATACCATGTGACTGCAATTTCTTTCTTGGCAGTATGCAGACACAGTCTGTCTCCTAGAGTATTAAATTATAATTCTTACAATGTTACAGCCTGCCCTGTAAGAATTCAAAGAATTCATAGTAAAAAATGAATCCATCAATCAGTCCCTGCCTCCAGCTCGGAGCTTCTGGATCACCAAGGTGAACTGAAGATGATGCCTCGGAATGTAGAAGCAGTAAAAAGTTATCCACCTTCAAACAGTTGTAAAATAGTTTCTGTTCTGTTGGTTGAAAGCACAATAATGATGATCTGGACTCTGCTTCTCTCCTTCTCCAGGACTCTCTAACCCCTCTGCTTCTCTCCTTCTCCAGGCCCCATCTGGTAGACATGAGCCAGGTGTACCGACAGAGCAGCCAGGAGAACCTGGAGCAGGCCTTCAGCGTGGCCGAGAGAGAGCTGGGAGTCACCCGCCTGCTCGACCCAGAGGGTGAGTCTGCTCTCCTGCCCACCGTCCTCACAGACACCCCCGTTACTGCTTCACGTTGCTGTGTCGTCTAACCTCTGTCCCTTGTGCTCCCCTGTGCTGCTGTGTCGTCTAACCTCTGTCCCTTGTGCTCCCTGTGCTGCTGTGTCGTCTGACCTCTGTCCCTTGTGCTCCCCGTGCTGTGTCGTCTAACCTCTGTCCCTTCTGCTCCCCGTGCTGTGTCGTCTAACCTCTGACCCTTGTGCTCCCCTGTGCTGCTGTGTCGTCTGACCTCTGTCCCTTGTGCTCCCCGTGCTGTGTAGATGTGGACGTCCTTCACCCAGACGAGAAGTCCATCATCACGTACGTGTCGTCGCTCTACGACGTCATGCCCCGGGTCCCCGACGTCCAGGATGGGGTGAAGGCCAACGTGAGTCCAGCTGCTTCTAATATCCTCAAATGACAAGCTCCTCAAACATCTGATGAACTGGACTCATGTGATACTTGTGTTGTGTCCCGTGTCTGCCGGTGTGTTCAGGAGTTGGAGCTGCGCTGGCAGGAGTATTACGAGCTGGTCACGCTGCTGCTGCAGTGGATCAGACATCACATCGTGGTGTTCGAGGAGAGGAGGTTCCCCACCAGCTACGAGGAGATAGACGTGAGTTTCTCCTCTCTAACAGGATGTGGAAGTGTGACGAACAGTTTAAACACGTTTTGACTGTTGTTACGGTGCATCTGATTCCTATGTTGCATAAACAAATAAACTTTTTACATCCTCAGGTTCTTTGGCGTCAGTTTCTGAAGTTTAAGGAGATGGAGCTACCTGCAAAAGAGGCGGACAAGAACCGCTCCAAACACATCTACAAGTCCTTTGAGGTTGGAACCAACATGTAACCCTAATCTCAGCATGTTGTACTGCACTACACCGACTCGCCAAACAGACGCTGCAACACGTGTGTGTGTGTGTGTGTGTGTGTCTGTGTGTGTGTGTGTGTGTGTGTGGTGTGTGTGTCTGTGTGTGTGTGTGTGTGTGTGTGTGTGTGTGTGTGTGTGTGTGTGTGTGTGTGTGTGTGTGTGTCTGTGTCTGTGTCTGTGTCTGTGTGTGTGTGTGTGGTGTGTGTGTGTGTGTGTGTGTGTGTGTGTGTGTGTGTGTGTGTGTGTGTGTGTGTGTGGTGTGTGTGTGTGTGTGTGTGTGTGTGTGTGTGTGGTGTGTGTGTGTGTGTGTGTGTGTGTGTGTGTGTGTGTGTGTGTGTGGTGTGTGTGTGTGTGTGTGTGTGTGTGTGTGTGTGTGTGGTGTGTGTGTGTGTGTGTGTGTGTGTGTGTGTGTGTGTGTGTGTGTGTGTGTTGTGTGTGTGTGTGTGTGTGTGTGTGTGTGCAGGGAGCCGTCCAGGCAGGACACGTCAAGGTTCCTCCCGGGTTCCACCCCTTCGACGTGGAGAAGGAGTGGGGGCGACTACACGTGGCCATACTGGAGAGAGAACGTCTGCTGAGGACAGAGTTTGAGAGGTAACTATCCCACGGGGGAAATCACTTCCTCCACTCTGGGATCTGTAGAGATTCCATGCACTGTGGCAGTCGATGCTTGGATAATGATTTATTGGTGAGTTCCGTAGGCAAACTGGGTTTATTAGGAGTCACTGCAGGACAAACGATGCAATATACGTCATCATGGACTGAAAGATTTAAGACCACAGGAGAGACTTTGCTGTGAAGGAGACTAAGTCAGCTTTGTGAGGAGAAAGCAAATAGATGTGGGCAAACCTTTCGAAAACATGATTATGATGATTACATGTTATTAAAGGACTTTTTCCACATATCATAAGAAAGTAGGGCAGAGGGGTTTGAAAGGAGTAACTGA
The DNA here is from genome assembly GCA_903064625.1 of Mallotus villosus. Classification (NCBI taxonomy): domain Eukaryota; kingdom Metazoa; phylum Chordata; class Actinopteri; order Osmeriformes; family Salangidae; genus Mallotus; species Mallotus villosus. The sequence continues at coordinate 172,259 of CAEFZP010003250.1, forward strand.
GCTGGTGCCCAGGCAGACTATTCTGAGAGCTGTGAGTCACAACAGTGAGCCACAGAACAACAGCAGCCTTGACTGCAGCTTCCCTGGAAGTCCTGAGATGAGTCAGAGGCTCCTACCGCATCCTGGTCTTGGCCAATCAAAGCACCGCATCCTGGTCTTGGCCAATCAAAGCACCGCACCCTCGTCTTGGCCAATCAAAGCACCGCATCCTGGTCTTGGCCAATCAAAGCACCGCATCCTGG
>CAEFZP010003250.1:177500-221999 GCA_903064625.1 Mallotus villosus
TTCCTCTCTCTCTCAAAATTGTTTTGGAAAGATTTTAAACATATTTTCTTTGTGTTTTTTTAAAGGTAGATTTTTTTTTACATTTCTCTCTCTCTCCTCTCCTCTCTCTCTCTCTCTCTCTCTCTCCCTCTCTCTCTCTCTCTCTCTCTCCCTCTCTCTCTCTCGCTCTCTCTCTCTCTCTCTCTCTCTCTCTCTCTCGCTCTCACCTCATCTTCACCTCTCCCTGTGTGTTGTGTCCCCCAGCTGACGGCCCTGTGTGTTGTGTCCCCCAGCTGACGGCTGTGTGTTGTTCTCCCCAGGCTGGACTCCAGTCTGCAGAAGATGCTGGTGTTGTGGCAGAGGCTGCATGTGGACTTGAAGTGCCTGATGTCGTGGCAGTACCTGATGAGAGACATTCAGCTCATGAACTCCTGGAGCATCACCATGGTAACTAAGGAAACATCCTCAGACACCACAGAGTCCAGGAGAAATAGCACTAAACGTTCACTCCTTAAATGTGTCTGAAAAGTTCATCACAAAGGTCAATCACACCCTGAGAATTCCTTCCTGCCTCTGCTCCCTCTCTGCCTCTGCTCCCTCTCTGCCTCTGCTCCCTCCTGCCTCTGCTCCTTCCTGCCTCTGCTCCCTCCTGCCTCTGCTCCTTCCTGCCTCTGCTCCCTCCTGCCTCTGCTCCTCTCTGCCTCTGCTCCCTCTCTGCCTCTGCTCCTCTCTGCCTCTGCTCCCTCCTGCCTCTGCTCCTCTCTGCCTCTGCTCCCTCTCTGCCTCTACTTCCTCTCTGCCTCTACTTCCTCTCTGCCTCTGCTCCCTCTCTGCCTCTGCTCCCTCTCTGCCTCTGCTCCCTCTCTGCCTCTACTCCCTCTCTGCCTCTGCACCCTCCTGCCTCTGCTCCCTCTCTGCCTCTGCTCCCTCTCTGCCTCTGCTCCCTCCTGCCTCTGCTCCCTCCTGCCTCTGCTCCCTCCTGCCTCTGCACCCTCCTGCCTCTGCTCCTCTCTGCCTCTGCTCCCTCTCTGCCTCTGCTCCCTCCTGCCTCGTCTCCTTCCTGCCTCTGCTCCCTCTCTGCCTCCGCTCCCTCTCTGCCTCCGCTCTCTCCTGCCTCTGCTCCTCTCTGCCTCTGCTCCCTCTCTGCCTCCGCTCCCTCTCTGCCTCTGCTCCCTCCTGCCTCTGCTCCTTCCTGCCTGCAGTTCAGGACCCTGAGGGTGGAGGAGTATAACCTGACGCTGAGGAACCTGCAGCTGCACTACCAGGACTTCCTCAGAGACAGTCAGGAGTCACAGCTGTTTGGGAAAGACGACCACAGTCAGGTGGAATCCAGTTACCACCAGGCCAACCAGCACTACCAAGGTCTGGTGCAGTCGGTTGAGCAAGGTGGGTCTGACAGGGTCGACATGGCGGTCGCTCTCATGCTGTTTAGTGTGTTTTGTTTGCGGTCTCGAATAGATTCTGAATTTATATTTGTTATCTTTGTAATACAAAACAAAAATCGGATTTCTGCCAAGATGTTTCTGTCCGGGACAATACAGCCCAGTGATACACCTCAAATAGTTTTGACCCCAAATGTATTTCCTTGTAACCCGTAGTAACACTTCCTGTTGTGCCCAGGTGATCAAGACGACTCTGTGTGTCGGAGCTACCTGATCCGGATCAAGGACCTGCACCTGAGGCTGGAGGGCTGTGAGACTCGGACTGTCACACGCCTGCGACAGGCCGCGCACAAGGAGCCTCTGAAAGACTGTGCCCTGAAGACCGTCGAGCAAAAGGTACTGCAGCCAAGAAGCTGCCTCCAACTGAGTAGGACTGTGTGCAACTGTTGAAGGGCGACGCTAAGTTATTAGATTAGGTTTCCTGTTTAGTTTCAGTCTATGCTTCTACTTGTTTTGGCAAGCGCTTATAGAAAACTCAAAAGCTCCAAAGACACAATATTACTTCTGGTCTGGAGCCATGCGTAAGTGCTCGGAGTGCTCGTACTCTGTGTAGTTCGAGATGTGTTTATCTATGACTTCTCATTGTGTCTGACAGAAAGTCCAGTCTGAACTGGAGGGTTTGATGAAGGACCTGAGCAGCGTGGCGGAGAAGACGGAGGAGGTTCTGTCCTCCCCTCAGCAGTCCAGCTCCTCCGTGGCCCTGCGCTCTGAACTCGACCTGACTCAGAAGAAGATGCAGCACGTGTACAGTCTGTCCTCCGTCTACATGGAGAAGTACGCCCCTGCCTGGGTCACACACCTCACTAGGAGGGAGGGTACAGCCTAGTGGTTAGAGCCCATGACTTCAGATCGAGAGGTTGCTGGTTCAAATCCCCGGATGTAGTGTTCTTTATGTTGTCTTTAATTAAAGCGTCCGCTGAATGATTACATTACACTAAACTAAAGAGTGCTATTAAATTCGATTACAACCTTAACGCTTTTATAACATCCCTGCTTTCAGACTGAAGACCGTTGATGTAGTACAACCATAACACTTTTATAACATCCCTGCTTTCAGACTGAAGACCGTTGATGTAGTGATTCGCAGCACTAAAGGAGCAGAGGACACGCTGAAGAAGTACGAAGCTCTGCTACGGGAAGTCAACAAGGTCCCCGCGGACGAGCAGGAAGTGGAGAAGTGTCAGACACAGCTAAAGGTTCACCCTCTTTTTAACTCGAGTAAAAAACTCCCTGGGTGTCGTCTAGGTCGTCGCATCACATCGTTCTTCTTCTCTCCGTCTCCCCCAGAGCATGCGCGCCGGGGCGGAGGGTGACCAGGCGGCGTTCGACCAGATCCAGGACGACCTGGAGAAGACGGCGGCCGTGACGGAGCGTCTGACCAGAGTCCACTACGAGCGTGACGCCGAGCTGGACCTCCAGCGCCTGCTGGTCTCAGGGCTGCTGGAGCGCTGGCAGGCCGTGTTCGCTCAGATCGACCTGAGGCACCACGAGCTGGAGGCGCTGGGACGACAGATGGTCTCCTACCGCAAGAACTACCAGGAGCTCATCCGCTGGATCGAAGACGCCAAGCGCAGGCAGGACAAGATCCAGGCTGGGCCCGTTGGGGACGGCAAGGTCCTCGCAGAACAGCTGGGTCAAGAAAAGGTCTTTTTTTTTCTCTATTCATTTTGTAGACAAATTCACCAGTTGTTAGTTAAAAGCCAGAGGGAGTTTTGTAAGTTTCATTATTGTGATTATTTTTACCTTCACAGAAACTCCTTGAGGAGATTGAAAAACACAAAGATAAGGTTGAAGACTGTCAGTCTTATGCAAAGGCATACATTGATGCAGTGAAGGTAGGTATCAAGATCCTCAAAGTGGGCGGGGCATATCAGTGTGTAATAAAAGCTGCCCTACCTGAATGTGTAGTGAGGTCCCTGTGTGTGTAGTGAGGCCCTGTGTGTAGTGAGGCCCTGTGTGTGTAGTGAGGCCCTGTGTGTGTAGTGAGGCCCTGTGTGTGTAGTGAGGCCCTGTGTGTGTAGTGAGGCCCTGTGTGTGTAGGGAGGCCCTGTGTGTGTAGTGAGGCCCTGTGTGTGTAGGGAGGCCCTGTGTGTGTAGGGAGGCCCTGTGTGTGTAGTGAGGCCCTGTGTGTGTAGTGAGGCCCTGTGTGTGTAGTGAGGCCCTGTGTGTGTAGTGAGGCCCTGTGTGTGTAGTGAGGCCCTGTGTGTGTAGTGAGGCCCTGTGTGTGTAGTGAGGCCCTGTGTGTGTAGTGAGGCCCTGTGTGTGTAGTGAGGCCCTGTGTGTGTGTCTCCACCAGGACTATGAGCTGCAGGTCGTGACCTACAGAGCTCTGGATGAACCACTGGCGTCTCCAATGAAGAAAACCAAAATGGAGTTTGCATCAGACAACATCATCCAAGAGGTACCTCCTAGCGTTTCAACGTTGTTTTAATAGGCTACATATTAAAGATTGTATTTCATAATTGAATACGTTTACAATGTTTACTCAATGTCTTTAATTTTGAAACGTGTGTTTCAGTATGTGACCCTGAGGACTCGGTACAGCGAGCTCCTGATCATCACCAGCCAGTACATCAAGTTCATCACAGACACACAGCGCCGCCTACAGGAGGACGAGGTAACTACACACAACAAACACAGGCAGGCCTACACTACCTGTAACAGCTGCTTAACTCTAAACTTAACACTTAACTTAACAACCACAACAAAAACACACTAATTCACTCAATATGAATGTATGAAGAATCATATGCATCTGGAAGAGAGTTCCCTCATTTGATGTTCCTGGGGTCGGTGGTGTTAGTAGACAGAGTCATGTGGAGTGTTTGGGCTCCAGCACGTCACACCTGAACACTACCTGTCCCTCCCTTCCGTCATACTGTGGTTCATAGGTGTGTAATGTAAGGTGTCTTACACTCACTAGTGACCCACATGTCTTCAGTCTGGAACCAGCATCAGTCTCACCATTCAATCACGTTTGTTTTCTAATTGCTCCCCTTTCCTGCACTATTATTTGTATTTTTCTCCTGTAGAACTCAGTTCCCTGCGCACCACTTGTCACTCTGTTGTCTTGGTGACTGGGATGACATCATCTGACTGACTACATCAGATTTCATTCTTACAAATTCCTTCTTTTTTTTCAAATGAAATTTAGCTTTCCCCCCTTTTTCTAACCTTGCATTTTATCTGCTTCTTTAAACCGCTTGCCAGTGCTTTGTCACGGTGAATATTAATCATGTTTGGGCGCTTAAAAGATGAATAACCCTCAAAGCACCAGGTATTTCAATCCCCCGCTCTACATGTATCTGTCAGCTCTATCACCTGGAGTCTCCATCCTGTGTTTCATTCACAACCACCAGTCACCTGACGTTATACCTGAAGAGACGTTTGCCGTTGGCATACTGTTTATGACCTCAAATTGGGCGTGAGGGTTTTTTGTCTCCTCAAGGACAGATAGTGTTGCTATGCAGATCTCCAGATTGATCATATCGTGTTGTATAGTGTTGGAGATCTCTAGATTGATATTCAGTCTATTTAAGTCAAAGACCAGATCGGAGTTAAACTATTTCGATCAAAAGTGACAGAGTTCCTACAAAACCAGAAGGAAGAACACCTCAACTGCATGATCCCATCCTAGACCCCAAATGATGTGTTGTGTTGTGCTGTAATGCTCATTCTGTGTACCATACATTAAGTGGATGTGACCAGATTATTTCAACAGCAAATAACCCATTATCTCTCTCTATCTCTCACTCTCTCTTAATATTTCTTCATAGTATAAAAGTAGCCTTAACTGTTCATGTATTTAAAAAGTATCTACATGTACTAATTCAAACTGAAACTTTTGATATGTTCTAACACTGTACATCTAACACATAACATTTGTATTCCCCTTTATATCTTGCTTCCACTAACAGAAAGCTACTGAACAACTAAAGGAAGAGGAGAGAAAAAAGATGGCGGTGATACAAGCTGAGTTAGAGAAACAAAAGCAGTTAGCTGAGGCGCATTCCAAAGCTGTCGCCAGGGCAGAGCAAGAAGCACAGGAGCTCAAGTTAAAAATGAAGGAGGAGGTGAGCAGGAGGGAAGTCGCGGCCGTGGACGCAGAGAAACAAAAGCAGAACGTACAGCAGGAGCTACACAAACTGAAGAACCTCTCGGAGCAGGAGATCAAGTCTAAGAGCCAGCAGGTGGACGAGGCGCTGTTCAGTCAGACGAGGATCGAGGAGGAGATCCTCACCATCAGGATGCAGCTGACGACCACCATGACGCAGAAGACGTCGGCCGAGTCCGAGCTGCAGCAGCTCCGAGAGCAGGCAGCCGAGGCCGACCGCCTCAGGAAGACCGCCCAGGAGGAGGCGGAGAGACTTCGCAGGCAGGTGAACGAAGAGACCCAGAAGAAGCGCGTGGCGGAGGAGGAGCTGAAACGCAAGTCCGAGAGCGAGAAGGAGGCCTCCAGGATCAAGCAGACGGCCCTGGACGACCTGCAGAAGTTCAAGATGCAAGCCGAGGAGGCCGAGCGACGCATGAAGCAGGCGGAGGTGGAGAAGCTACGGCAGATACAGGTCGTGGAGGAGGTGGCGCAGAAGAGCGCCGCCACGGAGCTGCAGAGCCAGCGCAACGAGGCGGCGACGCAGCTGGAGGCGTCGCTGAGGCAGGAACAGGGGACGGTGATCCAGCTGCAGGTGGAGGCGGAGCAGCTGAAGAAGAAACAAGACGAGGCCAACAAGGCCAGGGACGAAGCTCAGAGGGAACTGGAGAAGTGGAGGCAGAAAGCCAACGAGGCTCTTCGCCTGCGGCTCCAAGCGGAGGAAGACGCCCACAAAAAGAGCCAGACCCAAGAGGAGGCAGAGAGGCAGAAAGAGGCGGCTGAACGAGAGGCCATTAAACGGGCCAAAGCAGAGGAAGCCGCCCTCAAGCTGAAGGAGATGGCGGAGAAGGAACTGGAGAAGCAGAGGAGGTTTGCAGAGGGGATAGCCCAGCAGAAACTTTCTGCGGAGCAAGAGCTGATCCGCCTCCGAGCCGACTTGGAACACGCCGAGCAGCAGAGGGGTCTGTTGGACGAGGAACTCCAGCGTCTGAAACGCGAAGTGGAAGCAGCCATGAAACAAAGAAAACACCTGGAAGACGAACTGGCGAAGGTGAGAAAGGAAATGGACGTTCTTCTCCAGATCAAGATCAAAACTGAAAAGGAGGCCATGTCCAACACAGAAAAAAGCAAACATCTACTCGAATCTGAAGCTGCAAAAATGAGACAGCTTGCCGAGGAGGCGATCAGGCTACGATCAGAAGTGGAGGAAGCCAAGATACAGAGGCAGGCGGCTGAGGAAGAGGCCGCCAGACAACGAGCCGAAGCTGAGAAGGTTCTAAAGGAGAAGCTTGCCGCCATTAATGAAGCAACTCGCCTGAAAACAGAGGCCGAGATCGCTGTGAAGGAAAAAGAAGAGGAAAACGAACGACTCAAGAGGAGAGCAGAAGAAGAAGCGTATCAGAGGAAGGTGTTAGAGGACCAAGCTTCTCAGCACAAGCGAGACATCGAGGAGAAGATCAACCAGCTGAAGAAGTCTTCTGATTCTGAACTGGAAAGGCAAAAGAAAATGGTGGAGGAAACCCTTAATCAGAGGAGAGTGGTTGAAGAGGATATCCGAATCATCAAACTAAACTTTGAGAAAGCCTCAACAGGCAAGCAAGGTCTGGAGCTCGAACTGAGCAAGCTGAAAAACGTCGCAGACGTCACGCAGAAGAGCAAAGTCAAAGCTGAGGAGGAGGCGGAGAAACTGCGAAAGCTGGCTTTGGAGGAGGAGGCCAAGAGGAAAGAAGCCGAGGTGAAGCTGAAGAAGATGACGGCCGCAGAGCAAGAAGCCGCCCGGCAATGCAAGGCAGCCCAGAACGAGGTGGAGCGTCTCAAAAAGAAGGTCTCCGAGGCCAACCAGCAGAAAGAGGAGGCCGACAAGCAGGCGGAAAAGCAGATTGTTCTGGCCAAAGAGACGGCTCAGAAATGCAGCTCGGCAGAAAAGAACGTGCTCGACGTTCTCACCAAGCAGAAAGAAGACACTCTCGCTCAAGAGAAGCTCAAAAAGGAATTCGACGAGGCTAAGAAACTGGCTCAAGCCGCCGAGAAGGCCGCCGAGAAAGCAGAGAAAGAGGCTGCTTTACTGCGCCAGAAAGCAGAAGATGCTGAAAAGCAAAAGCAGGCTGCGGAGGCTGAAGCCGCCAAACAGTCCAAAGCACAGCAGGACGCTGAGAGACTGAGGAGAGAGGCCGAGCAGGAGGCCTCCAGCAGAGCCAAGGCAGAGGCAGAAGCTCTGGCGCAGAAGAAACATGCGGATAAGGAGATGGCCAAGTACAAAAAACTAGCTGAACAAACCGTCAAGCAGAAGTCGCAGGTCGAGAAGGAGCTGTCTAAGGTGAAACTGCAACTGGACGAGACCGACAAGCAGAAATGTGTTCTGGACGAGGAGCTGCAGAGGCTGAAAAGTGAAGTCGGTGATGCGGTCAAACAGAGAGGCCAGGTGGAGGAAGAGTTACGCAAAGTCAAGATTCAGATGGAGGACCTGCTCAAACTGAAGCTGAGAATGGAGGAGGAGAACAAGCAGCTCTTACGAAAAGATAAAGACAGCACTCAGAAGTTGCTGGCGGAGGAAGCGGAGAACATGAGGAAACTGGCAGAAGAGGCAGCCAGGCTCAGCATCGAGGCTCAGGAGGCAGCAAGGCAGAGGCAGACTGCAGAGGCAGACCTCGCCCACCAGAGGGTGCTAGCGGACAAAATGCTCAAGGAAAAAAAGCAGGCCATCCAAGAGGCAAGTAAACTGAAATCTGAGGCGGAGGAGCTTCAGAAACAGAAGGAACAGGCCCAGGAGAAGGCCCAGAAACTACTAGAAGACAAGCAGCAAATGCAACAGCGTCTTAAGAAGGAGACTGAGGTCTTCCAGAAATCATTAGAGGCCGAGCGCAAGAGGCAGCTTGAAGTTTCTGCAGAAGCTGATAAACTGAAGCTGAGGGTGTCTCAGCTCAGTGACGCCCAGTCGAAAGCAGAGGAGGAGGCTAAGAAATTCAAGAAACAGGCAGACGACATTAGGGCTAAATTAGAAGAGACAGAGCATCAAACTGTAGATAAGGTCGTTGTTGAGAAACTGGAGGTTCAGAGGCTGCAGAGTACCAAGGAGGCTGATGAGCTCCGTAAAACCATCAGTGACCTCCAGAAGGAAAAGGAGAGGCTGAAAAAAGAGGCTGAAGACTTACAGAATAAGTCCAAAGAGGTATTGTCAAATGGGATTGAATATTGTGAAATAATGAGTCAGTTATTAATATAATAACTTTCCCCCAAATACTAACAAGTAAACTAGATAACTATTCATGTAAATTGCAGAGACTGAGAGTAACATATGTCCAGCAATTCATCATGAATGTCATATCACAAATGCTGTTCAGAAATACCTTGATAAACCATTCATATTCCATATATTCATATTATTTCATATTATTTCTAATTTGATTGTAACTAGAAATGGTGTTCTGTACTAATGCTCTCTCTCTTCTTTAAATAGATGGCCAACGCCCATCAGGAGCAAATTAAGAAGGAAAAGGCCGTTCTTCAACAGTCTTTCTTCACAGAGAAAGAAACGTTACTAAAAACAGAGAAGCTCATTGAGAGTGAGAAAAGAAAGCTTGAAAAAGAGTTTGAGGATGAAGTCAAGAAAGCGAAAACTCTCAAAGAAAATCAAGATCGTCAAATAAAACTGATGGAAGAAGAGAAAAATAAACTCAAGGCAAACATGGACGCTGTCGTGAAGAAGCAACAAAATGCTGAGCAAGAGATGCTGATCAAGCAGAAAGAAATGGAAGAATTTCAGAAGAAAAAGCTTGAACAAGAAAAGCTACTGGCTGAAGAAAATCAAAATCTGAGAGACAAGCTGCAGAAACTCGAGGTTGCTCAAAAACCAAGCTCATCCGACGTGAAAGAAATTGAAATTCAAACAGATGTGGTCCCCGAAGATCCATGCAATGCAGTGAAAGTGGAAACTACAAAGAAAGTTTTAAACGGTTCTGTGGAAACAGATAGCAAGAGAGAATCACCTCTGGCATTTGATGGGATCAGGGAAAAGGTTCCAGCAAACAGACTCCACGAAATCGGTATCCTGACTAAGAAGGAATTCGAAAAACTGAAACAGGGAAAAGCCAAAGTCCAAGACCTGAGCAAAACTGAGAAAGTTAAAACGTGTCTAAAGGGACAGAACTGTGTTGGAGGGGTCTTGACTCCATCAAAGCAAAAAATGTCTGTTTACCAGGCCTTGAAAGAGAAGAAGATTACTCCAAGCACTGCTGTCATGCTCCTGGAAGCTCAGGCTGCCTCGGGGCACATCATCGACCCAGTGACAAACAGATCACTCTCAGTGGACCAAGCTGTGAAGGAAGAAATAATAGGACCAGAACTTCACAACAAAATCCTTTCAGCAGAGAAGGCTGTCACAGGCTACAAAGACCCTTACACTGGAGCCAGAATCTCAATCTTTGAAGCGATGAAAAAGGGTCTAATTGAGAAAGACCAGGCCATTAGATTTCTAGATGTTCAGATTGCAACAGGTGGAATCATCGATCCTGTCAACAGCCATCGTGTTCCCCTCCAGACAGCCTACAAGCAAGGCCAATACGACGCAGACATGAATAAGAAACTCACAGAAGCTTCTGATGAATCTAAACTGTTCATTGACCCTAGCTCTCAGGAGGCTGTCACCTACAAGCAGCTGTTGGAAAGATGCGTCCCGGATTCAGAAACAGGATTGCTGCTGTTGCCGATCACAGATAAAGCTGCTGAAAGTGAGGTCCCTCGCACAGATGAAGAGGCTAAAGATGCGCTCAGCAAATCAAACATTACTGTACCTTTTGGACGATTCAAAGGGAAGACTGTGACTATTTGGGAAATTATCAACTCTGAGTATTTCACAGAAGAGCAGAGAAGGGACTTGATATCTCAGTACAAAACTGGGAAAATAACAGTGGAGAAAATCATAAAAATTGTAATTACGGTCGCAGAAGATAAAGAGAAAAATAAAAAAAGTGGCCTAGATGGTCTCAGGACCTCGGTCCTTGCCTCTGAACTTCTGGATTCTAAAATAATCAACAAAGGCCTATTCAATAAGCTACAAAATGGCAAAATAACAATGAAAGAAATCTCAGAAATGGACGCTGTCAAGAAAGCTTTGAGGGGAACGCACAGCATCGCTGGAGTGATCAACGAGTCTACAAAAGAGAAAATGTCATTCTATCAAGCTATGAAAAAAGAGATGATCTCACCAGAGGTTACACTGAATCTTCTTGAGGCACAAGCAGGTACTGGATTTATTATTGACCCTGTTAAAAATGAGAAGTCTACTGTGGATGAGGCTGTTAAATCAGGCTTGGTCGGCCCAGAACTGCATGAAAAACTTCTGTCTGCGGAGAGGGCTGTCCAGGGGTACAAGGATCCCTATAGTGGGAACACTGTCTCTCTTTTTGAGGCGATGAACAAAGACCTCATAAAGAAAGATCATGGAGTCCGTCTGCTTGAAGCTCAGCTGGCTACCGGGGGAATTATTGATCCTGTCAAAAGTTATCACATGCCACACGACGTTGCTTGCAAACGAGGCTATTTCAGCGAGGAGATGAATAACGTGTTGAGCAAGGACAGTGATGACACCAAAGTGTTCTATGATCCTGAGTCCCGCGGGTATTCCTCCTACGCACAGCTTCTGAAAAGGTGCGTCGCTGATAAAGACTCTGGCCTCCCACTGCTTCCTCTCTCTGAAAAAGCCATTAAATCAAGTCAGGAAGAAAGCCACAAGATATCTGACACCCAAGCCAAAGAGGCCCTGACTCACGCGACTCTGGAGTTACAGTACGGACCTTTCAAAGGAAGAAGAGTCACCATTTGGGAAATCATTCACTCTCAGTACATCACAGAGGAGAAAAGAATTGAGCTCATTCAGCTGTACAGAACTGGATTCATGACCATTGAGAAAATGATGAAAATCGTTGTCACGATGATTGAAGACAAGGACACCAACAAACAAGAAGAATTGTCTCTTGAAGGTCTCAGAGCACCTGTCACCATCTCTGCTTTGCTTGAGTGCAACATCATTAATAAATCCACCTTTGATCAACTCAAACAAGGGAAAAAGAAACCCAAAGACATCAGTGACATGGATTCAGTCAAGAAATACCTACAAGGCACTGACGGCATCGCAGGGATTTATATGGAAGATTCAAAAGACAAATTAAGCATTTATCAAGCAATGAAAACGAATTTGCTGAGTCAAAACGCAGGAGTTGCATTACTCGAAGCACAAGCTGCCACTGGCTTCATAATTGATCCCGTCAAAAACCAGAAGTACACTGTCGACGACGCTGTCAAGATTGGAGTCGTCGGTCCTGAACTTCATGAAAAGCTTCTCTCAGCTGAGAAGGCAGTGACAGGTTATAAAGACCCTTACACAGGAAACACAATATCTTTATTCCAAGCCATGAATAAGGAGCTTGTGCCACGAGAACACGCTCTCCCCCTTTTAGAGGCCCAAGTCGCCACTGGAGGAGTTGTAGATCCAGTTAGTAGCCACAGAGTCCCTGTTGATGTGGCTTACCAACGAGGCTATTTAACTAAACAAACTGCCAAAGCCTTCAGTGACCCCTCAGGAGATGTCAAAGGCTTCTCTGATCCCAACACAAACACAAGTTCCACATACAAACAACTGCAGGCGAAATGCATCAGGGACCCTGACACTGGTCTGTGCTTCCTGCCCGTATCAAAGGTCGACGTTCCTTCTGAGAAAACGTCCTACGTGTACACAGAAGAACAGGTACTGACAGAATTATCCAGCACTCAGGTAGATATACCCCACGAGAGTTTCGCAGGCAGGATTATGACTTTGGCGGACATCATGAAGTCTAATTTGCTTCCAGAAGAAGAAAAGCAAAGACTGATGGAACAGTATCGCTCTGGGCAGATTACAAAAGACAGAATGATCATCATTATCATAGAAATGATTGTAGAACGAGAAACTATTAAGACGGAACAGACCATGTCCTGTGATGTAATCAGAAGGAGAGTTACCATTGAGGACCTTTACAGTTCTAGAATCATTGACCTTCAAACGTATAACCTGTTGAAGCAAGAAAAGGTCACCATTCGTGAGGTGATGGAAATGCCTTCAGTGAAGCAGTATCTCTTTGGTACTGGATGTATTGCCGGAATTTTGTCAGATTCCCCGCCCAAGATCAGCATTTACCAGGCCATGCAGAAAGGGCTCATCAAGCCAGATATAGCTATCAGTCTCCTTGAGGCCCAAGCAGCAACTGGATTCATCCTGGACCCAGTAAAGGATCAAATGTTGACGGTGGATGAGGCTGTACGCAAAGGGCTGGTTGGCCCCGAGCTCCATGATAAACTTCTTTCAGCTGAGAGGGCAGTCACTGGCTACAAGGATCCTTACAGTGGAAAAGTGATTTCAGTCTTCCAAGCAATGAAGAAAGAGCTCATTCCTGAGGACTACGCCCTGAGGCTACTGGAAGCCCAGGTGGCCACTGGAGGTATCATGGACCCAGAATACTACTTCCATCTTCCCACGGATGTTGCCACCCAACGTGGTTATATCAACAAAGAAACACATGACAGACTAATGCACTCTACTGGGGATGTGCAACTTTACACTGAACCAACCACAGATGAGAAAACCACCTATGCCCAGCTACTGAAGAGATGCAAAGCCGATAAAGAGAGCGGCTTGCTGTTGCTATCGCTGGCCGACAGAAAGCTGCTTTTTAAGGGACTCAGAAAACAGATCACCCTAGAGGAGCTCCTGTGCTCTCAGATTATCAGCCAGAAGACGTATAACGACCTCATAGAGGGACTTATCACAGTGGAGGAGGTCAGCAGAGAAGTAAAGAAGTACCTTGAAGGCACAAGCTGCATTGCTGGGGTGTATGTAGAATCGAGCAAAGAATATCTGTCCATATATCAAGCAATGAAAAAGAACATGATAAGACCGGGAACTGCGTTTGAACTTCTTGAGGCCCAGGCCGCAACAGGATATGTCATCGACCCGATAAAGAACTTGAAGCTTAATGTTAGCGAAGCAGTTAAGATGGGCATTGTGGGTCCAGAGTTCAAAGATAAGCTTAACTCTGCAGAACGTGCCGTGACTGGCTACAAGGACCCCTACTCTGGCAAGATCATCTCTCTTTTTCAGGCGATGAAAAAGGGACTCATTCTAAAAGACCATGGCATCCGTCTGTTGGAAGCCCAAATTGCCACCGGCGGCATCATTGATCCGGAGGAGAGCCATCGCTTGCCCGTTGAGATGGCCTACAAACGCGGCCTATTCGACAAGGAGATGAACGAGATCCTCACCGACCCTTCTGACGACACTAAAGGTTTCTTTGACCCCAACACTGAGGAGAACCTCACGTACCTGCAGCTGATGGAGCGCTGCATGATTCACCCAGAAACTGGACTGGCACTTCTACTGATGAAGGAGAAGAAACGGGAGAAGAAGACTTCCTCCAAGTCGTCTGTGCGTAAACGTAGAGTGGTTATCGTGGATCCTGAGACAGGCAAGGAGATGTCTGTGTACGAGGCGTATCGCAAAGGGCTCATCGATCACCAGACCTACCTCGAGCTTGCAGAGCAGGAATGCGAGTGGGAAGAGATTACCATATCCTCATCGGACGGCGTGGTGAAGTCCATGATCATTGACAGAAGGTCTGGCCGACAGTATGACATTGATGAGACCATCGCAAAGGGCCTCATCGATCAGTCTGCTTTGGATCAATACCGCGCAGGCACTCTGTCCATCTCAGAGTTTGCAGACATGCTCTCTGGGAACACGAGTGGCAGCAGGTCGCGGACCTCCTCTTTCGGATCGACCACCTCCCATCAGAGCCCAGTCCCTTCCATCAAAACCCCGGCAACCACGTGGAACGACCCGACCGAAGAGACCGGGCCTGTGGCTGGGATCCTGGACACAGACACCCTGGAGAAGGTGTCTATCACGGAGGCCATGCACCGAAACCTTGTGGACAACATCACAGGTCAGAGGTTACTGGAGGCCCAGGCGTGCACTGGAGGCATCATTGATCCCAACACAGGGGAGAAGTTCACGGTGGCGGATGCAGTGAACAAAGGCCTGGTGGACAAGATTATGGTCGACCGGATCAGCCTCGCCCAGAAGGCCTTCAATGGATTTGAGGATCCCAGAACTAAAAGCAAAATGTCCGCCGCCCAGGCGCTGAAGAAGGGCTGGCTGTACTACGAAGCTGGACAGAGATTCCTGGAAGTCCAATATCTCACAGGAGGCTTGATTGAGCCCGAGATGTCCACAAGAGTTCCACTGGACGAGGCTATCAAGCAGGGTACCTTAGACGCACGGACGGCACAAAAGCTACGAGATGTCAGCGGATACTCCAAATACCTCACCTGCCCCAAAACCAAGCTCAAGATCTCCTACAAGGACGCCATGGACAGGAGCATGATGGAGGAGGGGTCTTCTCTACGCCTGCTCGAAGCCTCATCTCAGTCCAGTAAAGGCCTGTACAGCCCCTACAGTGTCAGTGGTTCAAGCTCAGCCGCCGGTTCCCGGTCTGGATCGAGAAGTGGCTCCAGGCGGGGGAGCTTTGATGCCTCGAGTTCTGGATTTTCCACAACGTTCCAGTCCTCCTCCTCCTACAGCTCGCCTAGTTACACCCGGCGGTACTAGGTGTGGAGGGAGCCCTGGCGAGCTAGCACGGATACTAGCTGCATTATTAGTATTAGGCAGTCGCTGCCGTTTTGAAGATGGATATTTAACACAGTATAACCACAGAGGTGCCAAGCCATCCATAGAAGAAAAACGTTTTTCTTTTTTTTTCTTCTGCATGTGATTGTTTTGGAGCTTTGCAGTTAATTATTCAACCTGGTTTCTATAATAATATATAATTTGTATGTTATTTTCTGTTGTTTTGTTTTAAATTGTGTAGTCTAAGGTCATTTTTTAATTCACTATCCTTTATAGAATACTTGTATTCAAGCTGTCTTTTAAGTAATTCAACTTATATATTGTTGACAACATTTTAAATGGAAAATATTTTCTATTTTCAAGTCTACTGTTACTTGTAACATAGACTGTTGGAGTTATCCGTCAAGATTTTGAGATATTGTGTGTGTTTTGTTATATTTCAGCACAGAAAGAATTACGTGAGATTAAGTTTTTCTATGATAAATGAAATTGGATATGAAAGTGGTTAAATAGATACCCTTGTATGTGTATATTTAGTAGAAGAAAGTAATTTCTAAACTTCAGGAAAGAGAGCTTCTAATCACAAGACACCTGTCTGTTGTAATGGGTCAAATATTAGCATTGTGAGCTTCAAGAATGTAAATCAGCAGCTTTAAAATAAACATATTAGAGTGACTAAGTCAAAGTGATGCTCATCGTAAGGGGACAATATGTCACATGTTGAAGAGTAAGCAGGCGAACATCAAATTACCTGAGATTCTCCCCGCCTGTCTCATCTCAAAACGCAAGATTACAACGAAGATTACATCATCCTGTTGACTATCTGGACACGAGTGTAAGTTTTATTACATCTGACCTTTTTGTGTTAAATATTTTCCTCCATGAATTTGAATCTTCACTATTTGTCTTGGACCCAACTACATATAATTGTTTTTCCTGTACTCATTATTTCATGCCTGAAATCTTACCAATTTAAAATGTTCTGCAACATTTCATATTTAGGTTAAGTAGTTCATTTGACCGTAATGCTGAGTGTTGCCAAATCTTCTTTTCACCTTATTAATTAACTGTTTTATGGTTTTTGTTTTTCAGATCCAATCTTCTCAACTGCTGTTTTGATATGTTCATTTACTTCTGTGTCAGGACCATTCAAGACTACCCACACTTCACTAAACTAGTTCACAAACAATCAGAAGACAATCTTGACTCAAATCACTCACTAAATATGGATAACATTACACTCAAGTTCTGCTTGCTGATGTACGTTAGTCCTGAACACCACATTAAGTCTTTTTACACTGTTCTTTTAACATTGTTTTACAAGTGCCTGTATAGTCGGTGTATCAATGACATGCTAAAACATTTAGGTGGTACAGTTGTTGTTGTTGTTGTATAAATTGATTGATTCTTCACTGAAAAGTACATTCTGCTCTTAGCTCTGCAGGATCACTGCATCATAGGATCCATTCAATAGTCATGTTAGCATTCAATAGCATAGTTAGCATAACTTAGTTGATGTATTACACATTGTCACTTCCTGCATCCAGATCATTTCAGGGCTCAGTTTTCTTTGTAAAACATTATTTGATCAATGTCCATGTTTTCATATGATATTTTTGCTTTGCATGTTTACTCATTTGGTTGAAAGGATGCTATAAAAATGGTGACCAGTTACTTCATTGGTGTCTTTGTCTTTGTCATTTTAAAGTAGTTTGAAGGATATGGAGCATTAAGCATTCTTAATAATGTGGAATTTGTACAAACAAGTGACAAGAACACAAGGTGTTAAAATACGAGACATGATCTTTCACTCACTCCTAATTCCCATTCACAGACACACCTTCTATACATGCAGTTCCACCTTTTTTTACCACTTCAGTGGTAAACAGTTCACTTCAGGTAAACACTTAAATGGATTATCTGTCATTAAAAGGTGGATCATGCCAGGTGCTTAAGCCCGGAGTGCAGCGAGAGAAGCGTGTGTCGTAGACAGGAGCCAGCACAACAGGACTAGACACGCCAAACTGTGGGAAACCGCAATTACTTCCAAATAAATCAGATCTAGATTACTTTGTACACATGTAAGTCAAGTTAAGACTCCCTGCTCTAATGTAGACATCCGAAAGTAGTTTGATGAAGAAAGTGTTTTATCCGTCTCTTCATAAACGGAGTGACTAAATTCAGTTGAGTTATGGGTTTTTGAAGTATGATCTATCTGCAGCTTGGGAGAGAAAACCAGAACTCCGACAATAAATGACACCACCAGGCTTAGGTGTCAATCACGTCTCTCCCAGCTCTGAAGGCCGGAGGACCATCTTTTATAGGGTACAAGAATGTAAACATAGATTGTGACAGTCAGCCAGTAATGACGTTACAACAGTCTCAGAGAAAGAGATTCACTGATCCCAACACATGACAACTCTCACACTAGAGTTCATTGGTGGAGCTCTCCTTGTATGACAAGGAACGTTTAGCCAGTACTTTCTTCTGACCCCGAACATCTATTAACCCTGACACATAGACACAATCTACTCTTATTAATAGCAAGCTTGCATGAGAACATACTAACTAGTATCCAATGACTAGTGCTATTGATTAGTGAATAATGTAAGCACACAAGAAATCCCAATTTATTCCACAGTTAGTTCCAACACTTGAATTGTATCAACATTGTAACAATGTTGTAAAATTGTAACATTTGTAACATAGTTTTTTATTGCTAATGTGTTGATTGCTGATTACACTTTTATTTCCTCTCCCCCATCAATCTAAGCCTAATACTTATAATAAAAAAAATAAACACCAACTGACCTCACCAGATCAACACAATATAATAAGTACCTAGGTACATTAATTACAAGGCATGTAGCTGGGTGTAATGAGAGCTACACGGGTTGAACACAAGAGCAGAGGTTACTCAGAGTAGTCAGGGACGGCAGTTACACAGGCTAACAGGGCAGGACAGGAAAACGTTGGTCGAGGTGCACGCGATGGTCCGTATTCACAGGCAGACTGGGCAACACAGGTGATCCTAAGACATGGAACGCTCGGACTGAACTACAAAAGAACAAGACTTCACACAGGATAAAACACAAACAGGGACTTGATACTAAATCAATAAACGAGACACAGGTGCTGCCAATTCCCCCTAATACTCCTGAGATGCTGAGAACAGCAGGCAGACTGGTGTAAAAGAGAGAGGCGTGACACGATTAGGTCAGTTAGTCTTTAAGTACATATGTCTGGTTTCAAGTTCCATTAGCGGTTTCAACTTCGACGGTTTGTCTGAAATTTGATGTATTTTTCCGTTAGTGATGCATCAACTAGGTGAGTATATCACGCAGAGCTATCTAGACTGAGTTACCATAATATGTTAATTAGGGAGCTACAATGTACAATGTCTGTCGTCGAGGCTTTTAGCAGAGAGACACACACACACATAGAGAGACACACACAGAGACAGAGAGAGAGACACACACACACAGCGACACACACAGCGACACACACACACACACAGCGACACACACAGAGACACGCACCACCCTTAATTGTCCTGATGCTACCCATATAATCTAACAGAGTTTATGAGGATCTGAATGTACAAACAGTATAAACTGCTTCTGTCCATGTTCTCCAAACCGGGAGACCCAACCCAACAACTGAATCACTGCCTTTAAAGTACTGAATAAAGACTCTTCACACAGTATAAAACATGCTTTCAATTTGTCACCGTGAATTGATAGATGTATAGATTGTGTATGAATTGATAGATGAAAAAGGCATTTCATTTTTTCAAGTATCTTAAATGAACATAGTATGGAAAAAGTGACGTTTCCAAAGAAACTGTAGGTGACAAATAGATTGGTTTCGCAACTGATTTAGCAACAGAACGAATTGGGGCGTGTTAGTGGTTTGACAGCAACGTTAACAGGCACATGAATACACGTTGAGGGACACATCCATTGACACATCCTTTGACACATCCCAAGTCATCAGATTCTTCTTTGAACTGAAAGAATAAGCAAAGACCCTGCAGCTGTTTATCACAAACGCTTTATTACTTTTTGAACCACAAGCATGAAAATGAAAGGATTAGTTTCTTTCAGTTTTAGCTGGGTTTCGGTTATGCTCCAGTTCACTCAGCCCTGTCAGGTTTGGTGCCAACACCGCTGAAATGAGTCAACAAGCATTACCAAAGAAATTGGCGTTCTAAAGGATCCTATTGATGAAGTAACTTTTCCATGCTTTTATATTTCATATGCTTGGTATATGTGAAGAGGTTTTAGTAGGATTTACTGAACCTATCACCTTTTATCGGTAGGCTCATGTTATATTATCATTTCACAGCCACATTATTATTTGGTAGTAATACTACTACTAATAATAATTTTCAGTTTAAGTAACTGGTACATAGTCCCATACAGTAATCAATAATCCATGAACACAAACTGCTCTCCTCTCCACTCAAAACTGGCCTTTTATGATTAGTTTTCTAATTTTCCATCTAGGGATTAAGGATTACGTGAAATCATAATTCATCACTTGTCTTTCACTAATACTAGTGCAAAACTGTACACAGTAAGACACAAAAGTCACTGTATGTCATGTGATGGTGTGAGATGTCATGTTCCTGCTCCTAATTAGAGTTTATCTGTGAATGCCTCGAGGTATTCTAGTGAAATCTTCACCTTTGTGCTTTAACAGCATGTCGCTTGCGCTGGAAGGTTCCACGCCCTTTCCCCAGCCTTCCAAAATACCAGTCAGGGGAAACATGGGGGCGGTGAAACGATGAAGATACCGAGTTCAAATCAGACAAGTTACACAGTGTCTATGCCAGGTTGTGTGTGCAACATCTTGTCTGCGTAAGTGCGTTTGTGATGACAAGGTGAGAACTACTTGAGATCATGTAAAGGCTTAAGTACGAGCTCAGCTGCTCTTAAACCTCATACCTGCTCCAGCCCTGTGGGTTCAGGTTTTTAGAATCACTCAACCGAATCCGCCTTACAATTCCCTCTTAAGAGTCTATTGTGGTTGATCGCCAGTTTACATTGACAGTCAGTTTCAGGAAATTCTTCTGAACTTGTAGGTCATGTCAGTTAGGCAATAATCTGCCTCAAGAATGTTGTTACACAAATACAATGCTCTCCTATCTGGGAGTATAGAGATCCTCTCCTACTAGGGATGAGGGATTCTATTGTCACAACTCAGACATTCCTAAGATAGGAATCTACAAAGATGGCATGTTGAATATGCTACTGATCACCACACCAGGTTATAGATTTAAAAGTATAGATTTTGCTTTGTTATACCATATGCTATTGCACCGTGCAATGCGTTGCCCCTAACAATAAACTGGAAGCCCAGTTGCAGATATGAACACACAAGAAAATGCAGGGAATTTTTCCGGAATGAATTCTGGCGGCTGGCCAATGAAGTCAAAGCAGGTCTTTCCTGAAAGAGGGTGTGTCTGTTCCCGGTGTGTCTGTATAAGAGCCCGAGGAAACTAACTTTTACTCAGACAAGAAGACAGAGATCACGACTGCCTTACAAAAGACAGACACTACAACTCTTATTGACAGACACTCTAGAACTCTTATTGACAGACACTAGACTTGCACACCAACTCAAGGTAAGAAACAGTTCTCTATATCTGTGAATACACTGCTTGTTTCTCTGTTTTGTCAATTAATGTTACGTTAAAACGTTGAAAAATGACCTTACTATACATGTAGCAATGTCAGTTATCCACAGTGTATTGATTTCAAAGTACTTACTTATTTGAGTTTTAAGAGGCAAGATGTGAATCTCAACTCAGACCTGTGCAGTCATTAATCATGTTTTAGACTGCAGATATTTGTGTTTCTATGATACAGTGAAGTAAACATACACAACCTTAGACTTCTTAATTTGAAAATATATATAAGTATATTTGATGGTTTACTTTCTATTCATAATAGTAAACAATATACAGGACTTTAGCACATTGCAGCTGTTACTGTAGTGACTGTAAATTGGAGAGGGAGGAACAGATAACTGTGTACACACTTAAATTACTTGACCTCCTTAGAAAGACAACGTATAGTGTGAAGGAAGCTGGTTTATAGAAGCTTTATCTGCACTGCCTTCAGTTAATAATTACTCCACGATGATCTGTAAACGAACACGTCTGTAAAACGTCCTGTTGAAGAAAAGTCACTTGTTGATATTTTTAAGGATTTAACTCTGGGTGATTTATATAGTCTTGAGCTTTTGTGTAATGCAGAATTAACGCTAGAGTATTTCTCCTATATCTGTTATGTTAGGAATAGAGTTAGTCATGGAACAGAGAAGAATAGAGTTAAAAATAAATTGTGTCACTTCCTTCAGACACTATTCAAGTCAGACACAGCCTGGGTCAAAGCTAGGAGAGAGGACCTAGCGTCAGGTAGGCAGACATTCTGACAGTTCATACATTTAAATGTAATCTTGTAACACAAATGTAAAACAGATACAAATGATTTCTTCTTGGCCGAGGTCATTTCTTAGTTGTTTGCTAACTTCCATACAATATAGTCAGCTTGTTAAAGTTGGGTAAAGCGGTTCATTGGTGTTGTTCATAGTTCATGAGACCAAAGGTATTATTGTTCAGGAGTCATGAGACCATTTTGAAAGCTTCAGAAAATGATTAGCTTATTATTTAGATTCATATTTATACATAAAATGATTTAAATACACAATAAAGTGGGCCAAGAATGTTAATTGAGAAGGTTTTATGAAAACTGAATAATTATGTTTTTATTAATGCAGTGGATGGTTTAATTCACTCATCTCAAAAATAAAATGTAGCCTCTTTTAATATTGCTTAACACTAGGGGAGTGTATTAACTGCAAACTGGCATTACATGAGCCGGAAAGAATTCTCTTGCACAACCGTTACCCAGATACAACCTGATCCCATTCAATAGAAGCATTCAAGTGCAGAGAAGGGCTTCAAATGGGAAAGCATTTCACCGACCTAGTACTTTATTTGCTAAATATATAATACTAGTTATAGTAAAATGTATAATAATTCTAGTAAAGTGGACGTTTCTAATTATGTTTTATTAAGAGGGGTTAAGGATATCTGTTACCTGCATAGCTGGAGTAGCAAGGCTATGTGTAACTGCACTGTCTGTTTGGTATTCAACTAGTCCAGATACTTTTTCAATTCTCAGTAAACATCCTGTATGTAGCTGGGTGTATCCTGTATCTTGTGAGAAAGCATGAATATTCAACCTTCATTGACTATATTACTGTGAGATGCTGTTTTGGGATTTTAATTGGTCTTGCTTGTGAGACTAAATATGTCTCACAGATTCACTATGTATTAAGTATGAATCCTTTTCTGGTCACTTTAACTAAAGATTTGCTACTCACCATTTATGAAGCATTATTAATATGTGTTAATGAAAAAATAATTACGCTGTCATCATTTTTTGGAAAGGCTGTGTTTTGAAAGGATGGTTATATTTGCAACACCTAGGAGGATTTATTCATGATAAATTATTTTTAATGAACTGACAAGCAAGGAATATATTCTCACATTTTGCATATTGTTTACGTTTAAACAGATTACATCAACTGCTGACATGGACAGGATGGAAGATGCACAGCGCCCTGGAGCAGTGGCTGGGATCTTTCTTGAGAGAACTAAAGAAAAGATATCAATATATCAAGCACTCAAGAAACGCCTTCTGAAGCCAGGAACAGCAATAGCCATCCTAGAAGCTCAAGCTGCCACTCATGGAATCATCGATCCAATCAACAACCGTAAACTATCCGTCAATGATGCTGTTAACGAGAAGTTAATTGGTCCTGAGTTGAGAGAGAAACTCCTGGTGGCAGAGAGAGCTATCAGTGGGTACACAGATCCATACACCAACCAAGCCATCTCTGTCTTCCAAGCCATACAAAAGGATGTTGTTCCAAAGGACTACGGATACAGGCTGCTACAGGCACAGATAAGCACCAACTCCCTGTTTGACCCTGTTAATAAAACACACATGACAGAGGAGTCAGCGATCGAGCAGGGCTACTTTGAAAGGGGCTTGTTGTTTGGCCAAATGGAAGAACTCAGTGTGTTCTATGACCCAGACTCCAAAGAAAATCTCAACTACTCACAATTAATGGCAAAGTGCATGGTGGCTCCTGACACTGGACTGCTGCTGCTCCCGATCTGCATTACCTTCAAGGGCCTGCGGAGGGCAGTGTCTTCAACCCAGCTACTGGCATCAAACATCATCAACAAAGAAACGTACGACGACTTGCAGAAGGGCAACACCACGACTCAGGATGTGATGCTCATGGAAACGGTCAAGGAGTACCTGGAAGGTAAAGGAAGTATCGCAGGCGTGGCCATGCTCTCGTCCAATCAGAGAATGAGCATCTATCAAGCCATGAAGAAGGGCATCATCATGCCTGGAACAGCACTGAACCTTCTGGAAGCACAGGCTGCCACTGGGTTTATCATCGATCCGGTTGAAAACAAGAAGTTCAGCGTGGATGAGGCCATCAAAAACAAAGTGATAGGACCAGAGTATCATGCGAAGCTGCTGTCTGCTGAACAGGCAGTGACAGGATACAAGGACCCATACTCAGGGGAGACCATATCACTGTTTCAAGCACTGTCCAAGGACCTCATTGTGAAGGACCATGGAATTCGCTTACTTGAAGCCCAGATTGCAACAGGAGGGATAATCGACCCTATCAACAGTCACAGGCTTCCGGTGGACATGGCCTATAAGCGAGGCTTGTTTGATGAAAACATGAACGCAATACTTCAAAATTCAGGAGATGACACCAAAGGTTTTTTTGATCCGAACACAAAGGAAAACCTGACCTACCTTCAACTAACAGAGCGTTGTGTCATTGACCCTGCCTCTGGTCTCTGCCTTCTCCCTCTGGTGGAAACATCCAAAGGGCTGAATTATAACTTCATTGACTATCAAAGTAAACTATCTCTCAAAGAAGTGAAGGTGAAAGTGACATGTGGAAAGTACATGGGCATGACCGTCTCTCTATGGGAGCTGCTGATGTCAGAATACTTTGAAGAGCATCAAAGGAAAGACATTATCCAGCAGTACAAACAGGGACATCTGACAATCCAGACTATCACTACGAAGGTCCTTGTGGTCATAGAGCACTCAGTAAACACAACCAAGGTCATCTTTGAAGGCATCCGGGAACCTGTGACAGCAGAGCAGCTAGTGGAGGCAGACATCATCAGTAAGAAGGACCTGGAGGACCTTACGAAGGGGAAGAAGACCGTGAAACAAGTCACAGATGATGAAAATGTGACCATGTATCTGAAAGGCAAAGACAGCATCGCTGGTGTTCTGCTTCCTGACTCTCAGATCATGACCATCTACCAAGCCAGACAGAAGGGCAAACTCATGCCAGGCACAGCATTGATCCTTCTAGAAGCCCAGGCAGCAACAGGATTCGTCATCGATCCCATCTGCAACAGAAGGCTCTCAGTAGATGAGGCTGTGAAGGCCAAAATTGTGGGACCTGACCTCCATGAAAAGCTGCGCTCAGCGGAAAGGGCAGTGACAGGCTACACAGATCCATACACTGGAAACAAGATATCTCTGTTCCAAGCCATGCAGAAAGACCTCATTTTAAAAGACCATGGAATCCGTCTTCTTGAGGCACAAATCGCCACTGGAGGAATCATCGACCCCATTAATAGCCATCGTATTCCAGTCCATGTAGCCTACAGCAAGGGATATTTTGATGAAGAAATGAATCAGATTCTTGCTGATCCCAGTGACGACACTAAAGGATTCTTTGACCCCAACACTCATGAGAACCTCACGTACCTGCAGCTGCTAGCGAGGTGCGTCACAGATCAGAGTACAGGCAAGTGTCTCTTGCCCCTCATTGGCAAAAGTAACAGATGCAACATACAGAATCACATCAAGGAAACACTGCAAGCCCAAACTCTCACCGTGAAGTTCGGCAGATTCAGCGGAAAGAATGCAACACTTTGGGATCTCATGAACTCTGAGTATCTAAGTGAGAACAAAAGGCAAAATTTGTTCAAGCAGTACAAGTCAAGGAAGATCACAGTCGAGCAAATCATTACCATCATCGTGGAAATGATTGAAAACAAGGAGATTGCACGTCAATCAAAGTTCAGTTTCACTGGACTCAGGGGAAATGTCTCAATTGCTGATCTTCAGAAGTTAGGAATTGTGGATGAAAAAACATACAATAGCCTGATAAAGGAAACTCTGACAAAGGCTGATGTGATGAAGATGGAAAATGTAATAAAATACTTGCAAGGAACAAGTTGTGTTGCAGGAGTAATTCTCCAGCCCAGCAATCAAAAACTGAGTATCTATGAGGCCATGAAAAGGGGTATTCTGACTCCTGGTACTGCCTTGTCTCTTCTGGAAGCCCAGGCGGCCACAGGCTACATCATCGACCCTCTGCAAAACCAGCACCTGACAGTGGAACAGGCCCTCAATAAGCAGGTGTTTGGCCCAGAATGGTATGAGAAGCTTTTATCTGCAGAGAAGGCAGTGACTGGTTACGTGGATCCGTACACTGGCAACAAGATATCCCTCTTCCAAGCGATGAAAAAAGACCTGATTCTAAAGCAGCATGGAATCCGTTTACTTGAGGCCCAGCTTGCCACAGGTGGCATCATTGACCCTGTGACATGCCTTCACTTACCCGTTGAAGTTGCATACAGAAAAGGATATTTTGATGCAGAGCTTAATATGATTCTGGCAGATACATGTGATGACACCAAGGGCTTTTTTTACCCAGTGACCCAAGAAAACCTGACGTACATGGACATGTTGGGGCGATGCATTCAGGATTCAGAAACCGGTCTTTTTCTCCTGAAACTGACAGACAAAACCACATCTCAGAAGACAACTGTGAAGATGTACTCTGACTCAGAACTAAAACAGGAGCTTGAAAAGACAACAGTCAGCATATCAGTGGGTCGTTACTCAGGTCAGTCAGTCAACCTATGGGACTTGATTCAATCTAAATACTTCACAGATGATCAAAGACTTCAGTTCATTGAAACATACAGAACAAGAAAAATCACCACACTAGAAATGACCACTCTGGTAATGTCTACCATCACAACACTGGAAAAGACCCAAACTCAAAAAACAACAATGGGTCTGAGAAAGCCTGTGTCCGTACAACAACTACTGGATGCAAACATCATTGAAAAGGATGTTTTCCTTTGTCTGAAGGAAGGAAAAGTAACTCTTGAAGAAGTTATCAAACAGGAATCTGTGAGTAAGTTCTTGCAGGGTACAGGCAGTATCGCTGGTGTCCTGATTTATCCATCCAAAACAGTACTGAGCATATACGAGGCCTCTAAACAGAACTTGTTGGCTCCTGGCACTGCCCTGGTACTCCTCGAAGCTCAAGCTGCAACAGGGTTCGTTATCGATCCAGTCAAAAACAAACTCTACTCTGCTGATGAAGCTGCGAAAGAAAACCTAGTTGGACCTGAGATCCACACACATCTGCTCTCAGCTGAGCGAGCTGTCACTGGTTACATAGATCCATTCACAGATTCAACAATATCCTTGTTTGAGGCGATGCACAGAGACCTGGTTGTTAAAGGACATGGAGTCCGTCTGCTTGAAGCCCAAATAGCAACAGGAGGAATAATTGACCCGATTTACAGCCTCAGAATTCCAGTCCATGTTGCTAAGACGAGAGGCTATCTGGATGAAGAAACAAGCCAAACACTGTCCAACCCCAATGATGACACCAAAGGATTCTTTGACCCTAACACAAAGGAAAATCTAACGTACCATGACTTGAAACAGAGGTGTGAAAAGGATCCTCACACAGGGCTTCTTCTTCTGCCGCTCTACGGAGAAGGTCAGACCTTCCGCACAGATCAGAAAACAGAGATGCATTTCAAAGAGAAATCCGTGATCATGAAGGCTGGGAAATTCAGAGGAAAAACTGTTACTCTGTGGGAGGTTTTACTGTCTGAATATATTACAACACAAAAGAGAGAGCAGCTAATACAACAATACAACACAAAAGCACTGACCATAGAAGAAATAACTGAGATATTAACTTCAATTATAGAAGAGATGACATGCAAAGAAAAGAAGTTCAAAGGATTGAGAAAGCAAGTATCAGCAAGTGAACTATATGAATCAAAGATCATCTCCAAAGAGCTCTTCAAACAGATCATCACTGGGGAAATAACCGGAGAAGCTGTTGACGAAATGGATTCAATCCAAAAGTACCTAGGAGCAACAAACTGCATTGCAGGGGTGTATATTCAGTCCACTAAGCAGACTATGAGCATCTACGAGGCCAGGACCAAAGGTCTCCTCACTCCCGGTACCTCTCTGATTCTTCTGGAAGCCCAGGCCGCCACCGGGTTCGTCATCGACCCGGTGAAGAACAGGAAGCTCTCAGTTGAGGAGGCCGCCTGTCAGGGTGTGGTGGGGAACGAGTGGAAGAAAAAACTGCTGTCGGCAGAAAGGGCCGTGACCGGATACATAGATCCCTACACGGGAAACACCATCTCCTTGTTCCAGGCCCTGAAAAAGGACCTGATCGTCAAGGACCACGGCATCCGCCTACTGGAGGCCCAGATTGCCACTGGGGGCATCATCGATCCAGTCCATAGCCATCGGGTGCCTGTAGATGTGGCTTACCAGAGAGGATACTTTGATGAGGAAATGAACCAGATCCTGTCTGACCCTGACGATGACACCAAGGGCTTCTTTGACCCCAACACCCAAGAGAACCTCACATACCTACAGTTAGTGGACAGGTGTGTGAGAGATCCCTGCACTGGTCTCAGCTTGCTGGTCATTGTCAAGAAGGGAGAGTTTTACTTCTACATCGACGAGCAAACCAAGCTCATCTTCAAATCCACA
Organism: Mallotus villosus; assembly: GCA_903064625.1. Taxonomy (NCBI): domain Eukaryota; kingdom Metazoa; phylum Chordata; class Actinopteri; order Osmeriformes; family Salangidae; genus Mallotus; species Mallotus villosus. The sequence goes on from CAEFZP010003250.1 coordinate 205,569, forward strand.
ACAACGACCAAAGCAGGGGGGAAGTTCCAAGGCCAGACTGTGTCTCTGTGGGATCACCTCTACTCCAAATACATCACTGAGGAGAAGAGGAGAGAACTGGTGCAGCAGTACAAGGCGGGGACCATCACTATCGAACGCTTCATGGAGATGATAATAACCATCATTCAACAGCAAACATCCACCACCTCCACCACAATCACCACAACAACCACACAGAGATCTGAGAACAAGAGCTTCCACGGAATCAGGAAGGACGTCACGGCGGACCAGCTGCTCGTCTCCAAAATCATCGACAACCAAATCTACCAAGACCTCAGTGCTGGAAAGGTCACAGTGAGTGAGGTCAGCGAGATGGACTCGGTGCGCCAGTACTTGAAGGGCACCAACAGCATTGCAGGGGTGTACGTTCAGTCCACCAAGCAGACCATGAGCATCTACGAGGCCAAGACCAAAGGTCTCCTGACTCCCGGTACCTCTTTGGTTCTTCTGGAAGCCCAGGCCGCCACCGGGTTCGTCATCGACCCGGTGAAGAACAGGAAGCTCTCAGTTGAGGAGGCCGCCTGTCAGGGTTTGGTGGGGAACGAGTGGAAGAGCAAACTGCTGTCGGCAGAAAGGGCCGTGACCGGATACAAAGATCCCTACACGGGAAACACCATCTCCTTGTTCCAGGCCCTGAAAAAGGACCTAATCGTCAAGGACCACGGCATCCGCCTACTGGAGGCCCAGATTGCCACTGGGGGCATCATCGATCCAGTCCATAGCCATCGGGTGCCTGTAGAGGTGGCTTACCAGACAGGATACTTTGATGAGGAAATGAACCAGATCCTGTCTGACCCTGACGATGACACCAAGGGCTTCTTTGACCCCAACACCCAAGAGAACCTCACATACCTACAGTTAGTGGACAGGTGTGTGAGAGATCCCTGCACTGGTCTCAGCTTGCTGGTCATCGTCAAGAAGGGAGAGTTTTACTTCTACATCGACGAGCAAACCAAGCTCATCTTCAAATCCACAACGACCAAAGCAGGGGGGAAGTTCCAAGGCCAGACTGTGTCTCTGTGGGATCACCTCTACTCCAAATACATCACTGAGGAGAAGAGGAGAGAACTGGTGCAGCAGTACAAGGCGGGGACCATCACTATCGAACGCTTCATGGAGATGATAATAACCATCATTCAACAGCAAACATCCACCACCTCCACCACAATCACCACAACAACCACACAGAGATCTGAGAACAAGAGCTTCCACGGAATCAGGAAGGACGTCACGGCGGACCAGCTGCTCGTCTCCAAAATCATCGACAACCAAATCTACCAAGACCTCAGTGCTGGAAAGGTCACAGTGAGTGAGGTCAGCGAGATGGACTCGGTGCGCCAGTACTTGAAGGGCACCAACAGCATTGCAGGGGTGTACGTTCAGTCCACCAAGCAGACCATGAGCATCTACGAGGCCAAGACCAAAGGTCTCCTGACTCCCGGTACCTCTTTGGTTCTTCTGGAAGCCCAGGCCGCCACCGGGTTCGTCATCGACCCGGTGAAGAACAGGAAGCTCTCAGTTGAGGAGGCCGCCTGTGAGGGTTTGGTGGGGAACGAGTGGAAAAGCAAACTGCTGTCGGCAGAAAGGGCCGTGACCGGATACAAAGATCCCTACACGGGAAACACCATCTCCTTGTTCCAGGCCCTGAAAAAGGACCTAATCGTCAAGGACCACGGCATCCGCCTACTGGAGGCCCAGATTGCCACTGGGGGCATCATCGATCCAGTCCATAGCCATCGGGTGCCTGTAGAGGTGGCTTACCAGACAGGATACTTTGATGAGGAAATGAACCAGATCCTGTCTGACCCTGACGATGACACCAAGGGCTTCTTTGACCCCAACAGCCCAAGAGAACCTCACATACCTACAGTTAGTGGACAGGTGTGTGAGAGATCCCTGCACTGGTCTCAGCTTGCTGGTCATCGTCAAGAAGGGAGAGTTTTACTTCTACATCGACGAGCAAACCAAGCTCATCTTCAAATCCACAACAACGACCAAAGCAGGGGGGAAGTTCCAAGGCCAGACTGTGTCTCTGTGGGATCACCTCTACTCCAAATACATCACTGAGGAGAAGAGGAGAGAACTGGTGCAGCAGTACAAGGCGGGGACCATCACTATCGAACGCTTCATGGAGATGATAATGACCATCATTCAACAGCAAACATCCACCACCTCCACCTCCACCACAATCACCACAACAACCACACAGAGTTCTGAGAACAAGAACTTCCACGGAATCAGGAAGGACGTCACGGCGGACCAGCTGCTCGTCTCCAAAATCATCGACAACAAAATCTACCAAGACCTCAGTGCTGGAAAGGTCACAGTGAGTGAGGTCAGCGAGATGGACTCGGTGCGCCAGTACTTGAAGGGCACCAACAGCATTGCAGGGGTGTACGTTCAGTCCACCAAGCAGACCATGAGCATCTACGAGGCCAAGACCAAAGGTCTCCTGACTCCCGGTACCTCTCTGGTTCTTCTGGAAGCCCAGGCCGCCACCGGGTTCGTCATCGACCCGGTGAAGAACAGGAAGCTCTCAGTTGAGGAGGCCGCCTGTCAGGGTTTGGTGGGGAACGAGTGGAAAAGCAAACTGCTGTCGGCAGAAAGGGCCGTGACCGGATACAAAGATCCCTACACGGGAAACACCATCTCCTTGTTCCAGGCCCTGAAAAAGGACCTAATCGTCAAGGACCACGGCATCCGCCTACTGGAGGCCCAGATTGCCACTGGGGGCATCATCGATCCAGTCCATAGCCATCGGGTGCCTGTAGATGTGGCTTACCAGACAGGATACTTTGATGAGGAAATGAACCAGATCCTGTCTGACCCTGACGATGACACCAAGGGCTTCTTTGACCCCAACACCCAAGAGAACCTCACATACCTACAGTTAGTGGACAGGTGTGTGAGAGATCCCTGCACTGGTCTCAGCTTGCTGGTCATCGTCAAGAAGGGAGAGTTTTACTTCTACATCGACGAGCAAACCAAGCTCATCTTCAAATCCACAACAACGACCAAAGCAGGGGGGAAGTTCCAAGGCCAGACTGTGTCTCTGTGGGATCACCTCTACTCCAAATACATCACTGAGGAGAAGAGGAGAGAACTGGTGCAGCAGTACAAGGCGGGGACCATCACTATCGAACGCTTCATGGAGATGATAATAACCATCATTCAACAGCAAACATCCACCACCTCCACCACAATCACCACAACAACCACACAGAGATCTGAGAACAAGAGCTTCCACGGAATCAGGAAGGACGTCACGGCGGACCAGCTGCTCGTCTCCAAAATCATCGACAACCAAATCTACCAAGACCTCAGTGCTGGAAAGGTCACAGTGAGTGAGGTCAGCGAGATGGACTCGGTGCGCCAGTACTTGAAGGGCACCAACAGCATTGCAGGGGTGTACGTTCAGTCCACCAAGCAGACCATGAGCATCTACGAGGCCAAGACCAAAGGTCTCCTGACTCCCGGTACCTCTTTGGTTCTTCTGGAAGCCCAGGCCGCCACCGGGTTCGTCATCGACCCGGTGAAGAACAGGAAGCTCTCAGTTGAGGAGGCCGCCTGTCAGGGTTTGGTGGGGAACGAGTGGAAGAGCAAACTGCTGTCGGCAGAAAGGGCCGTGACCGGATACAAAGATCCCTACACGGGAAACACCATCTCCTTGTTCCAGGCCCTGAAAAAGGACCTAATCGTCAAGGACCACGGCATCCGCCTACTGGAGGCCCAGATTGCCACTGGGGGCATCATCGATCCAGTCCATAGCCATCGGGTGCCTGTAGAGGTGGCTTACCAGACAGGATACTTTGATGAGGAAATGAACCAGATCCTGTCTGACCCTGACGATGACACCAAGGGCTTCTTTGACCCCAACACCCAAGAGAACCTCACATACCTACAGTTAGTGGACAGGTGTGTGAGAGATCCCTGCACTGGTCTCAGCTTGCTGGTCATCGTCAAGAAGGGAGAGTTTTACTTCTACATCGACGAGCAAACCAAGCTCATCTTCAAATCCACAACAACGACCAAAGCAGGGGGGAAGTTCCAAGGCCAGACTGTGTCTCTGTGGGATCACCTCTACTCCAAATACATCACTGAGGAGAAGAGGAGAGAACTGGTGCAGCAGTACAAGGCGGGGACCATCACTATCGAACGCTTCATGGAGATGATAATGACCATCATTCAACAGCAAACATCCACCACCTCCACCTCCACCACAATCACCACAACAACCACACAGAGTTCTGAGAACAAGAACTTCCACGGAATCAGGAAGGACGTCACGGCGGACCAGCTGCTCGTCTCCAAAATCATCGACAACAAAATCTACCAAGACCTCAGTGCTGGAAAGGTCACAGTGAGTGAGGTCAGCGAGATGGACTCGGTGCGCCAGTACTTGAAGGGCACCAACAGCATTGCAGGGGTGTACGTTCAGTCCACCAAGCAGACCATGAGCATCTACGAGGCCAAGACCAAAGGTCTCCTGACTCCCGGTACCTCTCTGGTTCTTCTGGAAGCCCAGGCCGCCACCGGGTTCGTCATCGACCCGGTGAAGAACAGGAAGCTCTCAGTTGAGGAGGCCGCCTGTCAGGGTTTGGTGGGGAACGAGTGGAAGAGCAAACTGCTGTCGGCAGAAAGGGCCGTGACCGGATACAAAGATCCCTACACGGGAAACACCATCTCCTTGTTCCAGGCCCTGAAAAAGGACCTGATCGTCAAGGACCACGGCATCCGCCTCCTGGAGGCCCAGATTGCCACTGGGGGCATCATCGATCCAGTCCATAGCCATCGGGTGCCTGTAGATGTGGCTTACCAGACAGGATACTTTGATGAGGAAATGAACCAGATCCTGTCTGACCCTGACGATGACACCAAGGGCTTCTTTGACCCCAACACCCAAGAGAACCTCACATACCTACAGTTAGTGGACAGGTGTGTGAGAGATCCCTGCACTGGTCTCAGCTTGCTGGTCATCGTCAAGAAGGGAGAGTTTTACTTCTACATCGACGAGCAAACCAAGCTCATCTTCAAATCCACAACAACGACCAAAGCAGGGGGGAAGTTCCAAGGCCAGACTGTGTCTCTGTGGGATCACCTCTACTCCAAATACATCACTGAGGAGAAGAGGAGAGAACTGGTGCAGCAGTACAAGGCGGGGACCATCACTATCGAACGCTTCATGGAGATGATAATGACCATCATTCAACAGCAAACATCCACCACCTCCACCTCCACCACAATCACCACAACAACCACACAGAGTTCTGAGAACAAGAACTTCCACGGAATCAGGAAGGACGTCACGGCGGACCAGCTGCTCGTCTCCAAAATCATCGACAACAAAATCTACCAAGACCTCAGTGCTGGAAAGGTCACAGTGAGTGAGGTCAGCGAGATGGACTCGGTGCGCCAGTACTTGAAGGGCACCAACAGCATTGCAGGGGTGTACGTTCAGTCCACCAAGCAGACCATGAGCATCTACGAGGCCAAGACCAAAGGTCTCCTGACTCCCGGTACCTCTCTGGTTCTTCTGGAAGCCCAGGCCGCCACCGGGTTCGTCATCGACCCGGTGAAGAACAGGAAGCTCTCAGTTGAGGAGGCCGCCTGTCAGGGTTTGGTGGGGAACGAGTGGAAGAGCAAACTGCTGTCGGCAGAAAGGGCCGTGACCGGATACAAAGATCCCTACACGGGAAACACCATCTCCTTGTTCCAGGCCCTGAAAAAGGACCTGATCGTCAAGGACCACGGAATCCGCCTACTGGAGGCCCAGATTGCCACTGGGGGCATCATCGATCCAGTCCATAGCCATCGGGTGCCTGTAGATGTGGCTTACCAGAGAGGATACTTTGATGAGGAAATGAACCAGATCCTGTCTGACCCTGATGACGACACCAAGGGCTTCTTTGACCCCAACAGCCAAAAGAACCTCACATACCTACAGTTATTGGACACGTGTGTGAGAGATCCCTGCACTGGCCTCAGCTTGCTCTCTCTAAAGAAATAAGAAAACAGCTAACCACACAAATTACCTTCTCTACTATGATAATTAATTTCCACAAATGTTTATATATATATAAATGCAGTCTCTCCCTTTGACATATATGGTTTAAATTGTTAGAGCTTTAAAAAGTTTTCTTTCAAAAAGAAAGTACCCCCCCCCACACATTGATTAGATATTTTGGTGAAACCAAATATGTTACCATCAATTATTTATTTTGATCCTTTATCTACCTGACCTTTTTGAAATATTTCTCCTGTCAACAAGTGAGGGTAAGACGAAATACACTTCTTGGACAGTCTCACCAAATCATCTGTTCACCACACTTGTTCTACAACTATAATGGACTGTCAACATTTGCTAACCGGGTAGGGTATATAATCTACAATAGACTCTTATAAAGTAGTCTCTCTGCTTGGCCTAAATATATTACATTTGAACTGTATTGTATATTGATAACTCAATGCAGTCACTGCCTAGTTCATAAGTAAACTGTGATTTACACTGTTTTTAAATTTCCCAATAAAAAATGCAACATCTGAATCATGTATATTTTTATTATTAACTATGCAAACATTTAATCACTTAGACAACGACACAGAAATATCTTTCACAAAGTAGTGTGAAATTACAAGTATATACATCTTATAAAAACATGATGAAAGAAAAATGTATAAAGAGTGGTGCGGGTCACAACATATAAAAAAAAACTTTAAAAAAAAACATTGGCATCAAGTTTCAAATATCCTGAAAACAGTCTGAAACAGTGGTTGCTCTCTAACCTCAGCATATTTTGAGTCTCTTGTCAATATCCTGAACCACATAACCAATATATTATTCCAGTTTCTCGAGCAGCTGGTGAATGTCTTCTTGGCCACGGTAAACTCTTTTGAGACCCCTTGGAATGTTCCGGCAGGACGACAAGTTCAGATAGTTTAGAGCCGTCGCCTGGCTTATAATCAACCTGCAAAATAATAATAATACATTTTAATTATAATGCGCCTATCTTGTACTCGATACAATACAGTACAGAAAAAAGTTCAAAATTATTAAACAGTAAATATTACTTTAATTACTTTAACAAGATCCAAAAAAACATGTATATTGTATCTTTCTGTTCATATATGTTGTGTGTTGGCTCATCACGTTACCACAGGCAGGAGAACAGATTACCTCAGGGCTGGTATTGTGATCTTGGTTCCAGTAAGATTAAGAGAACGCAAGGAGTCAGCTCCTGGTCCCCGAGCTAGCTGGCCCATGGTGATCTCCATGTCGTCCTCGGAGAAGACGTGATTAGTGAGGTCCATCTCCTTCAGAGTACAGCTCCATTTCTGGGTGAGTAAGTGAAGGTCCTTTTTGGATGACGACAGAGACACTTTGTAAAGTCCCCAATACAGACACTCAAGCTCTGGGGAACAAATAGACAGAAACACACAAACGGTGATGGAAATGAGAGGGGTTTAGAATACCTTTGCATGTTAATTTCTAGTTTATATATCCCAGTAGGTGAGTAACACAATAAGCCATGCGTGTGATTTTCAAGAGCTTCCCACACAATGTCTCTGAGTGAAAACATACTTTCGCAAGGGAGGGCAGCCAAGCCGGCCGTTGTGATTCCATAGCAACCCCGCAGGTCAAGGACACGCATCTTGGTGGACCCAAAGAGGATGTTTTTCAGGTCCTGGTCCTTCATGACAGAGAAAGATGCGGTGGCGATACATAGTTCCTCCAGCAGGGGAAACCCCAGGCTTTCTGTCCCACTGCGTACTGTTTTATACAGGGGTGTGACGTTCAGCATACGGAACGTCTGAAGAAAACAAGAGAGAAAACGACTTAGTTTTTCTGCACTTCATAGTTGTAATAACTTAGTGTGAGGAGGAATATAGCTACAGTTTGTGTGGTTTATTGAGTAAGTGTACATTTTGTATGCGTACCTGTAATTTAGGACAACCCATTTGTAGAGCTTGGATGCTTATAGGTAGCTGACAATATCCACCAACTAGTTTTGTGTTGATTTCAAGTAGTTCCAATTCAGGACAGCAACCTCTCTAAAAACACACACAAAAAAAACGTAAAATATTTTACTGTATCGTAATTGTGAGACTGTTAAATCATGAATATGCTGGTTGTGGGGGGAAACATACTGAGATAGCAGATAGAAGTCTGTCGTTTTGGGGTCCGTGAGTAAACAGCATCTGTCGGATTTGACTGCCGTGGGATTCCAGGAGGGAAACGAGCCCTGCAATGTGAAACTGCAGAAAGAAAATATTTTTCTAAATCGGTGAAACAAACATGGGTACTTTTCCACTGATACAATCACATGGGTAGCTCAGTGCTTACAGCCTTTGACAACAGATCAAGAAGGTTCAGGTTTGAAATCCCCTCTTTGTTGCGTCAGACAAAGACATCTTCTCATTAAATACATAATTGTTAAATAATAATAATATTGTTACGTCTGAATACTGCACGTTGATGCTCTTTAGGGAGCGGCAGTGTTCCCCCAGGCTGCTGAAGGCCTTGCTAGTCGCTCCCGCGCAGTACGACAGCTTAAGTGACCTCAGATGAGGGCAGGACTGAGACACCACCTAAAGGAAGAAAGAAGATATTACAACAACAAATATGAAACAAAGTTAGCCTGTTTGTGCTGATAAGTGGGAGCTGTCACCATTTTTCGGGGGGTAAAACAGGTTTGATAACTTTAATTAACAGGTAATAACTTCCAAGCCCCTTTATCCTCACACCTGAATACACTTGCACTTTTACTTTAAAATATTGGTTTGACAGTGTGACAGTGTTTTCCCCCCACATATTTAGGATCAGGGTCCTTCAAATTTGTGTGAATGTAATAAGATTCATTTCTATTAAATTAAAAATACTCACTTCTAAAACATGGTCCACTTGCTTTTTCCAGTGACACAGAGAAAAGTCTCGAACTTGAGAGAACCTTGAACACAAAGGAATAGTCGATTGTTTATCACAAACTATCATTCACAAAATCATCTCACATGTTCTTAACAGATCAGATGCCAGACCTGTTCTGTGCAAGCCAGTTGATCGTGTTCCTGATCTTCAGTTCTGTTTTGGGTAGCTGGGTCTTGCCTGGTTCGATCCAGCAGTACCCCAGCGACACAGTACGCCACAAGGCTGGGGTGCTAGCGGCAGCATTCCATAGGTTGCAGACTCTGGCCATTCTACAGCGAACGTGTTCATAATCAAAAAAACAGATACGTTAGAAAGTCATTTTAAATGGTTATTTATAATAGTATAATCATATTAACGATAAGAGGTGGACATATTGTATCAAATCAACTTATGCTCATTTCGGAATATTATTTGTAATAGTTTTAGCTTTACCTGCATAGAAAAGGTACGGCTCCATTTTCGCTAACTAACATTTGGAAAATGTTGACCAGAACCTCCACGGGCAGGTTCTGACCCCAACTTCCAGAACTCTCCTCTGAGGAATAAGGAACGACTTCCCGTTTAACCTTTTTGATCGGTGGTGTTTTCTTTGGACCACGCTTGGGACAGACATTTGTCTTTTTCCGCTTATTGACTTTAGCTTTTCGTACCGCCAATTTCTTTTTATTAACTCTTCTCTTTGGACTGAAGACATTGTCAAATGAACTGGTGTTCGATATAATCAAAAGCATGTCCTCTCCTTCTTGGACAGTATAGTTAGGTCTTGGAGGCCTTCTGACAGTGTTCCTTTTCTTCTTCTTGGGCTTGACATTTTTAGGCGCATTACTAGCCTCCCTCTTTAATGATCTTTTCCTTTTAGTGACTTCTTTTTTATTTCCCTCGTTAGATCCTGACGTGCTTGAGTGAGAATCTGCATTTCGCACAGCAGATGCTCCTGATATAGCAGCCTCTGGATCCATCTTTACAGGATATCAAGCATTGATCCTGGAAACATATCAATGGAAATCTTTAAAGTGAGAGAGGATGATGACTGAAATTGTCTCGGTTATCTGTACATTATGATTTAGCGATTAAGAACGAACAAGGAAACAACAGTAAGCCGTGTAGTATTTAACGAGGGATTTTTGTAAAATAGATAGCTAAACTCGATTGCTGGTTAGCTAGCACCATCCATCTAAGCTAGCAGTGACCACGGTTTGTCAACAATACACTCAAACCACAATGCACTTCACGACTTCCGGGTTGACTGAGCAGAGTAGGGTCACCAGATATTCAAAACGCGTGAATGTCACGTGATTCACGCAGACCCTTTTACAGCCTACGTCATCAAATAGATGCGCGCGCAGGTAGGAGACGACAGTTGAGTGGTTCCCCAGCTGAGTTACCGGTAGCGAGCTTTCAAAGTTGATACAAACTCTTTCCGGCATCAACATGTCTGGTTGTTGCGTTTACGGTTGTTACAATCGATATTCCACCGGCGGAAAGTTGAAGTTTTACAGGATTCCGAAAGGATTACATCCATTTCAGAGTAATCGGCGGCGTCTGTGGTTGAAGGCGATCAAACGAGTGGACTGGAATGAGACAATTATCAAAAATGCTCGGGTCTGCGGCGCTCACTTTATATCAGGTAAGGTTATCTATCTACTCTTTGATTCCACGGAAAGCCTGGTTTACATAACTGATTGCCTGTACGATGAACAATAATAATCAAATGTAGCCTAGCTAAAGTTTGATAAGCTAACTTTAAATGTGTCTTATAGGCTAAACAAATGTGTTTGTGTCATTGCGGTTGTTGCAAGTCCCTTGCTGTAAACTCGTCGTCTTGGCGACGGAAACCTCAATGCCCTACGAGTGTAAATAAAGGTTTGAGATTAAATTAAAATTAAAATGTGTGTTTTATGTGCAGGTGAGGCGTCATTGGACTATAATAGTCCCGATTTTGTGCCTTCTGTGTTTGTGTACACAAAACAGAGCCAGAACCCCGATGCAAAGATTGACAGGTGATTAGAGTTACCCACTTGAACTTCTCAGTCGTTTTTAGTTTATTTTCCTCTCTTACATTAAGCGTTGGTGTCTACAGCTACCGTTTTGAGATATGGATCAGTCTAGTAGCCTACATTTCTGTTTTTTTCTTACTGTAGGTACCATAGGAAAAGGAGGAGAGATGACAGACCTAATAACACTGCAGCAAAACAACCTGTTCCTCCTGAAACTCCAGCACAAGAATCCAGCATGGATCATTGTTCTGGTATGAATATATTTCATCTTACAATTATTATAACCCAAGCCTCGTACATTGTTGTCTTGTGTCCTTGTCTTTGGCTTGGGAGGATTTCTGTCTTCAAAACACAGAACTCTTGGTCGATTTGATGGTATTTGAGGTTTTGTACGTGACCACAGATAACGTACTCATAGGCATCCAGTGATTTGTATGCTCTCAGTTTCTCTCTTGTGTAAACGCTCGGTTTTTCTATCAAATAGGTGTATATATCTGGCCACTGTATTTGCGGCCACTTACTGACGTCCTCAACCCATTCACTGATCGAACAAGGATCTGGAAGTCGATTTCCATTTGTTAAAGTCAACTTTTTAAAGTAAAATTCGCGATCGTTTGTTGATAGACCGTTGACATAGGTTGACAAGCAGTTGATCTCAGCCATCTTTCGTTCCCAGTCTGCGTGCGCATACGTTCTACGTCATCATTGTTTACAAACAGTAAAAGGGTCTATACGCATGTTGATTTGATTCAGATAATAATATAGATCAGAGGTTTTCAAAGTGTGAGGCGCGCCTCCCCTGGGGGGCGCCAGAGAGTTTCAGGGGAGGCGCGGCAAAGCGTTTCAGGGGTGGCGGCAAATATATATTTTTTAATTATTCAAAAAAATAAAAATATATGCTTACTGGAAAATAATCATTACTAACTACTTACTAACCGAGAGTGAGGTCATGCCGGGAAATATCAAACGAGACTTGAACGTATCGACCGAGCGATAGCGAGGTTGATACGGCAAAGTCGAGGTTTGATATTTCCCGGCATGACCGAACGGTCGAGGTTAGTAAGTTGTTTATTATATGGCATTTTTAGCTCTTTTCATTTTGTAAATTGTAGGCTAATTGTAGTTAGCTAGGCTAGCTCTCAAGTCTTCTCACGGTGTGTTTCAGGTGTTGTCTAGCAACCAATTACTTTTGATAGAAAGCGGACAGTACGGTTCTGCTAAAATGGCAGAACCGTACACATACCGTATATAGGCCTACCGTATACACAATAACCGTACACATACCGTATACACAAAAATATATACATATTTTAATGTCATTTAATCTCTCAGGAAACAGGAAATGGAGCTAACATTTTACCGAAAAAAGGAGAAGTTGGCATAACTATTTTCGGTGGACGATAATGGGACCCCTTACGCTAACGTTATCATTTCAAATGATGTCTTGTCAATCTGTTGAAAACAGTGTTGTGCAGACACAATAGGTTTATTTGTACGTTTTTATTTCAAGTCTCCACCTTCGATGTTTCAGTAAGTAGCAGTGGTGAAAGTAAGCCGGTACTGGCCGGTACGCCGTACCGGTAAGAAATTCCGACACACGCACAGGCCCGTCGCGACAAGGCAAGCAAAACAAGCAATTGCTTGGGGCGTCGAGCTGGATTGGGGCCCCAAGACAACGACTGGTTAAAAATAAAATGCAATGACAAACTGTGTGAGCAAGGGTGCATCACTAAAGTAGGACGTGATCGTAAATAAATTAACAGGTTCCGCCATTGTTATTAGATCTGGACGAGCGGAGCGCTTGGACCCAGAAGAGGTTAAATATCACGTGTGACATTTAGACAGGCAAAAACAGATACAGGTGGGTTAAAGAGTGATACTAGAGTGATAAGAAGTCCTAGTGAATGCTTGATAAGTAGACTATAATACAGTAAATATACAAATAAATAAATAATAAATAATTAGGCTAAGTGAAATTTTCGGCGCGCGCGAAGCGCGCGCATTAAACATGCATCATAGTACCACCAAGAAAACAAAACTACTTTCACCCCTGGTAAGTAGGCTTACTGTTGGCCATGTTGCGCTTCGCTCCGCAGCTTCACTCGTTGTAAACCAACCAATCAGCGCGCAGCTTATCTATATATTCATGAACATACCATAGAAAGAAGAAACCCTCTTGTTTTATTCCAGGGCTATTTCACAGGGTGCATTAGGGCGCATAGAACAGCACCCGGAACATTTTCAGCCCAACCAATGTTAGATACCCTATTGGGAGACCTTAAGGAACAGTGTGAAATATGCCCAAAAAATCATTCTATGACCCCGTTAAAATGGGGGAGGCCCCGGTGACTTGATGTTCTCTCAAGGGAGGCTCACTGTCTTACACTTTGAAAACCCCTGATATAGATGATTCCTAAAACTTCTTGCCCTTTAAAATTGCATCATAAACGATATATTTCGCTGCGACGCTCTTTACGTGGCTTCGCTGAGTGGTCGAGATTTTCGGAATGACCCGCCCTCTTCTGACCAATCTTCTTGTTTAATTCCAATGTGAGTTTCGGAGCAACCAAGTTGAAACAAGCTAGCTGGAAGTAGCTTAGCTTGAGCAATGGAGTAGTTTAATGTTGCTGCAAGAATACAAATTAGACGGGTTTTCGGTAAGCAGAAATGTATTCATATTTCTACAAGCGATTTAGCTAATAGTTCATGTGTCGCTAGATAACATATTTATGGCTACACTTGCAAGACTATCGCTATGCAGTTACCATACATAGCCAATGCTGCATGCTGTATACGATCATCTAATGAAGTGTGTTATATGTTTGTTTATGCAGATGTCCATCCACATGGTTTGAAACCTGCTTCTCCAGATACATCTTGTAACACACCAACAATGGAAGACAATCAAAGTCATCTGAGCGGGAATACTGTTGTTATTGACGCCGACTTGAGTGAGTAGCTAACAGATTGTATTGCACAGACTGTAACTAACAACGTAGTAACTAACACACTGAGGTCTTTGTTTCCTTTTGGCAAAGTAAAAAATCATGAAGATAATAAGATTAGTTTTCTCTCCATATAATTAGTTTTAATTATCTAATTCTACTTTAGAAACGAAAAGAAAATGCCGTGCAGCAGAGAGAAAATGGAGGAAAGCAAAGATCACTATCCACTACAATATCTACAAAGATACACTAACCACCTATAACAAAACCATTCGTCTAGCAAGGAGAGAATATTTCTCCAACATTATTACAGAAAATGCCAGAAATTCCAGAGTTCTTTTCTCCACCATTGACCAGCTGCTAAACACTGTCTCTGCCCCACCTCCATCCTCAGCAGTTAAATGTGAAGAGCTTGCTCTGTTCTTCAAGAACAAAATAACTTTGATCAGAGCTAGTATTATTAATAGTGGGGTCGAAACTGACATCAGTAGATTATGCAACATAAACATGGGCACATTTACCTGTATCACACTTAGTGAACTTTCCAAAATTGTCAGTGAATCTAACTCCACAACCTCAGATATTGATCCTATACCCACACGATTCTTTAAGCGAGTGTTTGATAGTGTCTCAGGTCCGGTGCTAGAGATTATAAACACATCCCTTAGAACTGGCGTCTTCCCAGATGCCTTCAAAACAGCTGTTGTAAAGCCCCTATTAAAGAAACCCAAATTAGATAACAGTCTACTTGCAAATTACAGACCAATATCAAACCTTCCATTTATTAGTAAAGTACTGGAAAAGATAGTTTTAGTTAAATTAAATTCTTTTCTTGAAGAAAATAAAATCCTGGAAGTCTCGCAGTCAGGTTTCAGGAAATATCACAGTACTGAAACTGCTCTCACCAAAATAATTAGTGACCTCAGACTAAACTCTGATGCAAATAAAGTCTCTATCCTTATCCTGTTAGATCTCAGTGCAGCATTTGATACCATTGATCACAACATCCTAATCAATAGACTGGAAAAGCTTATTGGGCTAACGGATAGCGTATTGAACTGGATGAAATCATATATCAGAGGAAGGAAGTTTTATGTTAGTTTAGGAGACCATAGGTCCAAGAAACATGAGAACTGCTACGGGGTTGCTCAAGGAAGCTGCTTAGGTCCATTACTTTTCTCTCTTTATATGTTACCACTCGGCGACATTATTAGAGAACATAACATAGATTTCCATAGCTATGCGGATGACACACAACTATATATATCCACTGAACCCAGCGATGCAGCGGCCATCAATTCCATTACAAACTGCCTGTTGGCAATAAACAAATGGATGAATGATAACTTTCTTAAATTAAATGAAGACAAAACCGAAGTCCTACTATGTGGCCCCAAATCCAAAAGAGAGATGCTTACTAAGAATCTAGGAGGCTTAACCCCCTGTCTTAAACCAGAGGTGACGAGTCTCGGTGTAATACTGGACTCAGATTTGAATTTCAACTCTCACATTAATAAAGTGACCAAAACAGCATTCTTTCACCTGAGGAATATAGCAAAGGTACGACCATTCATAAACCAAAATGATGCAGAGAAGTTAATTCATGCTTTTATATCCAGCCGGCTGGACTACTGTAACGCACTTTTCACTGGTTTTCCCAAGAAGACCACTGAAAGACTACAGCTCATTCAAAATTCTGCAGCTAGATTATTAACCAAAACTAAAAGGAGAGAACACATTAGTCCTGTTCTAGCTACTTTACACTGGCTCCCTGTTACCTTCAGAATTGACTTTAAGGTCCTTTTCCTCACATACAAAGCTCTACATGGACAAGGACCTAGCTACATTGCTAACTCCCTTGTAAACTACACACCAGCTAGAACACTGCGATCATCAAACGCAGGCCTATTAGAGGTCACCAGAAGCAGTCATAAGAAGATTGGTGATTCGGCCTTTGTCAATTACGCCCCAAAACTATGGAACAAATTACCCATAAATATTAGGGAAGCAAACATGCTAGACATTTTTAAAAGACATCTTAAAACCTACCTTTTTACCGAAGCATTTAACCCTTGTGTTCTCTTCGGGTCATTGTGACCCATCAGTCATTGGGACCCCCCACGTGTTGTGACAACTTTACCTCATTCAAAAATAAAGTGAAGCATTTTCTTTTAACCGTCAGGCTGTCTCACACCCCCCACAGCGCAAATGTTAAAAGAAAATGCTTTTTAGTTGTTTTTGTATTGGGTAAAATTGTCGCAGCAGAATGATGGGTCGTTGTGAACCTTCGGGTCATTGTGACCGAAGGCAGCACAAGGGTTAAATAATTTTATCTCAGAAGGGTTTTACTACTTTTATTAGTTATATTATTTTTTCATTGATTTGCTATTTTAATTATTACTTTTATCACTTGTATTATTGTTTTTATTGATTTCATGTAAAGCACCTTGAGCTACAATTCTTGTATGAAATGTGCTATATAAATAAAGTCTTACTTACTTACTTACTTTAAATCTTGACTTTCAGG